>BPLQ01006185.1:0-73434 GCA_021605075.1 Caerostris darwini
CGATCCTTTGGAACAAAAACACACTCCCCTGGTGGCAATATAGAGGAAAACATGTGAGGTGTGGTGTGTGTTAGTGGGTTTCGTTTGTTATGAAAAACATTTGGTTATATTGTTACCTTAACTTTGTTTTCCACATGAAATGATCTTTTGGTAGGAAAACCTGTTTTCTTAATAGATAAACGTTTCTTAGTTATATCCAAGAATGACAAGGCAGATTGAAATCTTGGGCAATGGGAATCGCCACGAAAAGGGTGAGTATTTGAATTTTTTTTTAAAATCATTTCAAAATATTAATAACAATATACGGCTAAAGAGAATTTAAAATTTATTGTCCAATAAATAAATAATTTGAAATTGCCAATCAAAAACGGCCCAACATCAGCTTTTTTTCTATAGAAAACAGTAAAATATTCAGGAATTAATATCTTACAAAAATAAATAATAAAATATTCAAAAAGTAAGAAAATATATTTTGAAATTACGTTTTAGAAGGTTGACAAGAGTTAATATTTTAAATTATGAAATCTACGAAAATTACGAATTAAAAACTGTATTTAAAATTTCACGTTAAGTATATCTTCACCAAATATTACAGATTTAGTTCTATATTTTATTTAATAGATTTTTTGCAACTTAAATCATTTTTGTACAAATAAAGTCCTTTAAAATACTTCAGAGATAAATCCAGTATCGCTATTGTAAGTCAATCCAAGATGTTTTATATCTAGAGAGAAGATAAGCGTGCCTTTAATATTTATTTTTAAAAACAATTTAAAGTCGAATATTTATTATAGTTTTAATTATTGTTTTGTTTTCTAAATGAAACAAAGCTGTTATTGGTGACAAAAATAAATAAACAGAAAATGAACAACATAATAACATTGAAACAACATAATTCAACCCATTTTTTTTGCGATCACTTAATAATCCTAAGAAGTTGTAAGAATCCTTTTGAATAAATTAACTAAATAATTTTTTTAATTGATCATTTTCAAGTGTTTATGCCTTAAGGAATTTAATTTAATAACTCTAAAAATCATTGTAAATTTATCTAAAGAACATCGATAATTTGACTTTGTTCCAAGAAAAATTATTTTAATTAAATTACTTATGTATTATTTTGAAATTAATTAAACGATTACGAATTTTACATTTTGGCCAATATCTGGAATTTTTTACTTGAGTATTTTAATTAATACCATTTCATTCAATTTTGCACTTAAGACTTCTAAGAAAGAAATTTTTTTTCAAAGCATTCAGTTTTCGTTTTTGGTTTAAAAAGTAAACAATTTAAATTGTTGGTTCTGTATTTAATTCTCTTCGAATTTCCTATACAAGTAATTTGAAATTTATTATAATGCTGGAGAAAATTTGTAATAATCTGCTAAAAATCAACAGTTTAATAAATAACAATTTTTGATTGAAATAAGATGCAATTAAAACATCAATCATGATATCTTTTTTTATTGTAAAAAAATATTTAAAAAACTCTTTCAGAAAATGAATTTTAGTTAAGTTGAAGCATCACTAAAAATTTGCAACCAAAACAATTTCCTTAAAGTTTGATTTTCTTATGAATGCTATGTATGTGATCACCCATGAAAAATCTTGACCTCTATCATCATTTCCCAGCTTTAATTTTGCTTTTAAATGTAGATTTCTATTAAAATTCGTTAGTGTTGTATCTTCTCTAAAATTGTTGTTTTAATCTTTTCCCATTTTTCAATTTAATATATATATATATATATATATATATATATATATATATATATATATAACATAGCAATTGTAATACGTAGAAGTTTCAAGTTTATAGAAAAATAACGTGTAATAACAAGTTCAACTAGGACATTAATTTTCATTCTATATGATATATTTATCGCTATGCCTTTAACCGTTATGCTATAATAACTGCTATGCTTTAATAACTCTTTTGATCTTCCTGAATTCAAGACACTATAACTAACAAATTCGATTGGTATACTAACTTCTATTAAAATTATTCACACATTTTCTAGTAAAAGCCTTTTTTCACTGTTGTACTTCAATAATATTTATTTACCTTATGGTCCTGGCCTCTCTCTTATTCGAGATATTAACCAGGTCACTTTTAATGATGTGTTTCTTATATTATTCTCCTAAATTGTAAAGGCTATCCACAACTACTTTTTGAGACGTTTTGTTTCACCGTTATCTCCCCGAATTGGATCTAAACATTTTGAATCCATTATTGAAAGGAATTAACCTTTTTATTTAATTTTATCATCATAAAATGAAAGTATTAGCATATAACAATATTTTTGCAAACCATTCAAATACAAAACCTTAAATCAATTAAATATCTCCATATATTTTTTTCTACATCAATCTGTAGCGATATCCGCCATAAGAACTCTAGCAGCCCAACAAAATTTAGCCTTGGTAAAGTTGTCAGAGTTAAGAGTCATAAAATCAAGTGCAGTGCATGTTGTCAAATGTAAAAAGTCCATGGCTTCACTTGACGAGCACAGTTGGCAGAAATCATTAGAAGCTACACCCTCTCCATGTAATATAAAAGGGACTTAACCGCTTTTAATGAAAATGGCTTAAATGCAATGCTAATTCATAACATATCATAATTTTTTAGATATTCCATACAAATATCTAAAAATATGTAGAAAAAATATTTCTTTATTAAGGGATAAGTATTATTTTTTCGGGGATTATCTTACCTTTATTATTAGAAATAACACAATCAAAACATGCCGCTTACAAAAATATATTTAAAAATGTATTAAAAATTTAATGGCAAATATAAAAATATTTCACAAGTAATGGAACATATTCGTAAAATATAAAACTATTTTATAAGGCTTTTAAAATATTTAAATGTACAAAAATTGAAATTCAAACAAATTTATTGTTTTAAAGCTATGTTTAATACAAAACTGAAGGAATGATTAAATTCGAGTTTGAAAAGGGTAAAGAATTGAAGAAGGTTTTAGATTTTATAGGTTTGTATGTAAGGAAATTTTAAAGATTTGAATATAAGAATATTAAATCCCACAGAAAAGTGTGTTAATTGATAGTTTAGAAATATTAATTCCAGAATTTAATAGCAATTGTAAGAAATTTTTTCAGAGAATCTGATATAATATAACTTTTAGTACTTTTTATAAATTTTTAAATAAATAATACTAAAATAATTTTAATCAAAAAATTAAAATTATTTAATTAAAATTTCATTTTTATATGGATGGTATTATTTTATAGCAAAATATAATGAAAATAAAGTGATTAAATTCTATCATTTTATTTTCATAATTGAATTGAAATTGAAATTTCACTGAATTTTCTATATGTTCTCTAACGGAGAACATATAGAAACAAGATTACGAAATTCAGTCTATTTTGAACAAAATGTTGTGCAGATAATCATACTACTTCCTTTTACAGAGCAACAATCATAAGTATTTAATATGCAATTAATAAGTACACTCTACTGAAAGATTAAAATAATATATTATCAGAAAAATTGAATGAAAACTGATAAAAATGATAAAAAGATTGCATAAAAATTTATTGAATAGAAAAAATAATTTTATTATTTCTTACGAATAATATGTGTATAATATTATTTTAAAGAAATATTAGAAAAAAAGTCCTGAAAATATTAAAAACATGTAATTCAAATTCCTAATAAATATATTTTTTCACTAATTTTAAGATAATTTCTGTTAGAAATTTCTTGAGAATATATAAGAAAATATATAGCAAAAATTTACACGATTAAATTTTCCTTCCGCAATTTACTGTATCTTTTGCTTTATAAGAAGATATCAATTTCAAAATTTGCAACTGATAAACAAGTAAAAAATATCTTAACATTTGGATGCAAATCTGAAAATATTTCATAACTAATGTAACTTTTTTAAAAAGTTGAACTTATTTGTAAAGTTGAAAAAATTTCAATAAAACTTTATAAATATTTAAAAGTACAAAAATTTGAAATTCAAACAAATTTCTTATTCTAAAGCTGTGTTTAAAAAATTGATGGAATAAATTTCAAGTTTAAAAGGGATGAAGTTTTTAGGAAGACTTTGAGTTTTTAAAAATTTGAATGTAAGGATATTTTAAATTTAAATATAACAATATTAAAAAAGATTAAATAAATAATAAAAATTTAAAATATTTTATTTTATTAAATTTATTTACTTAATTATTTTTAACGCCCTAATGTATAAATTTATTTATGCAATGACAATTTATTTAGTATAATAATTTAAATTATTTTGGTTGATTCTGTTACTTGCTTGTGAAAAATTTGGCATCTCTCATCCTGCTTCATTGTGAAGAAATTCTTTGCCAATAATGATTATATTAAATTAAAACGAATAATAATAAATAATATTAAAACGAATAATATTTATATTAATTTATTTAATCAAATCCTTTCTAATGTTAATCATTAAAAACATGAAAAAAAAATCGTACAAAATAATAAATTGTGAATGGAGAGAATCTTAAACATACTTAAAAAAAAAGCCGGAGAAAATAAGTCTAAAATTTATTCATGACGACTATTTAAAATAAAGTCCTTATAATTAGAAACAATAATGCTAAAATTTAATTTATTTTTTTCTGGAAAAGTTTGTTATGTTTGAACATTCAATTTCCTATATAATCATAATTTAAAAGGGTAATTAGTTACCTTACTAGAACAATAACGTTAAAATATTATAAAATTGATATTATTCATACAGATATTTAACAAAAGGGACATTTTTCACACAAATATCGGACAAAATTTATATAATTACATAAATTATGAAGTATAAAATAATAATTTGTTTTAAAATACCCGAAGTTATGCATCTAAACTTGAAAACATATGTATAAAATGCGAGAACAAAATAGATCATAGATCATCAAATAGATCATATTTCATAACTAATTTGTCCCTGGAATTTATGTGTATATTGTAATTATCTGCTGTCTAAATGAGCTTAATTTTTTTAATAAAAAGAACCATAGAAAAACATGAACCCCATGTTTTGTAATAATGTAAAACGTTGATAACTAGATAATTGCCGTGACAAATTTCGGAAAATGATCATTAGAATTCTCGACATCTCTATATGATATTTTGAAAAAAAAATTTTTTTTTTTGGAATTTTTAACTTATCAAACATACTTTATATATTAGTTAGTAGAATAATGTTTCAGCGGAAGATTTATTTTAAAATAAATGGTGACAATTCTGAAATCATTTTTAAGTAAAATGCATTGAAAATAGAGAACACAATAAATAAGGGTGCTAAATTGAGTCCAGTTTTGACAAAAACTTGGTTAATGAAAGCACTAATTGCAATCCGATATGAGATTTTTATCTACAAACAGTTCCCAAGAAATAAAATTCTTCAAAATTTCCATTATTTTGACAAAATAAATTTACGTAATTAATGAAATTACAAAAACAATTACTTTGAAAGTGGTTATATGGTCTAGTAATAAAAACACATAGTCCTGTAAAAATATCTCTTTTATTGCAAAACCAAAGCTATTTGCTATCTGCTAATCTATCTGCTAATCTAAATATAATAATAAATTTGCTGTCTGCTGCACATTCGAAGCCGTTTTGCTGTACCTCAAATTTTGAAATCTAGGTTTTGTTTCTGCAAAACTTTTATTTTTGTTTGCATTAAAATCTCTAAAATTCCAGTTGTTGTCGCTCCTACATTTCTTAGTGAACAAAACGATATCTTATTCACAACCTAGCTCTTAGGGTTTAAAATAAGATTCTCCCTGCTTTGTTCCTATATGAAGCAGTTAATTCTCTATCTGAAGATATGAATATTCCATCTGATACAATTAATCTCATAGCTATCTAAAAGTGTTAACTTCTCTTAACTGACAACAATAATCGCACTCAGTCTCGAAGCAAACTGCACTAATTTTCAGAATTTGATTTTACTGCCTTGCGAAAGTGATTTATTATTAATGTTGGTTATTTATTGGTGGTTTGAAATTTTTAGCAGTTGCACTTAAAGAATTAAATTATCATAATTTTCCAAATCATTTTAAAATATATAAACCATTATTTCGTTAGCTTTTTCTCATAAAATATTTAAAAAAAAATTTCTGATTTTAATTCGGATACATTTTTAACTTTAAATGCCTTCTCAATGGATTGAAAAATAAGTGGAATGATTCATTATTACATTATGAACTATATTATTATTATTTCTTTAGTATTTAGTACTTCATTCACTTATTATTTCATTTGTACATTATCAGGTACCAGTATACACAATGTTTGTATACGTTTAATTAAACTTTCTGGCTCATCTACAGGTTTAGTTTTGAAATTAATCGACTTTTAATTCCACAGGTTTTCTAACTCAATTTCCTTTTTTTAATTGCATTAATTTAAGCTGCTCCACCTGTAAATTCTAAATAGCTTTTCATTTCACCAATCTCCAATTTTTCTGATTGCTCCCTCTTTTCCGCCTCCACGGATTCTTTTACAGATTCAATTATGCTATTAATGAGATCCGCTTCAGTCTTAAAGACTTCCCTTTCCTGAATTAAATTTTTAAAATTTTTTAAATCTTTTTTTTTCACCTTCCGCAACTAAGCCCAATTCCAAAGCCAACTTATTTAATTCGTCCTTTTTCAAAATGTTAATACACACTGCCATTTTAATGGTTCTCACGGTTCTCAAAAATCGCAAAATATCGCAACTTACTCACTTAATCGCAATTTAATCCTCTAACAATTCCTCAGAATTGTGATCCAGTCCTCAGGATCGACGCAGACCATTAAGTATGGTCTAGGAATAAATCCGCATAGTACTAGTGAACTTTAAAAACACGTCTCTTTTATTCGAAAACCAAACACACACTGCTAGTGATACATTTCTATCTCCCTCCAGCCAACTCACCTCACACAGACAGAATGTTTACAATATCGGGCACTGACTTCCACTATGCAAGTAAAGCTATTTATCCATGAAGCAACAGTGATTAAATCCATTTTCCGCAAAGACATAATACTTAGTTCAAAAATTCTACTTCATTTTTTATGTGTAGCATACTGTTAGTGACATAAAAATTAATTTTCATTCACTGGAATTTTGCTATTTGTTTCTGAATTATCTTCAGAGCAAGGCTCCATAGTTATTAGTTGTGTGTATCACTATTAGTAATGTGCTCTTTTGTTTTTTTAACTTGAAATAAATAAGACCGATTACCACTAAAATTACTAATTAATATTTTTATTTATTTCTGACATATTTAATAAAAATTTCTAAAATAAAAGGTTTGATTCAATTGAAATCTCTTATTTAATATTTTATAAATATATGACTTTCACTTTTATTAGCTTTTAAAGTAGTCTAAGTTCATTTGAAGTCATCAAAAGTATAAATATCTTTTAACTAATACTTCATAAATAATTTCATTATGGACTTAATTCAATATTTTGAAAACATAAAATGTTTGTACATGTATTTACATATACCAATATTTTCAAAACAACGATTAGAAACCTTTAATTATCTCCATATGATATAGAACGGACTTAAAGACTTTCAAAGAAAACGGCTCATACACAAATTCATGGCATATCATAATTTTTTATTAACGTTAAAATGCTCTTTTAAGATATTCCATAAGAATAACTAAAAAAAAATATTTCTTTATTATAGGAAATTTTTTTTTTTTTGAAATTTATCGTATCTTCTGGAATATTAAGAAAATATTACCTTGTCGATGTGTGTATCAATACCAGTTTCCGTAGTTAACATGTCTTTTGCCGCAACTGCGGATGAAAGTAACATCTTTGTGAAGGGTTTTTATTGGCGAGTTTTGCAAAATTTCAAAGAGCCAGATACTAAAGAGCGGAAGTTTATTAATACAACTAAGACTTGGGAAGTTTATTTGTTCGCGCGCCCGTATTGACGGGTATCTTTTTCGAATGGAAACAGATTGCTTTGGAGATCGATAGGCTGATAAGTACATGTTTTTGTTAAAATGTACAAAAAGAAATAGCCGCCACTTTGATCTCATTAAGTGCCTGCATTCATTCCCACCAATGAAAAAGCCTATAGTCCCAGTGGCGGATTTTATGAAGAAATTCGAGTGAATAATGACTGAAGTTTATGTCCTGAAAAAGCATAAAAAAAGGGTTGTTGGAGACATCGGGAGAGAGAAGATAGAAGAGGAAAAACCCTTCGCTGGTAATTCCGTAAGAAGAAAGGTGCCCAGTCTCGGACCCCTGCACTTGACTTCATTTGCGGTTGACCCTTGCTGCAGCATCCTTAGAGAATGGTGCTAAACTCCATTCCTCATGATGCACAGGTACCACGTGCTGTTCTTTGCTAGCGTCATCAGTACCTGTGAGTGGCATTTTAGATTTTAAAATGAACTTTATTCAATTCCTTCTATTTGCTCACACTCTCCCTATATATATCTTGTTCAAGTTTTCAATCGTTCATGAAATATTTTTTATTCATCCACTCAAGTGCAAATACATTTTTTTTTAAACTTGTAGTGGACGACACTGGATATTAATACAATTTTTTCAAATATTAATTCATTCATTAAATTTAATTAATTAATTTTAGTTTTTTTTTAGATTTAAGTTGCATATATCTAACAATAGATGGCGCCAGATAAACTTTAAAAAATGAATGAAAATTATTTATAAAGGATGCATGCATAATTCAGTTATTTGATTACTGCTTTATAGTTTACGTGTTTTAGCATAATGTCAAATGTATGACATATTTAACTTATCTGATTAATACTTTATAGATTGTTTCCTGTCCTAATGTAATGTAAATTGTATAACATATTTAATTGTATAAAATTTTAATAATAATAAACATATAATATTAATTATAAAACTACTATATATTTATTATAAAAAATGCTATTTCATATGTATGCATTTCCTTCTAAAACATGTATAAGTCACTGGTGTCATTCGAACCTGTAGGTTATGGATTATTACGGAATTCTTAATGGCTAATGAGGTGTTGGGTAGTGTGTACTTTTTAGGTACGGTTATTGTATATTTAAGGGGTTAAATTTACATGAAAACACCACATAAAAATAATTTCCTGGCCAGGAGATTAGTTATTTTATATGATTATAGATTATTGATGTGCTGGGCTTCTTTTTGATTTTTTAGCGAAAATCTTCTTAAGACTATGCAATATTCTGTCAGCCTGGTTTTTCCTGAATTTAAAACAGACTTGTAATATAGTTAGATTAGTATATCTTATTAAAATTAATTCTCAGGCACATTTGTTTTTTTTTTTTTTTTGTTTTATGGAAAACTGAGGGTCGGTATATAATACTTTTTTTCTCTCTCTTGATATAAACAGATATTTGTAATTTTGTAGTATATAGTGTAGTAGTATGTGTACATACACTCAGGAGCCAAAACATCATGACCACCCCTACATTTTGCAATGGACTCGCCTGGATGACGTGGAAGGCACGTGATCAGGTGGAAGTGGTATTTAACTGATATTAAGTGGTGGTATTAATCCATGCCAAGGTGGGTTGAAGCTGTGTTGCGCGCCAAAGGTGGGCCAACTCGTTATTGACAGGTGGTCATAATGTTTTGGCTCTTGTGTGTAAATGTATATTTTTAAGAAAATTCAATATATTTATATTTATGGTTGCCTCCCTGGGAAATTTAATCACAAATATATATATATATATATATATATATATATGTGTGTGTGTGTGTGTGTGTGTGTGTGCGTGTGTGTGATTTTTTTATCACTGATAGCTGGATATTCATCATGTTGTTAAGATTATTAATAGGCATTTATAAATATTTTTTTCCAATAAAGTAAAACACTATGTTATTATAAATTCTTGTGTTATGGTATTATATCTTATGAATGGATGTTGAAAGGGTGTATTTGATGTTAGCTAGCTCTTACCGGATGCGAATCCGATCTGTTCAAAGGAATGACCATTTTCCGGAGAAAGTAGATATTTTGCTGAAACTGACAATGAATAGTGATAGCGATATCCGGTGGTCAAAAGCGAAAGTTTATCAACACTGCTAAGACTTGTGAAGTTAACTGCGCCCGAGCATTTATTGATAAAATGTTCTCTTCTGAACGGAAACAGAATGCTTTGGCACAGGATCTGTTGATGCACAGATGTATTGGGAAAAATGCACGAAAAGGACTTGACGCCTCTTCGATCTGCTTGGTGTCGCCATTCATCCCCGCCAATGAAAAGACCTATAGGGTCAGGGTATTCGGATTTTATAAGGGAATACCGAATGAGCTAATCGGATAATGAGTGAAGCGGCTTGTGGTCTGAAAAGATCAAAGGTGTGGGAGACATCGCGAGGGGAAGTCGACGATGAGACAGAAGACAGAGAAGTCGAAAAGCAGAGCGGGTAATACAATGAATTGCCCCCCCCCGTAACGGAGCTTTGGAAATTCAGAAAGAAGAAACGCACTCAACCGCGCACCTCTGCGCATAGAACCATGAGAGCCGTTGACCAGGACAGCATCAGGTAATGCCCTCAAGGAAGAGCTCCATTTGCTGTTGGTCCACGCTGCCTTTTGTCAGTGGGGCTGAACTCCATTCATCATGATGCCTGTGTTTCCTGTGCTGCCTTATGAAATCATCAATGATGAGTGACTTTGTTTTATTTAAAAAGAAACTTATTTTGAAAAAAAGAAATCACCATCTGGTCAGTAGTTATGACATATGCACAAGCAATGTGTTTGGGCTGGAGGGCATTGCATCTGTTTTAAACTGAGACGTTGGAACACATATAAAATTTTTTTTTTGTATTTTTATTACTTGTTATTGCGGTATACTGTGTATGTTTTACATTTGATTAATGCTTATTAAAAATCCCTGGCACTAATATGATGCTAAATGTGTGGCTTAGTTTAACTAGATAGATTGTAAATATATTTTATTATAATTTACACCTTAAAATTGCTTTTGATTTATTTCATGTGTAAGGGTTTCCTTTACCAGTTTTTGAAGACATTCGAATCTGTAGATTTATTTTTTGGTATGGATTATTGGGAATTTTCAGGTATTTTATTGAAAGAGTTGTAGCTAATTTTGAGATACATTATTGAAAGTGTTATTGCGTATTTCAAGTGTTTAATGAATGTTTTGGAGAGTCGGTTTAGTGTGTTCTTTTTAGATTCTTTCTCTTTCTAGATTTAAACTTTATAAGAGTTTAAACTTAAAGTCCTAAACAACACCACAATATCTAAGAAAATATAAAGTAAAAAATTATTTTTTTATCAGAAGATAAGTATATTGTTTTGGGCAATTTATGGTACCTTCTGAATTATTAGAAATTATCACATGCGAAACTTGTTGCTTACAAAGATGTAAGAAATTCTTTGATGCAAAAATGAAAATATTTCATAAGTAATGGAACTTTTATATAAAGTATAAAAAATTAGCATGGCTTTAAAGATTTTTAAATGTACAAAATTTAAAATTTGAACAAATTTCGTTTTCAATAGCTAAGTTTAAACAAACAAAATTGATGGAAAGATAAATTTCGAGAAAAAATTAAATACTGAACACAATTGCAAATTTCATGTTAAAAATACATATGTAAGGTTTAGCTATAATTAAATTGTCGCGAGAGGTCGCCACTATGGTCCCATAGTAACTGGTACTACATTAACTGGTACCATAACTGCGTAAACTGGTTGAACTGGTTAGTGCAAATCAAGGTGAGATTTGACAGACGACGGGGAGAATGTCTGAGCTATTAAGACGACCAGAGACTGTATGAGATATGCTTACGGTTTTAAGTATTACGTAGAATTGATATTGTGTAAGAGGCACAGGGTGCCACGTGTAGTGAAGTATTTCGTGAGCAAGGACAACAAATTTGAGAAGTGGAGAAATTTCAGAAGTGGGATAGCGACTACGAGTTTCAGAAGAGTAATTATTGACTCTGAGGGGGGCGGATGTGGTTAGCAGAACTCAAGGCCTACTCTAAACGATTTAAGGTATGTGGCATGAATTTCTAGAAACTTTACAAAAATTTTAATTTGCACCAACAAGTGTTGGTGCAAATTATTATTTTTTTTTTAAATTATGTAAAATTGTCGAGGAGTAAATTTCAGAATGAAATTGTGTTAAAGATTTTAAGAATTTGATTTTATGTGCTAAACTGTTAGGAATTGAAATACTGTTGAATAGTTAAAAATTTAAATAGTGTGTAAAAAGAATCCCGTTGAGAAGAGTTTTATGTCTACAGATATATCTACAGAGTCTACAAATATGTCTACAACGTCTTACCCTTAGAGGAAGTATATTTTGCTCACAATGCGATTAACCGAGTGTTCCACCTCGAAGTTGAGGACTTCCACGAAGCTATAATTATGTCTTTTACTTTAAAAATGTTAAATAATGCATGTTTTAAAATGTATGCGTGTGTTGTTTGTGCCTGCGTAAATAAAGCTGTGAGTTTTCCAACGTGTACCTGAAGTATCTCCACCTGAAGTACCACCCAACGTGTACCTGAAGTATTAACCACACACACAATAACATTCTGATTGCTTAACATGCACATTACAATAATAATTTATTTTTAATTTCGAGAAATTTTACATCAGTACTGGAAAATAAAGCAAATGTAAATAATGCGGGAATAAAATAGACTTCTACTTTAGATAAAATTTTTTTTTTTGTCATTGTTCTGCATAATGAATTTGTATGATATCTAAATGAAGTAATTTTTTTTAAATAAAAAGAAACTTAGAAAACATGAATACTATTATTTTTAATATTGTAAAATGTTCATCACTAAAAAATTATCACAACAAATTTCGGAAAAAATTATTGATCATTAGATTACTTCCCATCACTATATGATATTTCTCATGAAACATAATTAATTCATTACAAAACTTGTACAAAAACTCCTTCTAGTGGGAGTGAATGGTGATGGATGGTGTCATTTCTCAAATCCTTTTGTAGTAAAATGCATTGAAAATAAGATAAAGATATCGCCCACATAGAGATTAGGATGCTATATTGAGACAAAGCTGAACGCAAATGATTCGCAGAGGATCTATAATACTTCATTTCACCGGTCAACAGTCTGAAATATTTAAAGCGAAATTTGTAAGAATAATTTGTTCGGTAATTAAAATAATATATTTTCAGAAAAATTGGCTGAAAACTGAAGGACGTTATAGATAACAATAAAAAGATTACATTTAAAGTTTAGATTCAAATACGAAAATATTTTGTAAGTAATAAATTTTTTATGTAAAATATGAAAAAAGAAAAACATTTAAATGTACTAAAGTTGAAATTTAAGAAAATTTCTTTCCTAAAACTATGCTTAAAACAAAAGTGGTGGAATGGCAAATGTGGTTTGTAGGTTTAACAAGAATAATGATTTGAAGGAAAATACCGATTTCAATTTTAGGATACTTCAATGATTTCAAGATGGGGATATTTAAAAGATTTTAATAAAAGAATATTAAATCTCTCAGATAAAAAGTGTTAACTAATTGCTTGGAAATATTAATTCTCTAATTTAAATTGTAATTATAAGAAAGTTTAACGCCGCATCTGATCATTTTAAAAATACCTTTCTAACATTATCTATAATTTATTAAATATAATACAGTTTGCGCATAAAATTCACAGAAACCCAGAAACAGAATTTGTTTGTAAGTTTGAAAGAAAAAGGGCATATCTTTAAAGAAAAAAATTGCATCACATCATGTGTTCAATAAAAATTGAAATTTAATCATATTCAACACATTTAGGATATTATTGTAAAAGTACATGTTTATGAAGTAAGTCTTTAAAAATATTATTCACATATCTAACAATATAATTTTTTTCGATTGCATATACAAGAAAAACAATTTGTACAAATATAATTTTTTTAATTAGACGTATTAATAAAAGACTAAAATTACAATAAGTAAAATTTCCAATTAATTTTTTCCTATTTTAAAAGAAATGATGTAAATAGTTATAAAACTCAAAATATTTTGCTTCTAAAATAAAATTTACCCTTAATACATCAAAAATTTAAACTAATAAAATATATTTAAAAATAATTTTAATCATTTTCATTGAGCACGTTGTCTATTTATGGAAATTGGGTATATCCCTGATAATACCTCTTTATGAAAATTTTTTTGGCAACAAATTTTTCAGCATCTACGATAAACCTTTAAATGATTTTTATCAAACCATTTATCATATTACTTCTTCAAAAAAAAAAAATTCATGCACAAACATAAATTGTAAATGAAGCGTAATTGTCAACTAATTTTATTTAAAACCTGACTAAAAAAAGTATGTGATTAAAGTAAGTCTTAGATTTATTTATGACGACAACATGGAAAAAATGTTTATAAATGAATATTGGTTTAATATTGCTAATGTTTGAAATTGTTTTACTGAATAAGTTTATTAGGACTGCACTTTTAATTTCCGATCTCAACAATATAACTCAACATAAAATTTTAAAATGTAATTAATTTTAGTTCTGACAATAACAAAAAAGACGTCATTTTTCATAACTATTCTTTTCTTAAAATCCTGCTGCGTAGCGAAGTTATCCACTGCCTAAATTAAATTAATTTTCTTAATAGATACAAACTTGGAAAAACATGAATTTCATATTTTGAAATATCGTTTAATGTTTATCACTTGGAAGTTAAAACTGCAAATTACTTTAGCGTTACTTTATAATGAAATTACTGATCACTGATTTTTATTACTCATTACTAATCAATATATGCTAATTAGAAAAATCCCTGTAATTTTTACCTCATTATACATAATTAATTCAGTACAATGTTAGCAGAAAAAATTTCAAATGAACTATTTACTTTCAAGTGGTTGCTGAGATATCTCAAATGATTTTATTATAAAATATTTCGAAAATTACATGAATATAGTGAAAGTATAGAAATTAAAGGTACGAAATTCAACTTAATTTTCTTAATTCAAAAATTTCTAATGAAAGTCTTTTGTGAAGGATCAATAGTACTTTATTTTAGAGGATCACAATTGTGTGTATATATATATATATATATATATATATATAGATAGATAGATATAGATGCATAGAAATTTATTGGATCATAAAACCAATTTTACTAGTTGTTACGAAGTAGAGATTGTACAAAATTAAATAAAAAAATATTTATAATGCAGAATAAATATATTTTTTATCAGGAAATTATCGCATCTTCTGCATTATTAGAAGATATCACTTTCAAAACCTGCAGCTGACAAATATGTAAAAAATATCTTAATAATTTGCCTGCAAATATAAAAATATCACATAAATATAGAAACTTATATGTCAAGTATAACAAATTTGCAAATATATATAAATGTAATAAACCTAAATTCAAACAAATTTCTTACTCTAAAATTATGTTTGAAACGAAATAAGTATAAATTTCGAGTTTAAAAAGGATAAATATTAAAAGAAAGATTTAAGATTTCAAATATTTAAATATAAAGATATTTAAAAGATTTGAATCTTTTAAGAACATTAAATCTCGTAGATAAAATGTGTTAATTATCTTCGGTTCGTATAAATTTTGGAATTTAATTGCAATTCTAAGAGAGTTTCACAAGAAATTGATAATTTATATACACAGTCCAGTCACATTAATGTGACCACCTACTTTGGACGTCAACGGGAAATAACCAATCACAAAAGGGGCAGGTGGGAGCACATTGCAGTGGAGTGTATATAAAGGATGTCCTAGGGCATCCTTATGCTAAATCCTTACATATCCTAAATCCTTTATATACTTATGGAGTATTAAAAGCTTATGGCTTTCGATAGGTGGTCACATTAATGTGACTGGACTGTGTATAAACTTTCTAGAATTGTCTATAAATTGTATAATCGACTATAGTTTGCGCATAAATATTAAAGAACCTCAGAAACAGATGAAATACAATTTTAAAACAAAACAGATTTATCTTTAAGGAAAAAAATTGGAGAGCATAAAAAGTAAATAAAATTTGCAACTTAATTAATAATGAAGGCATTTGCAAATATTGTTTTAAAAGTACATATTTCTAAAGTCAATATTTTAAAGAATTTGAGAGAATAAAGAATGAGTTGAGAAATTTAAAAAAAAAAGTGAGAATTGAATAAACGGATTTTTTGATTATTACGATTTTAAATCTCTTAAATATAAAGTTTTATGTAATAGATGAGAAATATTAATTCCAGAATGTAATATTAAATAAGAGTTTCAAATTTTATGTAATGAAATTTTTAAAAATGAGTTTTAGTAATTTTTGACAAATTTATAAACAATCTTAAATCACCAATCAATATCTTCATCCTTAATTTTTTTTAATCTTTATATATATATTATTTTAGTGGTGCAGCTCCATTCCAAAGAGATTTTTAATTATTGAACTGTATATAACATTTAAAAGTAATTTGTGATAAAAAATTGCGCCATGAATAATATTTTTTTAAAAATGTTTAAGCATTCCATTAAAAAAGTTCATAAAATCATTAAATCAAAACATGATTTGTTCAAATGAAATTAATTATCTTATAAAACATTAATCTAATTTAAATTTCTTAAATTCAAATATGATAAAATGTTTTTTAATTCAGTTATCGTTTTCTATAAGCGAGCAAAATAGAAGGTTCATTGTTAAAGTAAGATCATTATAGACTGATTAAAGACATCAACAGATTACTGTACTATACACTGGGATTTCAAATATTTTAATAAAATATGGAGAAATAATTTTCATTAGATTAAATAAACAAACTAGAGTTGAAATTTCACTCATTATCCATTTAATATTTCAATTGATATTTATGACAATTATTTTTACTCTAAAAAAGTAATGCTATACAATTTCAATACTTTGAAACATTCTCTATTTAAATGGTTATGTAAAATTCGTTTCCTGAATGCAAGTAAATAATTTTCATTAAAAGGAAAAATTGTAAAAATATATATGAAATATGTAAAATTAATCCATTAGATATGATTTTATTATTATTAACGTTACTAATATAAATTTTAAATATTATGTACGTGTTAACTGATTACTTTATTTCTTGAGTAAGATCATTTTAATTTAAATTATAAATATGCATCATAAACCTAAATTATTATATTTTCAGATTGAAAATAGAATAATTTTGATTGGTGTATTTTCTATTGCTTATAAAACTCTAAGCCTCATGTTTATCTTAGAAGCATTATGTATAAATGAAAGAATCTAACCTGGGGGAGCCTATAAGCCTTACATGGCATTTCCCCCGGTGGCGGATTGGGGAATGCCTCCATCGGTTTTTCCACTGGAGGGGTAGTGGGATATAAAATGCCTCTCGCGGAGCAACAGGTAGAAGTCTAACATCTCCAGGCATGGCAACCCTTCTCTTTATGGGAATAAAGGTAACGTGCGTGTAAATAATGCTTCTGGGGATAAATATGCTACGGGAACAATGCTTAATATTTTTCAACTGAACATAAATGGGACTCAGAAGAAAACTGATGAGCTTCAGTGCCTTCTACGAGAAAATACATTTAGCATGTTCACAGGAAACAAAACTGAACAAAAGGATGAAATTCATGAGCAAGAGCTACACAATCCTTAGGAAAGATCGTGAAGATGGAGCTGGGGGTGAATTTTCTATGCTCATAAAAAACATCTGAGATCAAGGTGGGCAGCTATAATGCTCTTCCGAAGCATTACAGATGCTGAAATCAATCTGCCAGAGCTATCAGTCTCCCTCTACCATTCAGATAATACATTTTTTTTTCTTTTTAATGCAGCTGGCAAACACTTAACAGCTTGGTCTTCAATGCCTTAAGGCAAGAGCTGCACAGACGTTACTCACTTTGCATTACCCAGGGGGCGCGGAGTAACAATGCCCCCGCAACGCCCTACGATCCTATTAGACCGGACCTACGGTTTAAAGTGGATTCCTAACCACTACAAACATCCATGGCACCGCCGGGACTCGAACCCGAAACCTGTGGTACCGAACGCCAGGCCGCTAGCCAATCGGCCATTCAGGCCTCTTCCAGATAATACATGCATCCATAAATATTGAAGTATTGAACAGCTTAGCTCTAAGCCTATAGTATTAGGTGATTTCAACGCAAAAAGCCCAACCAGAGTTTCTGCTTCATTAAACTAAAAAGGCTTACAGATAGGACATGCTGAATGATTTGAAGCTAACAATCCTCAATAATTTTGCCAAAATATGTAAATTTAAAGATTTTATGGAACTGAATTAGCCATAGACATTACAGCTATAAATTACTTAAGACATAATGGATTGTCCTCAAAAATACCCACAATACAAATCTGGACCTCCAAGTTGAGTTCGTCAAATAAGTTAAATGCTCCTGGAATTTCAGGAAAGCAGATATAAGCTATCAGAAACCTTGCTCATGCAGGTTTGGAATTTAATAAAATTGTAGATTTCTTGGCAAGAAGGCCAGAAGTCTGGATCAGACTGCTATACCTTTTTCCTTGCAGATGTAAATGGCTCGCCAAAATCTAAACTTGTAGTTCTTTCTAAGATTAAAACTAAATGCAAATTACAGGACTAAATGAAAAAAACGCTACTAGTCTCACAAGATTAAAGATGAAACACCGCAATAATATGAAAATTTTGGGCGTTAAGAAATTCCAAAAATGTGGCAACTGCCCTGATGTTAAGCTTACTCCTCATCATGTATTTGATTGCCCAGCTGTTGCACCCGCCAGTCGATCGGAACAGTCAGAACAATTCCTCGGAAGACAATTTATACTCCGAAATGGCAATGAACATTGCCAATATAATTCGCGAGCACCACAATATTTGATTTTGTTGTACTCTTTAGGTAATACGATAACAACAACAGAAATAATGTTATAAATGTTTGAAATCCGTGTGCTTCTGTAAGAAAAATATCTCTTGTAGATTTAGTTTCAAAGCAAAAATTGGTAAATTAGGTTTTAAATAAACTAACTTTCGAATAAAAAATTGGATATTTTTTTTTTCACTGAAAATAAAACTGCTGATAAAACGGATTGCGATTAAAGTTAATAAAACAAACCTTTTTTTTTTTTTTTTTTTTTTTTTTTTTTTTTGTAGTATTTATGGATGAAGAAAAAGTAATGTATAACCCTGTTTTAATATTAAATTTATTCTAGATGGAAAATTTCAGTTTTTTATATAATTTAATTGGTTCAAAAGATTTTATTTATATAGAGAAATATATTACGAAACGAAGAAAAGTTTCATATTATTTTCGTTAAAATAAAACTATATTTATCGCCTTCTTTATTATTGAAAATTTAATTCAAATATGGTTCTTTTCTTCATGGTTCTTTTTATTCAAATTAGTTGTGTGATTTTGAATTAATTAATTTATATTATTATTATTTTAATTTTGCAAAGCCCTTTATATCTGTTAGATTTATCAATAACTTCATTTTCTCAGTTCTTTTTTAATATTTGAATACTAAATAATTAAGATAGAATTTTGATTCTATATTGTTCTCCTACAATATTTCTGAATAAAAGAAATTATATCATAATGCTAAATCCATATTATTTTAGGCAGAAAAATATTTTCATAGATAAGCAATTTTTTTTAACATGAACATTCAAAAGTTTATGTCAAATTTAATTCCAACTATTTGAAATAAAATCTTTTTGTTGTATACGATTTACAATTCTGTAATTCACAATCGAAATATTCGAGCAATTTGATATTAAGTGCCTATTCCGGAGCATTATTTCAAAATTTCAGAACTGCGTTCATAAAAATACCAAAATTATAGGCAGAGTTAAATTTGTGGGCTTGAATTTTTTTTCGGAGTGTCTTTTAAATAAAAATAGAAATTAAATATTCCTTGCTTACAAGAAATGTTCTAAACATTTATTGTTTAAAATGTTTTCAGGTAACTATGGTTATGTTGAATGTTACTAAGATCAGGTTATTGCTTATTATTGTAAAGCTATGTAACTACACCACAAAATCTTAAAGATTTGCTGGCAAATTTGAAAATATTAAAAAAAAAACTATAGAAACTTATAATTCAAGTATAACAAATTTAAAAATATTTAAATATAAATAAATGTACAATAAACAGAAAATCAAACAAATGTCTTACATATCGATTGAAATTTAAAAACAAAATTGAAAGAATGCTAAATTTCGAGTTTAAAAAGGATAAATATTAAAAAGAAAATTTAATGTTTTAAATATTTGAATGTAAGGATGTATTAAAGATTTAAATGTAAGATCATCAAATCTCGCTCATAAAATGTGTTAACTACTCGTTTGGAAATATTGTTTAGGGAATTTAAATTCAAATATAAGAAAGTTTAACAATGTAGCTGATAAATTATAATACAAATTTCTAAAATTACTCATAACTTGTAAAATCGAATGTAGTTTGAATGTAGTAATGCAGATTGCAGGAAATTAAATTTTGAATCATGTTCTATTGTCAAATATGGTTTCACCAATGTACTCGCAGAATACGAAACGTTCATTTATTTAAACACAATACGTGTTAATTACATAAATCCTTCATATATAAAAATAATTCAAATTAAATAATTCATTTAATTCCTCCCTAAGGTAAAAAAAAATCTCTTTCAGGAAGACAACATAAAATCATACACCTCTCTATTCAATTGAGTTGGTGTCTGTCCCTCATTATTACTTTGCCCAGATCATTTCCGGGACTGCTGAAAAAGCACAAGCACATTTCCCTTACATAGGCTGGGAGCTGACAGACCAGAAACAAATTGTTTGATTCAATAGTTCAATAACTTGAGCAAAAATTTTTCAATGCTTTTTCTCGACAGAATCAACATCTTGTGCACGCGCATTCCAGAGCCGTTTCGCTTTAGAAAATCTCCTCAACAGAATTAATTCACGAAGAAGTTTCTCAAATCAACTACCAACAAGTTTCCTCGACATTAAAAAAGTTTTCCCTCAAATGTGGCACACCAGTCAACAGCAACCGATGGTTTTCCTGCGACACTAGTTGCATATCGCTCATTTTTGACTTAACACGATAAGTAGACGAGGCCATGGAATGATAGTAATTTTTTATTTATTTATTTATTGTTAGTTCGTTGGTAAGTTAAGACAAAATTTTTTTCCTGTTACAACACTAGAGTGAGCAATCTCTATGGTGAGATTTGTTTGACAAATATAAAAAATTTTTATGATTGTTTTTTTTAAATCAAGATATAATTTTTCTTTTAACATATATGATTTTTTTTTCAAAATTTACAAAATGAATTTCGTGAAACTAATTCATTTTTAAAAATTTTTTTGTTAAGTTTCAGCAATTAAAAATATATTTAAAGAATTGTTTAGATCAAGTTATATAAAATAAATTTATAATATTTACAGAATAAAATTTTTCAAAATTTAGTTGCTATTTAAACTATTAATAAATTAAATCCATCCCATTTTGCAACTCAGTGTCCTACTGCTCCTTCATTGTTTTCCCTTTGAAACTTTTACGATAGAAATTTCCTAAGAACTGTTTGTGCTAGAAATTGAACATTCCTAATAACCCTGTACGTACACTTATCTACTCATCATTATGAAATTACCTTCGCGTGATTATTCCTACCTGATCGCGGACGACTTTTGGCACTGTAATCCCCTTTTGTAACCTTCCCTAGGCTAGTTCACGATCGAGATTGCATTTCATTCTCCTCACCTCCTCCCTTTCTTTTCTATACCTTACAATTATATTTTCAACATGTTCTCCCCTTAGTATTTGCGGATATAAGCCTCTAAGATTCATTTCTCACCCACCCACCCTCTCTCAAGCACTCCAACGACTGGGGCAATTGATTTTATAGAAGTAAGCGAAGCTAGCCAATAAGGACAAGGCAGAATTTGGGCGACGCAGTCAGGGAATAACAGATAAGAGAATTAATCATTAAAAACAACATGTGGCCTTTTCTATTCAAAATATTGGTGAAATCGTATACTTCGGTTTCGTTGACAAATATAAAAATTTGTTAGGAATTTTTTTTTAAATCACGATATAATTTTTTTTAACATATTTGATTTTTTTCAAAATTTACAAAATGAATTTCGGAAAATTAATTCATTTTTTAAAATATTTTCAATAAGTTTCAGCAAATAAATTTTTAAAAACTTTTATTAAAAATATATTTAAATACCGGTTTTTATCAATTTATATAAAATAAATTTATAATTTATACAAAATAAAATTTTTTTCAAAATTTACTTGCTATTTAAAAAAATTAAACTAAATTTTCATTGTTCTAAAATAGATAATAAATTCATTGTTTACAATAAATGTTCTAAACATTTATTGTAAACAATGAATTTATTATAAATGTTCTAAACATTTATTGTAAACAAGAAAAAAACATTTAATGCTTAAAATATTTTCTGGTAACTAGGGTTATGTTGAACTTTAAACAACAATCATTTCAAGACTAAAAATAGTAAGTTTAATTTCGAAGGGATTAAGAAGATTGAACATTAGAAGTTGATTATGACTAAATCATTATATTTAATTAAGGTTGAGTGTGTCAAACGTGAAACTAAAATTTGAATCAAATTATATACTCAATCATGCTTTCTGCAACAAAATCGTACAATACGAATTATTTATTTATTTTAATTATTTTATTATTATTAGTTGATTTTATAAACTGATCTTGCTGATATACAGTTCCATATTTACAAAAGCATATTGCTTGTTTGCATACACATAGAAGTTGTTTTTATTTGTTGAAAAATATTAAAAGAATTTTATTTTCAAAGTAAAGTGAAAGAAAGTTTGCTGAAAGCAAAATGTTTTAAGAGAGAGATGAAAGAATTACGAAGTTGTAATAAAATAAAAGCATTGAAATTAATTTGTTATTGTGTCTCATATTGCCCTGTATTGAGTACTTTTGGAATTACGGTGTAATGACTAAGAGAAGTAATGAATTTAAATAATTATGGGAAATTTAAAAAATAATTGCAGATAAAATGTTAATGGCTTTTAAAAATTATGCAATTATAGGAAATAAAATTAAAATATTACGATTATTGGTTAAACATATTTAAAATTGAATAAAAGAATTATTAAATATTAAAAAAAGTTTATGATTAAGAATGAAAGTTTACAGCATTTTAAAATTGAATTTTGACAGAAAATTATATTATATAATTTTGAGGAATACGAAATTTCTGTTTTTTAATTAATTTATTATTTTTAAGTAATTTCATTGTTTTGAAGTTTTGTGTTTTTTAAAAATTTTAATTTATCTATCTTCGTTGCCAAGCCTGCCATGTTCTGCCATCTAGTGGTTGAATTAGGAAGTAATAACTAACTGAAGTATTTAAATTAAAATAATTAAAATAAAATTATTTGCAAATAAGAATAAACATTTAAAATTAAATAACTAAAATAAAATAAATAATTATAAGAGAGAGAATTAATAATTATTACTATTAAAGAAGAAAATTTAAGGATATGAAAAATAAATAAATATAGGAAATTAAAAATATTTGCAATTAGAAATGAAGATTTTAAGAAGTAAAAAATTAACTGGAGACAAAAATTACAAGATTTAAACACAATTGTGTTTAGTAGGAAAATTCTTTATTTATTTTTTCTTTCTTTTTTCTTAAAATGTTATGTGTTTTTAAAGTACTTTTTTAATTAAGATGTTTATGAATAAAAGTTCTTTGTTGATAAAGTTCTTTAGTGAGCAATTCTTTGCTTGAAAGAGAAGATGAAGACTTACTGCAGAATAATTGATAAGATATCTTGTTGAAGTCAGTTATTGTAGATGGATGGTCTTGTTGAAACTTGTAGAAATCAGTGGAGTAGCTGTTGACTGAGAAAATTGCAGGAAAAGATATTGCAGATTTCAGATTAATTGACAGCAGAAGATATTACAGATTTCATAATTTAAAGGAAATTTACTGTTTGAAAACTATTAGAAAAATATTATCTGGGTACAACATTAAAAATTTATCCAGTAACAAGGAATCATGGCGCCATCTATTGGTGTGAAGAGAAATTTCGAAGATTCCATCAGCGACCTGAGTTACAGCACGCTTTGCTCGATTTCAGTTCTATTTAATACTTATTCTACCTACCACAAAACTAAATTCCTTATTTTCGCAGGTGTAATTTAAATCTTGCTCTGCCTTTCTCTATTTTTAAATTTATTTTCTTTCAATACTTTTGCACCTTGTAACTTTTCCACCCACCAATAGATGGAGCCATATGCTCTTCTATTTTTCTTGCCAAGACAAAGATGGGTTAAGTTGCTTCGGAGGAGAAGGTTCCTCGTACAGTCATTTTTAAAATTTAATAATTAATTTAAATCAATATTGAGCGAATTTACAAAAAATTTAATAAGGGATTGAATTAGGATGTGAGTACATTGCTCTGTTAAAGAAGAAATTTTTAATATATTTAAAAAAAATAAAGAAAAAATTTAATGGGATAAATTAATAGGATAAAAAATATAAAAAAAAGAAGCTATTTAGAAGCTTTGCACTTTGCGGTGAAAAAGAGGTCAGAGTCTAGAAAAAGAAGGCAACGGACGTACCGGTTAGGGAGTTCCAAGTTGATTTTCAGAACCACGAAAATCTCCACATTTTAATTTAGTTAAAACATTAGCACTATAAAATGAATTTGCTTCAAGTAATGAATAAAAATAAAAGAAAAATAACACAATTAAATTTAAGAAAGATATCTCTTGCTTGAGAACAATTAAAGCAAGGGATTCAAAAAGCTAAAGCTATTGGTACAATTAGGAGTCTGTTGTCGACGTCCAAAAATTAAAAGTTAAAGTTAAAATAAAAAATTTTAAGCTAAAAATAAAATAAAATAAAAGGAATTTAAAATTAAAAATATAAAAATTAAAGATACATAAAGTACATTAAAAATTACAATATTACACAACAGCAACCAGTCACATAGACAATTGTAAACAAAACATACAAAATGAAATCTTCTAATATTTTTTCCAGATTCGCTGTAGATGGCACCATCAATCAGGTTACCAATACATTGTAAAAACCCAACCAATATCGGGAAAAAGACAGTTTTTTTTTTTTTTGTCTAGAAAAAGATAGGTAAACAAGGCCCGAAAGGATCTTTGAACAAATAAGATTGATCGTGAAGGCGTGGCTAAGAAGCAGAGCGTAGTGATTGATTTGAGAGGATGTCGATTGCGTTGTGAGGGCGGAGATTGACTTGAGAGTGAAGACCGACGCGGGTCTCGGAGTACAGCTCGCTTCGGTACAGCGGCGAAAAATGTAAACAAAGTTTACTAGGAAGGAAAGGGTTGACGCGGACCTGGAGAGCGCTATCAACACTGGCTAGAAAAATGGAGGAGAAAGGGTTGTCGCGATGCACGAACAATCTTAATAAAAAACGAATTGCTGTTCATCATCTTACTAACATTGACTTCTCTAATAGTAAAGCTGTGACTAACCAACAAAAAACCGAAACACTTGCTATTGCTTATCAACAGCAATTTAAAAATAATGATATACAGGATACTAATACTAATGATCTTGTTTATCCTACTATTAATTCCTTAAAAAAATATGCTATTTACCCTATGATTACTCATTCTATCAATCCCTCAGCTATTATATAACTTATTAAAGAAGCTACAATTAACAAAGCTTCAGCCTGGCCATTGTAGTTAAATCCAAACTGGTGACGCATAAAGTAGGATGGGTCTTATAATAGATGTGTATAGTAAAATTTTAACCTTGTTTGTGAATCTGTGGTGGTATTTAGAAAGTGGGAGATTGCATTTGTTGCATTGTTGGCATTGTTTTTGATATGATTATTGTAAAGAAGTTTTCGGTCTAAAATGAGGCCTAGGTATTTATATTCTTGCATGAAAGACACTGGTTCGTTGAAAATCTTGACGTTATTAACTTGTGGTGGAATATTACGACTGAGGAAAAGAAGTACTGCGGAGTTGGTTGGGATTTGATCTATTTTCTAACCAATTTGATTACACTCTATTATCCGTCCTGCTTAGTTTTCAATTTCTAATGACTTTTACATTAAAATCAATAAAATTTTTAAAAATATATACTTTTATTTCCATTATTTTAAAAAAATAATATTTATACTTACATTAAAAAATTGCAATAATACTTGCTGATAATTCTTAAGATTTTCATTTTGTTGTCAACCACTTTTCTCCACCGTTGTAATGCTCATTCACTATAAGTGTATATATTTGTATTTATATACAATTATAGTGAATGGTTATACATGTTAGTTATACATAGTTATAGAACTTATAGTTATATATGTATTTTGTTGATGTGTGCAGTTGCTGCATATACCCGGAATGGAGATACGTAGGAAATAATAAGGAGAATAATTGATTTGTAAATAAGAAGTTTGTTGTACATGTCGAGATGTAAATTTCTGGAAATTGTTGGAAGAGGACTGCTTTTGTTATCTTGAACATTTTAATAATTTAGTAATATGTTAGTTCAAATTGAGTCTTTTGCCAAGTGCAACACCTAAGTCATTCGTATAGTAAGACCATAGTATATTGTCTGTGTCGAGAATTAGTGGATTAGCATGTAACAGCAACACATTTAGAGGTGTTTATTTTTATCTTCCACTGGATAAGCCAAGTTTCTAGTGTGGTTATGTAAAACTGTAATTGATCACTAGTAATTTGTGGGTACACGAATCAACAGCAGCCGAAGATTCCGGGTGAAAGGGTTTCCGGGTTTTAAACTGGCATGAATTCTGTTTTTGGCTGGATCATCTTGGATGGCGTGGGCATGGAATAATAGATGATATATTATTTCATTTTTTATTTTTTTAGTTCGATGGTAAGTGAAACAGAATTTTTTTCTGAAGGCAGCATTGGAAGGAATCATTGCTATTGTAAGATTAACAAACATAAAAATTAGATAGGAAATTTTTTTTGGATAAAAACTAAAATAATTTTAAGTAAAATTAGTTAGGAATCTTTTAAAAAAAATATTTGGTAGAAGTGTTTTATATAAATATTTATCAGAAATCTTTTAAAATGAAGGTATAATTTTTCTTACTATAATTTCATTTTTATTTATTTATATTTTTTCTGTCAAAATCTCAAAAATGAATTTCTTTAGAGGAATTCATTTTTATACATTTTTTAAAGTTTTTCTGCAATATGTTTTAGTAAATTATTTTTTTAAAACCTTTATTTAGAATATTCTTAATGAATTGTTTTGATCAATTTTTCATGCTGTATATATTCGAAAATATTAGTTCTTTCCACTGAAGATAAATATATCACAATAAGTGCTTTCTCAAAACTTCTGGCATGCAAAGGAAGATAGACAAAATATAGACAAAAGAAGACAGAAGAAGACTATAGAAGATAGACAAAATATTAGTTTAAACGAGAGAAAAATCCGATTCAAGGTACATAACGGCAGTTTGGGGAGAAACATTTATATTGTTTTCCATAGAATTAACATGCAACTGTATTTCAAAATTAGATCATGCATTCATTGTATGCAAGTAGATGAAACTAGAGATTTTTCCTTTGCATTATTTTTATGTTTTCCTCAACCATTGATATATAATCAAATAAAAAAAAAACTGCAAAAAAATGTAATAAAACTGACCTACAAAAATTGTTTCACATGAAAACTTACATACATTTCAACAAGATAAAAAATTCATTTACAAAAATCTGAATTTATAAATAAGTTATAAATTTTCATTTTGTGCATGATTTTCTTGCTGCTTCCATACTTGCAGAAGCAATAATTATGTTAGGAAAACGTTTTAGTTGTAACTTATATCACTACATTAAATATATATAAACTACTTAAGGAAATTGAACTAAAATTTCATTGTTCTAAAATAGGTAATACATTCATAATATCAATTTCAATTTCTAAACTATTAATCATATTTATTGTCACACAATAACTTTCTTTCATTAAAATTACATTTGTTTTTTATGCATTTTTTACCAAGTTCCACTATAGATCTTTCAAAAAAAATATACGAAAATACAGTTGAATTCTATAAGCAGAGCTTACTAGACATGATTTAATGAAATTTTACACATTATAATTACTTTCTACTTTAGATTTAATATGTTTAATTAATTATATACTTAAAATTAAGTTCAGTTTTTTCAATTAAAAAGGTATCGCATTGCACCAAATAAAAAGTGAATTCGATTTCCTTTCTTTAACAAAATGTACTTTATTTAAAGCAAGCAAAATGCTATAAAATTTAAAAAATTCTTGATTTTGTTAATTAATACAGAAATTATTTTCATAATTAACTTTTTTTCATACAAAATTAATTATTCATTAAGAAATGAGCTTTTAAATTTTGGGAAAAAATATTTATTATTATTTTCCGTTTTTGTTTTACATTATTTTTTTAAAGATTAATTGATAAATTCAGGTAATAAATATATAATTAAAAAATAATCAAATAATGCTGAAATTTAAAAATGCATAATGCATAAAAGTTATGAAACTTTTATGCAAACATTTGATAATATAGGCATTTATCATAAAAAGCATTTGAAGAAATTTGATATAATTATTGTAAATTCATATGTTATGCTATATTCTACGGAGTCCCTTGGAGTATTTGTTGATCACTAGCCACTGGGAAGTGTTGTAATTGGACATACGAAACTTGGCGCCTGATGGACATGAGCAACAGTTTATCAAGACTTTTTAGACTCTCGTTATTGTGCTCCGATATCTATGGTTGGGATGCGTTTGTCGAAAGCAAATAGACTCAATTGTGGTAACAGCAGTCGTAAATGACCTATAAAATGGGATGTATGATAGACATCATAAGATGAAATATTGCACGGGTGGGGTATTTCCTGATGATCAGAAAGCATTCGACAGAATTTGAATTGACGGATTACTATATAAACTTATTATTCTCAACTGCCCTCTTCACTCGATTAAATTATTTGCTTCTATCTTTCTCATGGAACTCTTACTGTTAAAGTAAATAAACTCTCTCTTCTATTAAAATATCATGGCTGGCACTCCACAAAGTAGTAAACTTTCACCTCTTCTTTTCACTATTTTTATTGCTGATATCTCAACTAATCCTAAATTCTTAACTGCTATCTATGCTGATGATACTACAGTCCTTTTGCAAAGCAAAAACACTAATTTTTTAGCTGTCACCCTTTCTAATCACCTAAAAATTCTCTATAACTGGTTCAATAAATTGAATATTTCTTTAAATGTTGATATAGCTGAAACTGTTTTCTTCTCTATTGGAAATAAACATAAAAAAGCTGTGATTATGATCAACAAAAACATATTAACCCTTGGAATAGTCAAACTAAATATTTTGGAGTCATGCCGGATCAGCATTTATTTTGGAAACAACATTTTTTACACACACAACTAAATTTTGCATTGCCTTCAGTAAACTCTACCCACTTATAAATAGAAATTCTATCATGACCAGAGATAGCAAAATTCTTCTTTATACCGCTATGCTTCACCTAATTTTCACACACGCTTGCCCAGTCTGGTCCTATGCAGTTAAATCTAATTTAAAACGCTTGAAACCTTACAAAATATCACTATCCTCCAAATTACCTTTTCAAAATGGTTCATGAGCAATTCTATTCTCTATAAAGCTATTAACATTCCTTCCTTAAAAGATTTTCTTAAATACATCCGTGTTAAATTTTTTGACAAGTTAATTAATAATCATAAAAATACTGCAGTCCAGGAGATGGACTCTCACATTCCCAATTATGTTTTCAAACGTCCGTGCAAAATTTTAGTTTAATTTCCAATTTATTTTCAATTTATTTATTATTTTTTTTTTTTTGGTAATGATTGTAAGCTCATTTTAATTATATTGGTAATTATATTCTGGGCAATTTCATTGTTTCAAGTGTATTTAAACTATCATGTCGGAGATGGACCAACTCCGACATGATAGTCCATGGGGCTAAATAACTCCAAAAGAATACGCCAACTAATCGCAAGAGGAGCAGGTAGAAAAAAAAGAGACTATGGGAGAGCAGTTCTCCGGAGCTGAGAAGGATAGACGCTGGAAACAAAGAACGGGAGATGGAGGTCGAGGCTGGGGCTGGGAGTCCGCAGCGTCCAGCGTGAAAAGGAGAGATTGTGTTCACTGCTTCACTAGATAGGACAGGCTGGCCGGGTTCCCGTGCTCCCGACTCTCGGCTTCAACGAGTCAGCTGAAGATCCCTTGGGTACGGCGTCATTTGAAAAATGAAGTTGCCCATCCATGCGTCATGATGGACATCTTTCCCTTGCTGCCCGATTAAAATCATCAAGTGAAGTTAAGTGTCTCGTACCTTATTAATATTAAACTTCAGATTTGAAAAAAGGACACAGGTGCCCCTTTTTCACAGTAGTTGTGGCAAGTAGTGAGCTATATCAACCATCATCTTATCATTTTATTAGTAAATATTATTTTGGCATTGCAGTAAATTATATTTTTTACGGTACATCAGATAAATTGTAATATAACTTTCTAAAATTGCTTATAAATTTTAAAATCGAATGTTGTTTGACCATAAATATTAATGAACTCCAGAAACCAAAATAATTTAATATCTCTTCCTCCGAGGTTACTACATCTCAAAGAGAGGCATTGCAGTTACGTATATAAATTATATTTTTAATTAATGCATTATTGGAATTTCGCATTTACTTAAATAATATTATTTGCATGATTTATTTCAAACTTAAATTTGTAAATATTAACAAATACACTTGTGTCTATATTTAAAATCATGAAATATGTTTGCGAATTATTACATCTGACTGTGTTTCTTTTTTCCAATTTATATAAGTCTTTGAAGATATGCGTGGGGTGGTTTGTATAGTTGTGGTATGTTTAATTTGTGGTATGAGCTATTGCGCAATTCATAATGGTTAATGTGTCTGTTGGATAAAAGGTGTAGCTAGTTGTTACTAAGATCAGGTTATTGTTTATTATTGTAAGGCTGTGTAACTGCACCACAAAATCTTAAAGATTTGCTGGAAAATATGGAAATATTACATAACTATAGAAATATATTATGCAAAACAAATTTATAAGTATTTAAATATATATAAATGTGTAATAAACGGGAATTCAAACAAATGTCTTACATATATATATATATATATATATTGAAATTTTTTAAAAATTAAAAGAATGGTAAATTTCGAGTTTAAAGAAGATTTAAGGTTTTAAGATTTAAGATTATTAAATCTCGCCCATAAAATGTGTTAACTACTTGTTTGGAAATAATGTTTGGGGAATTTATAGAAAGTTTAACAGTACATCAGATGAATTATGATATAACTTTCTAAAATTGCTTATAAATTTTAAAATCGAATGTTGTTTCAGCATAAATATTAATGAACCCCAGAAACCAAAATAATTTAACATCTCTTCCTCCGAGGTTACTACATCTAAAAAGAGAAATAATGCAGATTGCATGAAATTAATTCTATTCTCAAACATGGTTTCCCCAATGCACTCACAGAATACGAAACGTTCATTTATTTAAACACAATACATGTTATTTACATAAATCCTTCAGAAATAAAAATAATTCAAATTAAATAATTCATTTTTTCATCCTTAAGCTCAAAAAAAATCTCCTTGAGGAAGACAAGATAAAATCATCCACCTCTCTATTCAATTAAGTTGGTGCCTGTCCCTCATTATCACTTTGCCCTGATCATTTCCGGGACTGCTGAATGGGCACAAGTAGATTTCCCATATACAGCCTAGGCTCCTGTGTATGTCCTCAGTCCTCAAAAGAATTAATCCACGAAGAAGTTTCTTAAATCAACTACCAACAAGTTTTCTCGACATTAAAAAAGCTTTCCCTAAAATGTGGTACACCAGTCAATAGCAACCGATGATTTTCCTGCGACACTAGTTGCATGTCGCTCATTTTTGGCTAAACAGGCTTATTAGACGAGGGCGTGGAACGATAGTAATTATTTTATTTATTTATTTATTATAAGTTCGTTGGTAAGTTAAGACAACATTTTTTTCATGTTACAACACTGGAGTGAGCAATCTTTATGGTGAGATTTGTTTGACAAATATAAAAATTTGTTATGAATTTTTTTTTTTAAAAACAAGATATAGTTTTTTCTTTTAACATATACGATTTTTTTTCAAAATTTACAAAATGCATTTCGTGAAACTAATTCATTTTTAAAAATTTTTTCGTTAAGTTTCAGCAAATGATTTTTTAAAGACTTTTATTAAAAATATATTTAAAGAATTGTTTAAATCAATTTATATAAAATAAATTTATAATATTTACAGAATAAAATTTTTCAAAATTTAGTTGCTATTTAAACTATTAATAAATTAAATCCATCCCATTTTTCAACTCAGTGTCCTACTGCTCCTTCATTGTTTTCCCTTTAAAACTTTTACAGTAGAAATTTCCTAAGAACTATTTGTGCTAGAAATTGAACATTCCTAATAACCCTGTACGTACACTTATATACTCATCATTATAAAATCACCTACGAGTGATTATTCCTACCTGTTCGCGGACGATTTTTGGCACTGTAATCCCCTTTCGTAACCTTCCCTGCGGCGACTAGGCAGGTTCACGGTCGAGATTGCATTTCATTCTTCTCACCTCCTCCCTTTCTTTTGTATACCTTACAATTATATTTTCAACATGTTCTCCCCTTAGTATTTGCGGATATAAGCTTCTAAGACTTATTTCTCACCCCCCCTCCCTCAAAGACTCCAACGGCAATTGATTTTATAGAAGTAAGCGAAGCTAGCCAACAAGAACTCGACAGAATTAGGGTGAGGCGGTCAGGAAATAACGGATAAGAGATTTAATCATTTAAAAATATTGGTAAATATTTCTATTCAAAATATTGGTGAAATTGTATACTGTTAAGACCTGTAAAAGGTTATTAGGGATATTGGGTAAGTTAGTAGGGAATTTACAAGCTAGTAGAAAAGTATTGTTCAATGTGTGGGATGTTAGTTTTCTTAGCAATTTGATTATTTCTAATATACCAAGGAGAGTTAGTAATATGTCTAAGTATTTTAGTTTGTGTTCTGTGTATTTTGTTGATGTGTGTAGAAACTGTATATACCCAGATTGTAGATATATAGGAAATGATAGGACGAAGAATTTATCTGTAAATAAAGAGTTTGTTGTATATGTCTAGATGAGAATTTCTGGAAATTGTTGATAGGAGATTGCTTTTGTTGTTTTGAACTTTTTAATAGTTTAGTAACATGCTAGTTCAAATTGAGTCTTTTGTCAAGTGTAACGCCTAAGTAATTTACATTGTTAGAACATAGTCTTTGCAAAGGATTAGTGGATTAGCGTGTAACAGCAACATATTTAGAGCTCTTTATTTTTATGTTCCACTGGTTAAGCCAAATTTCTAATGTGGTGACGTAAGTCTGTAATTTTTAGTAATTCGAGGGTACACCAGTAAATAGCAACCGAGGGTTTCCGGGTTTTAAAGTTGCATGAATCCTGTTTTTGGCTGGATCACCTTGGATGACATGGCCATGGAATAATAGATGATATAATATTTTTATTTTTATTTTTTTAATTCGCTTTTAAATAAAACAGAATTTTTTTTCTGAAGGCAGCATTGGAAGGAATTATTGCTATTGTAAAATTTGATTGACAAACAAACAAATTAGTTGGTAAATTTTATTTTAATAAAAACTTGTTAGAAATCATTTTAACTAAAATTAGTTAGGAATTAATTTTAAATAAATATTTGATAGTAGTTTTTTAAATAAATATTTATTAGAAATATTTTAAAATGAAGGTATAATTTTTCTTTTAATAATTTTTTTTTCAAAATTTCAAAACTGAATTTCTAAATAGGAATTAATTTTTAGACAATTTTTAAAGTTTTTCTGCAATATGTTTTGCAAATAATTTTTTTAAAATTATTATTAAATAATTTTTTTAATGAATTGTTTTGATCAATTTATAATATTGTATATATTCAAAAATAGTAGTTCTTTCCCATGAAGATAAATACTACACAATAAGTGTTTCCTCAAAACTTCTCACATTTGTTTCGATAGACAAAATATTATTTTAAATGAAAGAAAAATTCCATTCAACTACTGTTTGGGCAGAAACAGTACTAATGGAAGAACTACTGTTTGGGCAGAAACATTTATGCTGTTTTCCATATAATTAACATGCAACCGTATTCCAAAATTAGATCGTGCATTCAGTGTATCTAAGTACATGAAACTAGTGATTTTTCCTTTGCATAAATATTTTTTATGTTTTTACCAGCCAATGATATAAAATCAAATACAAAAATTGTTTAACATCAAAACAGAAAACTTACGTACATTTCAGCAAAAAAAAAAAATTCATTTACATAAATCTGAACATATAAATACTTTATATAGCTTTTATTTGATAAATTTTGTGCATAATTTTCTTACTGCTTCCATACTTGCAAAAATAATAATTATGTCAGGAAAAAGTTTTATTTGTAACTCATATCACTGTATACATACCTATATAAACTACTTAAGGAAATTGAACTCAAATTTCATTGTTCTAAAATAGGTAATACATCATTATGTAAATAACAATTTTTAATTTATTAAACATATTTATTTTCTCACAATTACTTGTCTTTACTAAAATTACATCTGCTATTTCTGCATATTTTACAAAATTTGTATAGAAATATTTTTTGAAAAATGTTCCACAATATAGCAGAATTCTACAAACGGAGTCTACTAGACAAAATTTGATAAGATTTTACAACTATTTTGTATAATTACATTCCATTACGGATTTAATATTTTTAACTAATTATTTATATTCATGCTAAATTCTTTTAATTAAAAATGTAATGCATTTCATCAGATAAATTGCAATTTGATTTTATTACTTTAACATGCATTTTGTTTAAAACAAGCAAAAGAAATAAAACGAAAAAAATAAAAGCAGAATTAGAAATTACTAGACGTAAATAATTGACATGTTATTCAATTCACATTCAGATTTATTCAATTAAATTCAGGTTCCAAAAATAATTACAATTAATAAGATACAACAAAAAGATTTTAATTTATTGAACCCAAATTTAGTTCCAATTTAGGTTCGACAAATTAAAATCTTTTTGTTGCATAATTCGATTTACAAAGATGTAATTCACAATCAAAATATTCGATAAAATACCAAAATTATAGACAGAATTAAATTTGTGTGCTTAACATTTTTTTTTCGGAGTGTCTTTTAAATAAAAATAGAAATTAAATATTCCTTGTTAACAATAAATGTTCTAAACATTTATTCATTTAAACTTTCATTTCCTTTTCTGATAACTATGGTTATGTTAAACTTCAAAGAACAACTATTTCAAGACTGAAAATAGTAAGTTGAATTTCAAAGGGATTTAGGCGGATTGACACTGAAATTGATTACGATTAAATCATTATTTTTTGTTAAGGTTGAGAAACGAAAATTTGAATCAAATTCTATCTTCAATCCTGATTTTCCCAATAAAATCGTACAATACGAATTATTTATTTATTTAAACCCAATACATATTATTTACATAAATATTGCATAAAATAATTCAAGAAAATGAATTTATTTTATTCATCCCTAAACTTTAAAAAAAAATCTCTTACATGAAAATAATATAAAGCTTAAACGCTTAACTTAACATTAACAAACCTCATTGCTGAAAAAACACATACACATAATTCCCATACGCAGACTAGTCATTGACAGCCCATAAATTATAAGTTCAATTTAACTGCTCAATAACTTCAGTAAAAGTTTTCAATGCGTTGTCCTCAACAGGACCAACATCTTATGCATACTCATTCCAGAGCCGTTTGGTTTCAGAAAATCTCATAACTCCTTAACAGAATTAATTAATGAAGAATGCTTTCAAATCACTGACCAACAAGTTTTCTCTACTCTGAAAAAGTTTCCCCCAAATTACAGTACACCACTCAATAGTCGTTCAAGGAGGGTGGTTAAAAGGTGCCTGGCGAAAATGGATTTTATCCCCATTTGAGAGAAAATAAGAGACATTACCTGGGATGCAAATTAATTTTAAAAGTTTTAATAATAATATTTCAGATGGAGGAATGGGGAATTTAATTTTATATACTTACATAATTTGACGTCGAGGTATCGGCAAAGACGTTATTTATTTACAAAAGAAAAGGATTATTACATGGGGGAAACACAAAAAATAAGATCTTAGCATCAATCATAGTAGGAAGAGAGAAATCAGGTGATTTATAAACTGATCTTGGTTACATACAGTTCCACATTTACAAAAGCATCTTTCTTGTTTACATACGCATAGAAATTTGTTGTTTTTATTTGTTGAAAAATAGTAAAAGAGTTTTATTTTCAAAGTAAGTTGAAAGAAAGTTTGTTAAAAGCAAAATGTTTTAAGAGAGAGATGAAAGAATTACGAAGTTGTAATAAAATAAAAGCACTGAAAGTGATTTGTAAATGTGTCTCATGCTGCCATCTATTGAGTAAATCTGTAGTTACAGAGTAATGACTAAGATAAGTAATAAATTTAAATAATTATGGGAAAACTAAATAATAATTGCAGATAAAATGTTAATGGCATTTAAAGATTATGCAATTATAGGACATAAAATTAAAATATTGCGATTATTGGTTAAACATATAAGGATTTAAAATTGAATAAAAGAATTATGAAATATTAAAAAAAGTTTACGATTAAGAATGAAAGTTTACAGCATTTTAAAATTGAATTTTGACAGAAAATTATATAATTTTGAGGAATAGGAAATTTTTTTTTTTATTTAATTTATTTATTTTTAAGTAATTTCATTGTTTTGAAGTTTTGTGTTTTTTAAAAATTTTAATTTATCTAGCTTCGTTGCCAAGGCTGCCATGTTCTGCCATCTAGTGGTTGAATTTAGAAATAGGAAGTAATAACTCAAGTATTAAAATTAAAATAATTAAAATAAAATTAGTTGCAAGTAAGAATAAAAACTTAAAATTAAATAACTAAAATTAGAATAAATTATAAAAGAGAGAATTAAGAATTATTAATATTAAAGAAGAAAATTTAAGGATATTAAAAATAAATAAATTCGGGAAATAAAAAATAAGTACAATTAGAAATGAAGATTTTAAGAATGAAAAAATAAACCGGCGAGAAACCGCCATTAAAAATTTATCCAGTGACAAGAGTCATGGCGCCATCTATTGTTGTGCAGATAAATTTCGAAAGGTAGGAGGAGAAGCTAGGCGAAGATTCCATCAGCTTCCTGAGTTTCAGCGCTCGTTGTTCGATCTCAGTTTTAATACTCATCCTTCCTGCCTCGTTCCCTCTCCAAATTTCTACAAAAATTAATTCCTGATTTCTACAGGTGTAATTTAAATCTTACTCGTTTTTGTCAATTTTTAAATTTATTTTTTTTCATTTCTTTTGAACCTTGTAACTTTTATATCTGTCAATAGATGGCGCCATGTCTTCTATTTTCTTAACAAGAGAAAGGTGGGTTTAGTTAGGGACTTCGGAAGAGAAGGTTCCTCGTATATCCCTTTTTAAAATTTAATAATTAATTTAATCAGTATGGAGAGAATTTCCAAAAAATTTAATAAGAGACTGGAGTAGAAGAGCTGCTTATTAGATACATTGCTCTGTTAAACAAATAATAAAAGAAAAAAATGTAATGTGATAAAATAATATGTTAAAAAATAAAAAATAATAAATTTTAACATTTTAAAATTGGCTGTTGATAGAAAATTATATAATTTTGAGAAATAGGAAATTTCTATTTTTTAATAAATTTATTTATTTTTAAATAATTTCATTTGCTTTCAAGTTTTGTGTTTTTTTTAAATTTTAGTTTAGCTAGCTTCGTTGCAAGCCTGCCATGTTCTGCCATCTAGTGGTTGAATTTGTAAATAGGAAGTAATAACTAACTCAAGTATTAAAATTAAAATAATTAAATAAAATTAGTTGCTAATATGAATAAAATTTAAAATTAAATAATTAAAATAAAATAAATTATTAGAGAGAGAATTAAGGATTATTACTATTAAAGAAAAAAATTTAAGTACATTAAAAATAAATATATCCGGGAAATAAAAAATATGTGCAATTAGAAATGAAGATTTTAAGAATGAAAAAATTAACCGGAGACAAAAATTAAACATTACAAATTTATCCAGTGCCAATGAGTCATGGCGCCATCTATTGTTGTAAAGATAAATTACGAAAAGGTAGTAGAAGAAGCAAGGCGAAAATTTCATCAGCTACCTGAGTTTCAGAACTCGTTGCTCGATCTCTGTTCTATTTAATACTAATCCTACCTGCCCCGTTCCTTCTCCAAAATTCTACAAAACTAAATTCCTTATGTCCTTTTATTCCTTAAATTCCTTATTTTTAAATCTTGCTCGTTTTTCTCTATTTTTAAATTTATTTTCTTTCACTCCTTTTGAACCTTGTAACTTTTACATCCATCAATAGATGGCGCCATTTGTTGTTCTATTTTCTTAACAAGAGAAAGGCGGATTTAGTTAGAGACTTCCGGAGAATAAGGTTCCTCATACATCCATTTTTAAAATTTAATAATTAATTTAATCATTATTGAGAGAATTTTCAACAAATTTAATAAAAGACTGGATTAGGAGAGTTGCTCATTAGATACATTGCTCTGTTAAGCAAGAAATTATTAAAGTTTTTACAAAAAATAAAGGAAAAAATGTAATGTGATAAAATAATATGTTAAAAAATAAAAAATAATAAAAATAATATTTAGAATTTAAACCTTTGCCATTTTGCGGAAAAAAAAAAAAAAAAAGGACAGAGTCTAGAAAAGGATAGATAAACAAGGACGAAAGGATCTCTGAGCAAAGCAGACCGAGCTTGAAGGCGTGGCTAAGAAGCGGAGCGTATTGATTGGATTGAGAGGATGTCGATCGCATTGAGAGCACGGAGATTGAATTGAGAGTGGAGACCGATGCGGACTTTGGCAAGCGCTTCGGTACAGCTGAGAAAAATGTACTCATGTATTTTACTAAGAAGGAAAGAGAATGTGAGCGATATCAACACTGGCAAGAAAAATGGAGGAGAAAGGGTTGTCGCGATGTACGAGTAGTCTTAATAATGAACGAATTGATATTCATCATCTTACTAACCCTGACTTTGCTAATAATAGAGTTATAACTAACCACAAAAAGCCGAAACACTTGTTAATGCTTATCAACAGCAATTTAAAGATAGTGACATAGAGGATAATAATACTAATGGTCTTGTTTATTCTACTTTTAACTCTTTTAATAATGCTATTCACCCTATGATTACTCCTTCTATCAATCCATCTGAGATTATATAACTTATTAAAGAAGCTAAATTTAATAAAACTCCAGGAATTGATAACATAATAAATAAAATGCCCAAGAAACTTAATATTAATATTATTTTTATTATTACTAATAGTGCTAATACTATACTTAACCTCGCTTATTATCCCACTGCTTGGAAGTCACCGAATTTAGTAAAAAATCAATCACCGAAATCATATATTTAGATATCTCTAAGGCTTTTAATAAAGTGTGGTTCCAATGTCTCATATATAAACTTATCTATTACACTTTCCCTCCTCATTTTTTTAAAACTTATTATTAGCAATCTTACTAATCACAAATTTCTTGTAACAGTTAATTCTTACATTAAACCTATGTCTGCTGGCATTTCGCAAGGTTCTGTCCTTCCCATCTTTTTACCATTATTATTTAATAAATGATATCCCCATAAAAATTAACATTTCTCTCTGTTTATTTGCTGATGACACTGCCATTCTAGTGCAAAACAAAAACATTAATTACATTGCTTGTATGTTACAAAATTATATCAATATTCTCCAAAAATGGTTAACTAACTGGGGCATTAAACTTAACGTAAATAAAGCCGAGGCAGTACTCTACACTTGGAAGCGCCTAACATTCCTAACATTACTTTTTATAATAATCCTATTTCTCTGTCAAATGAGGCAAAATACCTTGGAGTCATACTGGTCAAACAGCTTACGTATCAATCGCATATTAATTACATTAAGAATAAATTTAATTTAGTTATCAAAAAGCTTTACCCACTCATTGCACGATATATTTATACTTATATTAAAGAAAATTGCAATAACACTTGCTGATAATTCTTAAGATTTAAATTTTCTTCTCAACCATTTTCTCCTCTTCATTTTAATCGTACCCTCATCTTACCAGTCTTGCAATGCTCCTTCACTATAAGCCCTCCTCATTATTAAAAATTATTACTCCATGCCAAATAAACATTACTCTCAGTAATTATTACTATGCTACATCGGACCAAGCAAATGACGGTGCAACCCATGGTTCTCCACATCAATGCAAATTGCTCATCATCACCAGTGATCTGTGTCATGTATGTTATTTCCATGCCTACTTCATTCCCGAGCTCAACACATCTCTCAGCTGGTTCCTCCTTCGCCAATCTTAACCACAATTTGTTGCCGATCTTCTGGACAGTCGTCTCCGTCTCCTTTGAATGAATGAGTTTCTAGGAACTAAATCCATCGCCATTTTCAACTACTGATCATTCATTGTTTACTCTTTGGAATTTTTACGGTAGAAATTTCCTAAGAACTATTTGTGCTTGATATTGAACATTACTAATAACCCTGTACGCACACGTATCTACTCATCATAATAAATTCACCTTCGTGTGATTATTTCCACTTCTTCGTGGACAATTTTAAGCACTGTAATCCCCTTTCGTAACCTTCCCTGCTGCGACTAGGCAGGTTCACGGTCGAGATTTCAGGAAACTATCCTCACCTCCTTCCTTTTTTTACTATATCTTACAATTATCTTTTTTACATGTTTTACATAATCTCACCTTAGTATTTACGGATATAATCCTCTAAGATTAATTTCTTCTAAGATTAATTAATTCCTTCCCTCAATGACTCCAACGACTGGGGCAATTGATTTTATAGAAGTAAGCGAAGCTAGCCAACAAGAAAGCGACAGAATTAGGGTGAGGCGGTCAGGAAATAATGGATAAGAGATTTAATCATTTAAAAATATTGGTAAATATTTCTATTCAAAATATTGGTGAATTTGTATACTGTTAAGACCTCTAAAAGGTTATTAGGGATATTGGGTAAGTTAGTAGGGAATTTACAAGCTAGTAGAAAAGTATTGTTCAATGTGTGGGATGTTAGTTTTCTTAGCAATTTGATTATTTCTAATATACCAAGGAGAGTTAGTAATATGTCTAAGTATTTTAGTTTGTGTTCTGTGTATTTTGTTGATGTGTGTAGAAACAGTATATACCCAGATTGGAGATACATAGGAAATGATAGGACGAAGAATTTATTTGTAAATAAGGAGTTTGTTGTATTTGTCTAGATGCGAATTTCTGGAAATTGTTGATAGGAGATTGCTTTTGTTGTTTTAAACTTTGTAATAGTTTAGTAACATACTAGTTCAAATTGAGTCTTTTGTCAAGTGTAACACCTAAGTAATTTACATATTTAGACCATGGTATTTTGTCTGTATAGAGGATTAGTGGATTAGCATGTAACAGCAACACATTTAGAGGCGTTTATTTTTATCTTACACTGGTTAAGCGCAGTTTCTAGTGTGGTGATGTAAGTCTGTAACTTATCGCTAGTAATTTGTTGGTACACCAATCAATAGCAGCGGACGGTTTCCGGGTGAATGGGTTTTTGGGTTTTAAAGTTGCATGGCTTCTGATTTTGGCTGGATCACCTTGAATGATGTGGGTATGGAATAATAGATGATATATTATTTTATTTCATATTCGTTTAGTTCGCTGGTAAGTAAAACAGAAATTTTTTTCTGAGAGCAACATTGGAAGCAATCATTGCTATTGTAAGATTTGAGTAACAGACATAAAAATTAATTAGGAAATTTTTTTAAAATAAAAACTTGTTAGAAATAATTTTAAATAAAATTAGTTGGGAATTTTCTTTAAATAAATATTTGATAGAAGTTTTTTAAATAAATATTTCATAGAAATTTTTTAAATAAATATGTATTAGAAATCTTTTAAAATGAAGGAATAATTTTTCTTTTAATATTTTTTTTTTCAAAATTTCAAAAATGAATTTCTTAATAGGAATTCATTTTTTTTACATTTTTAAAGTTTTTCTGCAATATGTTATAGCAAATTATTTTTTAAAAACCTTTATTAAAGAATAGATATTGTAGATATTCAAAAATATTAGTTCTTTCCGCTGAAGATAAATACTTCACAATAAATCTCAAAACTTATAGACATTTGTTTTGATAGACAAAATATTTGTTTAAAGGAGAGAAAAATCTCATCCAAGGTACATAACTACAGTTTGGGGAGAAACATTTATATTGTGTTCCATAAAATTAAATGTAATAAAACAGACTTATAAAACATTTTTTAACATGAAAACAGAAAATTCACGCACGTTTCAGCAGGATAAAAGTTCACTTACAAAAATCTGAACTGATAAGTAAGTTATGAAGCAGCTTTTATTTTACAAATTTTGTGAATGATTTCCTTACTGCTCCCTTACTTGCAGAAACAATAATTATGTTAGGAAAGAGTTTTATTTGTAACTCATATCACTGTATTATATATATCTAAACTACTTCTGGAAATTAAACTAAAATTTCATTGTTCTAAAATAGGTAATACATTCATCACTATATAAATATCAATTTTGTTGTCTCACAATGACTTTCTTTCATTAAAATTACATTTGATTTTTATGTATTTTTTACAAGCTTCCACTATAAATCTTTTAAAGAAATATACGAAAATACAGAAGAATTCTATAAGCAGAATTTACTAGACATAATTTGATGAAATTTTACACTATTTTTTAATTACTTTTCTACTACAAATTTAATATGTTTAATTAATTATATACTTAAAATTAAGTTCAGTTCTTTCAATTAAAAAGGGATTACATTGCACCAAATAAAAAGTGAATTCGGTTTCATTTCTTTAACGTACATGTACTCTATTTAAAGAAAGCAAAATGCTATAAAATTTAAATATTCTTGATTTTGTCAATTACTTTAGAATAGTTTTCATAAATAACTTTTTTACATACAAAAGTAATTATGCATTAAGAAATGTGTATTTAAATTTTGGGAAAAAATATTATTATTATTTTTTTTGTTTTGTTTTATATTATTTTGTAAAGACTAATTGATAAACTAAGGTAATAAATATATAATTAAAAAATAATTAATAATGCTAAAATTTCATTAGAGTTTTATAACTTTTATACAAACATTTGGTGATCTAGACGTTTATTAAAAAGCATTTGAAGAAATTTGATATAATTATTGTATAATTCATATGTTATGTTATATTCTACGGGAGTTCCTTGGAGAGGGTATTTGATGATCACTAGTCTTTATCGAATGGGAATCCGATATGTTTAACATTTCGTTTTATGTTTAATGCACCGGCACGTTTCCGGTTGATGCAGGTTGTTTGCTACAACTGCCGTAGAAGGGGATGACTCTGGGAAGTGTTTTAATTGCCCATACGATACTTCGCGCCAGATGGGCATGAGCAACAGTTTATCTAGACTTTTTAAACTCTCGTTATTGTGTTTCGATATCTATGGTTGGGATGCGTTTGCAGACAGGAAATAGACTCGACTGTGGTATCGGCAATAGTCCTCCGCCCCTGTAAATGACCTATAAAATCGGATGTATGAGAGACATCATAAGAGGAGATATCGCACGGGTGGGGTATTTGGTGATATTCAGAAAGCATTCGATGGAATTTGAATTGACGGATTACTGTATAAACTTATTATTCTCAACTGCCTTCTTCACTTGATTAAATTATTCGCAGATATCTTTCTCATAGAATTTTTGCTGTTAAAGTAAACAAACTCTCCTTTTATTAAAAATATTATGGCTGGTACTCCACAAAGTAGTAAACTTTCACCTATTATTTTTTTTTTTTTTATTACTGATATCTCAATTAATCCTAAATTCTTAACTGCTATCTCTGCTGATGATACTACAGTCCTTTTGCAAGGCAAAGCACTAATTTCTTAGCTGTCACTCTTAATAATCACCTAAAAACTCTCAATAACTGGTTCAATAAATGGTAAATTTCTTTACATGTTGATATAACTGAAACTGTTTTCTTCTCTATTGGAAATAAACTTAAAACAGCTGTGATTATGATCAACAATAATATATTATCCCTTGGAATAGTCGAACTAAATTTTTAATAGTCATGCCGGATCAGTATTTAACTTGGAAACAACATTTTCTACACACCAAAACTAAATTTTATATTGCCTTCAGAAAACTCTACCAACTTACAAACAGAAATTCTACCAAGGTTAGATATAGCATAATTCTTCTTTATACTATTATGCTTCACCTAATTTTCACGCATGCTTGGCCGGTCTGGTCCTATGCAGCTAAATCGGATTTAAAAACTCTTGAAACCCTACAAAATATCACTATCTGCCAAATTACCTTTTCTAAATTGTTCAGGCGCAATTCTATTTTGATATAAAGCTATTAACATTCCTTCCTTAAAATATTTTCTTAAATACATCCGTGTTAAATTTTTTGACACGCTTATTAATCATGAAAATACTGCAGTCCAAGAGATTGACTCTCACATTCCTATTTATGATTTCAAACGTACGTGCAAAATTTTAGTTTAATTTCTAATTTTTTTTTTTTTTTTCAATATTTTCCTTTTTTTTTTTTTTTTTTTTTTTTTTTTTTTTTTTTTTGTTTATGATTTTAATTTCATTTTAATTATATTGGTAATTATATTCTGGGTAATTTCATTGTTTCAACTCTATTTATCCTATCATATCGGGGATGGAAATTTTTTTGCCATTATCTATAATTTCTAGACTAGTCGCCGAGTACGTGCTCTGCGCGAGCCTACTCTTGCTAAATTCGCTGGTTCAATTAAGTACTACAATTACTATTGAGTGTATCGATACGACCATGACACTTGACGACATCTAATGGTCAAAAGCGGAAATAGGTACATATTCTTTATCGCTAACAGATAGCGCTAGTAGTAGTTTCGAAACAGCAGTAACAATTAAACATTCGTAACCTTATTGGTGAAGTAAATTAGTGCGTAACCCCGTTTAAAAGACCGATCTGACCCCCGTCCATACGTAATTGTATTTTGATTTAACTTGTAATTTTTTGTGTGTGATTTACTAGTATGGAAAAGAAGCGAAAAATAGACGGAAAAGTCCTGCAGCGCTTTTTTGAACTTCGAGCACAAATCGAATTTTTTTTTAATGAAAAGCATCACCCTCTTACTGAATTACAAAATAGTGAATGGCTATGGAAGTTAGTATTCTATGTCGATTTGACAAAACATATAAACGAACTAAATTTGAGATTTCAAGGAGAAAACCAGCTTCTCCCTGATCTATACACTAATATCAAATCGTTTCGGCAGAAAATAATATTGTTTCAATCACAATTACGTACAAAATGTTTCACACATTTTGAAACATGTGAAATATTCAGCCGCACTACTGAGACTGAATTTCTCGTCGATTTTGCAGTCGAAGTTTTGAGTGCTTTGAAGATAAATTTTCATACTCGTTTCTCAGACTTTGATGACATTGCAAATGAAATTAAGATTTTTCAAAATCCTTTTGATACTGACATTGAAACCCTAGTCCCGAAACTCCAAATGGAAATTATTGATTTACAGTGCAGTAATATAATTAAGAACATATATCAAAACTCATCTTTGATGGAGAGTCTTCCACTGATACAATTTGATAATTTACATAAATTTGCCCGTGGGCTGTTTTCTGTTTTTGGTACTACTTGTGTGAGAAAGCATTCTCCAAAATGAATTACACAAAGAATGTTTACAGATCTAAGTTAACCGATGAGCATCTTAAATCTCTTTTAATAATTGGTACAAGTAAAATTGATCCACAACTACAAACTATTGTCAGTGGAAAATTACAATTACATAAATCTCATTAATATTTTTTTACAAGTGGATACCCCGCGGTTTCATTCACGTTCATTTAGCTTTTCCGTTCCTGAGGGATTTTCAGGATAAAAATCATGTTTGATTCAGGATATATATATTCCAAACATCGATATACATACATATGCGATACACTTTACATCAACATAACTACCGAGGGCAACTGCGGGATGTTCACTAGTTTATTATGTTAGTGGGATTCATTTAAATTATTTGTTAGTTGTTATGCTTAAGTTAAATTTTCTGCATATTATGTTTGTCATTAATCTTTATCTAGCAAGTCAATAAAACCGAGTTATTATCATTCTGTGTTTTTTTATCCAATTTATTACAGCAACAATATGCTATTCGCTGTCGCGGATCGGATTGAAGACACTGGCTGGCCGGATTTGGCCCGCGGGCCGTAGTTTGGAGACCCCTGCCCTAGAGCATCGGAAAGGATTTCAATTGTTGGCGTAATGCAGAAGCGCAGCTCAGGTCTGCGCTGGCAAAGGTGGTTATTCTTGCTTTTGGCAGGTGGTCACATTATTGTGACTGGACTATGTATGTAACTCCAAAAGAATACGCCAACTAATCGTAAGATGAGGAGGTAGTAAAAAAGGAGACTGGGAGAGCAGTTCTCCGGAGCTGAGAAGGATGGAAGCTGAAATCAAAACGGGAGAGGAGATCGAAGATGGGAGTCCGCAGCGTCCAGCATAAAAGGAGAGAAATATACTTTGTGGGAATGGTGGATAGGACGGGCTGGCCGGGTTCCCCTGCGCCCGATTCTCGGCTTCAACGAGTCAGCTGAAGATCCCTTGGCTACGGCGTCATTTGAAAAAGGAAGTTGCCCATCCATGCGTCATGATGGACATCTTTCCCTTGCTGCCTGATTAAAATCATCAAGTGATGTTAAGTGTCTCGTACCTTATTAATATTAAACTTTAGATTTGAAAAAAGGACACAGGTGCCCCTTTTTCACAGTAGTTGTGGCAAGTAGTGAGCTATATCAACTATCATCTTATCATTTTATTAGTAAATATTATTTTGGCATTGCAGTTACGTATATAAATTATATTTTTAATTAATGCATTATTGGAATTTCACATTTACTTAAATAATATTTTTTGCATCATTTATTTCAAACTTAAATTTGTAAATGTTACCAAATACACTTGTGTCGATATTTAAAATCATGAAATTTGTTTGCGAATTACTTAATCCGAGTGTTTTTTTTTTTATTTTTTCAATTTAAATAAGTCTATGAAGAAATGCATAGGGTGGTTTGTAGGTTTAATTTGTGGTATGGGCTGTTGCGGAATTCCTAATGATTAATGTGCGTGTTGTTTAAACGAGGTAGCTAGTTGTTACTAGAATCAGGTTATTGTTTATTATTGTAAAGCTATGTAACTACACCGCAAAATCTTAAAGACTTGCTGGCAAATATGAACATATTAGATAACTATAGAAATTTATAAGTCGATTATAACCAATTTATAAGTATAAAAAATATATAAATGTGTAATAAACGAAAATTAAAAAAAATGTCTTACATGTATATTGATTGAAATTTCTAATCAATTGAAAGAATGGTAAATTTCGAGTTTAAAAAAGTACAAATATATAAAAGAAGGTTTAAGGTTTTAAATATTTGAATATGAACAGATATTATAGATTTAAATGTAAGATTATTAAATATTGCCCAGAAAATGAGTCAACTACTCGTTTGGAAATATTGTTTGGTGAATTTCGATCCAATTATAGAAATTTTAACAGTACATCAAATAAATTATAATATAACTTTCTAAAATTCTTATAAATTTTAAAATCGAATGTTGTTTGAGCATAAATATTAATGAACCCCAGAAACCAAAATAATTGAATATCTCTTTCTTCGAGGTTACTACATCTCAAAGAAAGAAATAATGCAGATTGCATGAAATTAAATGTTGAATCATGTTCTATTCTCAAACATGGTTTCACCAATTCACTCGCAGAATACGAAAAGTTATAGATATTGAACCAGAATGCTTGTTAAATGTGTATGCATGCAAAACACATCGTACAAAATTATACATATTTAAAATAACTGTAAAATATAACAATAATATAAAACATTTCGGTAATTAGAAAACGCTACATAATTTTTTCTTTTGTGGCGTTAATGGTAATGAAAAAAAAAAAAATAAAATAAAATGATAAAGTTTAAAATAAATAGAATGATAAAGTTTAAAATAAATAGAATGATAAAGTTTAAAATATTACTTTTCAAATTATAAAATTTGTTAATGTATTAAGTTGTACAAATTGTACAACTTTTTACTTTACTTTATATTTACTTTACTATTTTTTATAAACTTAAAAAATATTTTTAAAATATTATATCGAATTGAAAAAAAATAAATTAAAAAAGATTTAATTATTAAAAAAATGAAATTTATTAAATAAAATAAGTAAAGTAAAAAGAAAAAAAATTTTAAAATTTACAAATTCGGGAAAAATTCTGTGAATTAAAAAAATTTAATTAGGTATAGAATTTTATATTTTTTATCATTTCATTAGAAATTTGTTTATACAAGTAAAATTTTAAGTTTTTAAAAGCAAAATTTCGAATTTTTAAAAAAACTTAACTGTTTAAGATCTGGTAAATTAAAATAGCTAAAATGTTGTTATGTTTAATAAACCCTAATTCAATTTATTAATCCTCAAATGAAGCTATTTTATTTCAAAATGCTATATATTTTTAATTATTCTTCATTATCTTTCCAAGTGTTTTATCATTTTTCTTTGCATTTTATTTGTGTGAGTTCTTAGAACTCTCTAAGTTGCTGCAAAATATAATCAAAAGGCAAATGTATTTAGCTTAGTTTTTTTACTTAACATTATTACAATAAAATTTAATTATTTTAAAGAATTAGCTTTTTAGAAATAGCTCAGGTTTTTGAAGATTCTTTATTTTAATGCTTACAGAAACTTTACTTACTGATCGTAAATAAATAACTTTAATTAAGACAAAAAATTGTAAAAACATGAGAAATATGTGATAAATAATCCATTAAAATTGATTTAATTATCACCAAGTGTATTAAAAAGAACTTCAAAGGTTACGTAATTATTAATATTAAATCTTTATATTTAAATTATAAATGAGCTTTATAGATCTACTTTATTTTATTTCCGAATTCATTATAACATAATTTTGTATCTCTAAGTTCTAAAAAACATCTAGGGGGAGATAACATAAGGCTTAAATACCTGGTATCCCACATTCATTTTGCCACCTTCATTTTCAGTTTGCCTTTCATTTTTTGGAAAAAAAAAAAAGGAGATATAAAGTTACCATACACAAACTAGGCACTGATAGCCTACAAACTTTTCTCTAATTCCTATGCTCAGTAAAATTTTTAACTCGTTATCCTCAACAAAATCGAAATCTTCTGCACACAACATATTCATTCGGAGCCGTTTGACTTCCGAAAATCATAACAGCTCTTAAAAGTCACAGAATTGGTTCACGAAGGTTTCTCAAATTGCCAATTTACAGGTTTCGCCGACATGGGCGCATTTGTCAGTAGCATTCACCGGTTTCATTGTGACACTCGTAGCAAGACAGAGAAAGCGCCCGTTTTTGAATAAATCGGTTTGGTACAAGAGGGTATGGAATGAAAGGAATATATATATCTCATCTTATTGGCAAAATAAGACAGAAGCAATTTTTTAAAAATTTATAATTTTAACAATTTTTTTATAATATTAAAAATTTTTTATAATTCGTTTTAATGTATTTGATTTTTTAAAAATTTTACAAAATGTGTTTATGTTTTATTTTTGTTAGAAAAAAAGGCATCTTTACATATTAAAAAATAAAAAAAAAATTAAATTTTTTTTTCGACATACTTTAACAAATGAATTTTTTAATGTATTTATTAAGCAACATGTTTATAATATTGTTTTGATCAATTTGATTAATTTATAATTTTAGTAACATTGAATATACATTTTTTTTCTACCAAATCAATATAAATTTAGTTTTATGAAAGTATTTGTATTTTTCAATTGAAGATAAATATATTACATTATGCGTTTTCTTTAAAAAATTCACATTATTATTATTATTATAATTTTGACGGACAAAATGGTTGTTTAAACATAAAATTTCCCATTCAAGATAAATAAATGGGTGCGCAGAAGATCTACCTCCCCGTGGTGCACCTGGTAACACTTTTTAGGGACTAAATGATCTACAACTTGGCATTATTGTTAGATTAATAAACTCTGTTTCAGCATGTTTTGTTGTATTATCTGTTTTTTTTTTTCTTTCGTTGTACTTTTTTTGCTGTAACTGTTCATAATCTGCCTTTGGAAATAAAAGATAAATAACTGAAATTTGAAGAGAAACATTTATAGTGTTTTCTATACAAATAACATGTAACTCTATTAAAAATTAGAGCATTTAGTGTAAGTATACACAAAAATAAGAATAATAACCTCAATCTAAATAGTATACTTCAAAATACCTTACTAAAATTTCATGTAATTCATGTGAACGGTATGATAGCTAGGAACTTATTTGCCGAGAATTTTTTTGTAATTACTTTTTTACTTATTTATATTTTTTTTATCGCATCCTACGCCAGTCAGTGGCTGTTCAGCCATATGACGGCGAGCTTCCCAGCAGCTTGCAGCAATGCCATCAGGCATATCGATAAGTTCGGTGCAGGTGGTGATCGTCGTCCATATTGGCGACATATCGTCCATTTTGGCGGCAGATCCCATGCAAAGCCAAGCCAACGCGGGGGGCGAGTCACGTCCGGTTGTAAGGTGGAAGGCCACCGCGCTTTCTAGGTGCAAAGGAATACGGCCCCTCGAAACAAGGCATTTCACACCTTTTGCAACCCTTTCACTGATTTGTTTATTTTTTCAATAGTCTTAAGGCATCGACAACTGGTCCCTAATTGTACCGAATTTAAACTTAACTTTAAATTCTTCTATTTTGTATTTTACTTTTATTTATTTATTTTTTATTTTTTTTTTTTTGAGTATCACATTAATTGAATTTTTAGAAACTTTAGCTTTAATTTTTGATACTAACCTTAAAGCAGCCAATTAGGACTCTAAGCATCTTTATGAATTAGGATGAGGAGGTTTAAGGGCTATTTCCCCCTGTTGGTACTCCGTAATCGGTACGCCAGTTGCCAGTTCACACCTTTTGTTGCCCCTTTAAGTCCTTGAGGTTTTTTTCTGACAAAGTTGTTAATGGCTGCTGTGATATGGTTGCATGCGGTCTTGAATGCCAGAGGAAACTCCGGCTTGTTGTATTCGCTCTGCTATTGGCTCTCTCATTATCAGGGACTCCCGTGTGACTAGCAACCCACTGCAAATGTAGAGCACCACTGGAGCACCACTGGAGCACCACTGTAGAGCACCACTTTGAGCGCCACTGGACTGAGCGCGCGAAATCTATTGTGCTATTGCTGAAAGGGTCGGCTGAGAATTGAATAAGCTCAAGTATTGATTTTTTGTTTCAACTAATATATTTTTAAATTTCTCATGTCTATTAATATTGGATTAATAAATATCCAGTACAAATACATTTTATAAAGATAGGTTGGAAAAAATTGTTTCGCATAAAAACAAAAAAGTCATTTAAATTTATTTGCATGTTATAAAAAAATTATAGGTTCATTATCTGATTTTTTTGCTGAAAACAATTGTTAATTTCTGCAAGAATTCTATTTTTAAGATATCTACACTCATCAATGCATTATATTTATAAAAATTTCTTTGTTATAAAATATGTAATAATTTCATTATTATATAAATTATATTTTTAAAATATTAATTGCACTGAATAATGTTTCACAATTGTTTCTTTCATAAAAATTACATTTGTTTTATTTCAGTGTTCTTACGCTCACTTTCAATATGAATGTTATTTTGATAATAAATAATAATAAACTAGTATTTTAGTATCGGATTACATATACGTTTACGTTACGTTTATTTATCGTACGGATAATAAACTAGAATTTTACAAGCAATATATGTTAGACATAATTCAATTAAATGTTACGAATATTTTTTAATTACATTTCCATTACTTATTTAATATTTTAACTAATTGTTTTCTAGCCATTAAGGTTCAATTCTTGGTAGTATAGTAGTAATTCTTTTTTTTAAACGTGCGTGTATTTTATTTAATGTAGGCAAAATACTAGGAAAACGAAAAAAAAAAAAATAAAAATAGAAATGTGAATCTTTCTTAATTAAATTTTTTTTAAATTTTTAATTAAGAAAGGATTTTTTAATTTTTTTAAAAAATTTCTTTTTTATTTATTATTTTACTCACATTTAGTTCATCGTCTTGAACATTATCTTCCAAAAACATATTTTAAGTTCCTTTAATTAAAAATAAAACATCCAAAATTATTTCGAATTTTTCTTCTGTTAATCAATTTAATTTTTCCCTGTTTGTTATTGTAATATTTACTTATATTTTTTTTTCATTTTCATTTACATTTTATTTCCATTACTATTCTGTCATGTAATCTATACATTTAGTATTTACACTGTTTTCATAGACGTTTCGTTTTCATTTTGATAATCATTAAATATTATTTACAAAATTCCAATAAATTTTCAAATAGTATAAGATTTCGATATCATGTTTTTACACAATCGCTCATCAGTACAAACTTTCTACGTAGTGAATAGGACTGGATTGTTTATCAGATTCGAAAAGCATTTTTTATCGGCATTTTTAATAGTGTTTACAATGTTCCGAGAAAGCGAATTATTGAGGCAATTCTTTTTTCTCCCTTTTCATGCATTTGCCTTGTATTGTGTATCGTTACAAATGTCATAGCTACTTGATATGAGAGTAAAAATTGTACGCATTGATTTAATAATTCTCCAAATATTCATTTGCGTTACAAGGGAATAAGAGTTTTTCTTGAAAACTATTAGATATGATTGGAATTATTAGCAAAGGAGGCCCAAGGACAATTTGAAATTGGGAAATTCTCCCTCGGCCATCAGGCCCCATAGATAATTTACTGGCAAAAAGATTCCGGTCAGAAATTAACTTTTTCTGTAAATTAAAAAGAGAAATATTTCGAAAAAAAATTTGCTGTTTTAAACCACTAATAATTTATTATAAATCAATATAAAAATAAACACCACGCAGAAACTTTAAAACAGTAACCTAAAATTGACCTTGAGATTCAGTTTCAAGATCCATTTTTGCAAAGTAGCGTTGGTTTCCGAATTACAACTTCTGACGAGCACGTATGCTTGACTTCTCGATGGTCTAATTTGTAAATTGATCACATTTAAATTTCCTCCCTATATCATTCACATCATTCAAGATTATTTAAATAACAGAACTTTCCAAATCAAAGTAGAGGATACCCTCTTCCACGTCGGTCAAATTAAGGCTGGTTCTCCTCAGGGAAGCGTTTTAAGCCCTATGCCATACAACATCCCCTCTCCAATTTGTAACGAGAACCTTGCAAATTTTCCCTGGGGCGCTGGAAATCTGGCTCACAAAATACAGAATTGCTGTCAACACAGATAAAGGTGAAGCAATAATATTCAGAAAAGGAAATATTCCAAACAGCAGTGATAGCATTTAGTTATTTGACGAACCAATCGAGTGGGTAAACGTTAATTATCTAGGTCTGATCATTGACAAAAAATTAATTTTCAATAGCCATATCACTTACATCAAAAATAAATGCTGGAATAAAATTCATCTGTCTCCCTCTAATTGGTAAGTATTCAACCCTATCACTTCAAAATAAAGTTCTAATTTACAAGCAGGCCATCCGCCCAATTCTTACTTATGCTGCTATTTGGGGACTTGCTTGTAAAACTAATAAATACGAAATTCAAGTTCTACAAAGCAGAATTCTTCGTATAATCACTGGGGCCCCCCTGGTTTATCGGAAACGACGCTATTCATAACGATCTCAGAATTGCTGCAATAGACAACTACATCACTGATCTCTCCAGAAACTTCTTCCTTGGCTTGAAAAATCATAATAATAACTTAATCAAAGCACAACTCTTTTTTGTACACAACGAAGAAAAACAATAATATTCTTTTCAACTACAAAATGGCCAGCAGATCTGCGATCACCATAAAGATATATTTTCTTTCTTAGAACTCCTGGATTTCGTTCGTTTTCTTAAACATTTTTTGTTTTTGAAATTTGTTCTCACTCTCATATATCAGTTCCTCTTCTCATTACCGATGGTAGTTTTATATTGCAAGTCACTACGGATCCTAGAATATTCCCTTCTCATTGCATAGTCTCCCATTTGTTCTCCCTATTTTTCTGTGAACTCTTCGTTTCTCTTCTCAATTACGCCCCCCCCCCCGCCTCATACTATCTATTGAATTTTTACCTCGGTTCTTTCTAGTTTATCTAATTTAAAGATATAATATTTTTGTTTGATGTTTCTCACGTCCAACTTTTAATTCGATTTTGAGCAGATATACGCTTCGCGTGCAAGCACTCGGCACTGGTTGCAGGCACTCAACCTTCATTCAATCTCTGTCATGTGGCAACAACTAAGTGCGCACGCATTCACTTCCCCACACCTCTCCAATGTCGACTAATAGGACGCCTTTGTCTGTCCAGCCCACTTCTTAACTCCTCCTATTTATTGATCAGTACTGATTGCAAACACGCTTTACGTTCGTTTCTTATTTTGTTCTTTTCCCCACTTCAGCAATATTTGGCATGCTCAGTACGTAATCGTGAATTAATTATGATGGTTTATTTCTAACAAGTCCCGTCCGAATACCTGTTTTGGTGCCAAAATTATATAGTAGGCCGTCAAAATACTCTATATAGTATTAATGGATACTCTATATAGTATTAGTAATAGGAGCTGATTTTTCAAGGCAACCCTACTGTCCGACACTGTATTGTAACTAAATATAACTATTTAACTTCTATTTAATCAATTATGTAACTGTAGCCAAATCGATTCATCCGCTAGGTCATTCTGTAAACGTTACTAACTTTATCCCAAATTAACATTTTTTGCTCTACTAAAATTGTGATGTCTCATTCAAGACACAGACGGCGCTCAGTGAACAACACCCATCTGGCTCTAGACACCCCTTTGCACCTTTACAATACAAATAATTTTTTTTTAAATAAAATAATTTAAAATAATTTAAATAATAAAATAATGAGCAATATTTTAAAATCTGTCTTTTTCGTATATTTTCTGGTAGCGCCATCTATCTATCAATTATATTTATAGATATTCTAAACGAATACTTAAAAGAAAGCTAATTATTGTTTTTCTACCCTTTTCGTTTCAAATAAAGTTTTTAAACATAAAACAAGAACAATAATTTAAAGTTATCTTTATTTGTTTTAATCTCTTACAAAAAATGTATATGTAAATTTTGTTGGAATGTTTAAATATACGTGACGCGATGCTAAGTTAATTAATTACTTCACTGCTGTTAGTCCGGACCCTTTATAGCATTTCTTTCGAGTGTGCTTCCCTTTTGTGACGAGATATCCAAGTTGTTATTCACGTTAAGTATCTCTTATCTCCTTTAAAACACTTCATAACTTATGTGCGCATCTGAAAACCATATTTTGGCCTGAGTTACTACCTGCACTTGCTGTGCTTGACTACTGTAGCATGAAAAATACTATATACAATAAAAAAATATTTCATGAAAATTTTTCAATAAATTAACAAAAAATTTATTGATTTTATCCCTCTAATTAAAGAGATGAAAAGAAGGTCAAGTTAAAAATATTATTCTTTGAATTAAAAATCGAATTATCCATTTCTTTAATAAAATAATTTTATAAAATTTATCAAATTTAAAAAGAGGCTAAATAAAAAAAATAGATAATCATTACTAAAAAAAAAAAAAAAAAAAAAAATTGTAAAAAAATAATACATTGGTGTGCAAAACTTAAGCAACAATGTAAAAATTTAGTAGATAGCCATGAAATTGCAGAAAAGGAGGTCTGGAGATCAGTACAATGAACATGTAAGTCAGTAGAAACGTCATGCGTATGCAAATATCAGGAAGGAAACGTCGGAGGCGACGTGAGAGTACGCAAAACGCGTGATGTCGGCGCGCGCAGCTCAACAGTAGAATAAAAGGAAGGACGGAGACGCAATTCAACATATTCGCTGAAAGTGCTAGTGAGTCAATTCGTGAAATATGGCTGGAAGAAATCACCTGGATGACTTCACAGGTGGAAGAATGATCGGAAAGCTGGAGGAGGGGCGTACTGTCACCACCAGTAGCTGCAGAGTTCGGAATCAACAAAAGTGTCTTTTCTCGCCCTTGGAAAGCATTCCAAACCACAAATACAGCTGTTAGAAATGTTGGTGGTGGCCGCACGAGGAAGACAACTGCAGGGGATGACCGATATATATCGTCCTGCAGCTGAGAAGAGGCCGACAGCAGTCAGCAAGCGCCATTGCTCAGCAACACTGTACAACAACAGGGCGACAAGTGTCGCGGTTTACTATGGTTAGACGCCTTCACAAAGTGGGCCTATTCACCCGCCGTCCTGAATGCTGCCTCCCGTTGAAAGTTGGCCACCAACGCCACCGTTTACAGTGGTGCAGAGAGCACAAAAACTGGACAACTGATCAATGGAGTCTTGTCCTCTTTACGGATGAGAGTCGGTTCTATACCAGAAGCGATTCTCGACGCGTTTTGATTTGGAGAGAGGACGGGACCCTGTTTTATCCCAGTAACCTCAAGGAAAGACACCGTTGTGGTGGTTCTAGAGTTCTTGTCTGGGGAGGCATTTTGCTGAACGTTCAAACTGAGCTCCACGTTTTCGACAGAGGGTCTGTAATCGGGGATCGCTATTGTGAGAAAGTACTCCTTCCCCATGTGCGTCTGTTCCGAGGTGTCATTGGCCCAGACATCATTTTTATGTAGAACAATGCACGGCCACATCGGATTCTTGCTGTTGAGGAGCTACTGGAAAGTGAAGATATCAATTGAATGGATTGGCCAGCTTACTCCCCAGATTTAAATCCCATCGAACATGTATGGGATGCTGTAGGGAGACGCATTGCAGCACGCTTACATCCTCCGAAGAACACCCAACAACTCAAACAGATGCTGATTGAGGAATGGGCACTCCTACCGCAAGAAATGTTGCACCAGCTGGTTTTGAGTATGCGGAGACGGTGCGAAGCAACCATTGCAGTGAGGGGAGGGTATATCCCATTATTAAGGAACATCTGCTTGTTGTTCTTCCTCTTGGATAGACAATCATAAATCACGATACTATGCGTTCAATAAAGCTTGTTTTTGTTTGATTCCATACCGTATGCATTGTATTCCTTTTCAGTGCCGATGCTTTCGTCATCCTTTACGTACATAATACTCTCCCTCATTTCTGAATGTCATGTCTCACAGATGATTTCTCTTGGAGTTATGACAGAAAACCCACCTGCTGCTTAAGTTTTGCACACCAGTGTAAATAAATAAATGTATCAAGTTGAGAGGGGATTTATAAATAACTTTAAAACTAAAATTATAACAAGACGAATTACACTGTTCAATAACAAATTAATTCCTATTTTATCAATAGATTTGTAAAAATAAATTTTTTTTTTCAAAATATAAACTTGAATACATTTTTATTTGAATAAAGAAATATTATGTAACAAAATAATTTTTATATAAATTAAAAAAAAAAAAAAAAAAAATGATGTTAAAGACAGCATGAATTACAGTAACATAATATTTTTCCGATATATATTGAAGTATTTTCCTTAGTTAAACTCTTCACCTTTTGATACATGTGTATATCCGTCAATGTAGAATAAAGCTTTAACTATACAACTTTAAATTTCAGAATTCCATCAAGTTGTGTAAATAGGAAAGAATAAATCTCGTTTCTACCCGCCACCTGAAGCGAGTTTGATGTGGTAGTTTTAAAGTGGCTAAAGTGTTAAATACTTGCACGAGCAGTTGGTATCACATATCCGATGTGCATAAGATACGATAAGAATGACCAGAACTTTAACCACTAAGGTAACCTTGAATGCATAAAACACTTCATGAACTAGTTAGCCGTTGTTCTAGCTTTTTCTGTGCTGCTTCATGAATAAATAGCTCCACATGCATAGTCAAAACAAAATCTAAGTGAAAGCCAGCGCCCGATAATATAAACATCCTTTCTGCGTGGACGTGAACTGGCTGAAAGGAGAAAAATGTAACACTAGCAGTATGGTATTCGAATAAAGAAGTTTTTTACAGTCAGCTATGTTTTTTTTTTATCCGAGAGTATAACAGTATGGGCCGCTTCGACCTAGGAGACTGGATCAGAATTCTGTGAAGTTTGAATTCGAGAATTCAATTAAATCAGAATAAGTTGTTGTTATTTTTCTAGCGATGTATGTGACTTCGAGAACCATTAAAATGGCAGCGTGTATTAACAATTTGAAAAAGGGCGAATTAATTAAGTTGGCTTTGGAATTGGGCTTAACCGTGGAAGGGGATACAAAGATGATAGAAATTAGAAATTTAATTCAAGAAAGCGAATTTTTTAAAACTGAAACGGATATTTTAAATAACATAATTGAATCTTTAAAAGAATCCGTGGAAGCGGAAAAGAGGGAGAGGTCAGAAAGACTGGAGATCGTTAAAATGAAAGCTATTCGGAATTTAGAGGTGGAGCAGCTTAAAATTACCAATTAAAAAAAGAAATAGAGTTAGAAAACCTGCGGAAGGAAAGGACGATTAACTTCAAATCTGTAGATGATCTAGAAACTTTATGTAAAAGTGTAAAAATATTTATACCTGTACCTAATAGAGCTGAATCATTCACTTATTTTTCAGTCCCTTGAGAAGGCATTTGAAGTTAAAAATGTATGGAAGAGTTAAAATCAGAAATTGTTTTGAATATTTTGGGAGAGAAAGTTAACAATTTATTGCTTTATATATTGAAAGGGGATTTAAAAAGTTATAATAAAGAATTTCTAGCCACCCTTCAGGATTGTTTAAATCACTTTCGTAATTCAGTAAAATCAGATTCTAAAAGTTACGTTCAGTATGCTTCGAGACTGAGTGTGATCTTTGACTGTTACTGTCAATTACGAGGAGTTAACACCTTTATATCGCTGTGTGATTTAATTGTATCGGATAGAATACTCATGTCCTTAGATAGAGTATTAACTACTCATATAGGAACAAAGCAGGGAAAATCTTACTTTAAACACAAAGAGCTGGGTCGTGAATGCGATATAGAGGTCCACTAGAGAGGTTCCAGAGGGTTTAATGTAAACAAAAATAAAATTTTTGCAGAAACAAAACCTAGATTTCAAAATTTGAGGTGTAACAGAACGACTCCGAATGTGTTTTTATCTGAGTTAAAGATTTCCAAGTGTATTTTGTGTAAAGGGAATCATGCATTACACGCTTGTCTTAAGTTCAATGTCTTATCGGTACCCGAGAGAATCAAAATTTTAAAAGAGCATAAAGCTTGTTATAAATGTTTAGCTCAAGAATATTCGGTAGTTAAATGTAAATACAAAAAATTATTTTTGTGGAAAACAACACAAACGACAAATTCATTTTTTCATCACGTCGAAACGATAACTCATAATCATCTGTTGTGGCTTCTAGCTTGAGTCAAAAACAGTCCTCCGTATGATCTTGCTTGACCCGAGTCAGCTTGGGCTTCAAAGTTGCGGAAGAAAGGTGAACATTAGCCACCAAAAACTTACGAGTTTGTCAAAGTTACATATGGAATAGTGCGCCATACCTTGTGATGCGTACCTTGAGACAATTAGCTAGTGATGAAGAGAAAACTTCCAGATATGTGCACCTGTTATAAGAAACTGCTTTTACATAGACGGTGTATTGAGTGATGCCCAAACTATGAAATAAGCTAAAGAATTACAGCGTCAACTTATTGTCATATGTCAAAGAGGAAGAATGACACTGCATAAGTGGTTTGGAAATTACCTTGAAATTTCCCTTAATCTCAGAGGAATACAATTTTACCAAACCAATTGAAATAAAGACGCTAGGAGTATACTGGAGCTTTCAAGTAAGAGTAGAACACGTAGAGTTTTACACCAAATGAAGTATCTTGTGAATTATAGTGATATATTTGATGCCTTGGGACTTTTGGGTCCAGTGCTAAAGAAAGCAAAGATTTTTATGCAACGAATGGTGCGTCTAAACATAGATTGGAACGATCTGGTTCCAGATCCAGGAAAATGAAAAGAGCCTGGTGTAATTAATGAAAAGAGCACTCATTGCCTTTAAGATTAAGACATCTAAAGTAGTTTATTGAAGTGATTCGATGATTGTTCTTTCCTGGCTTACAAAAATATCTAGTGAAGATCTAATCTAGCGCAACAGAGTGGTTAAAATTCATCGATTGTTGTCTGATTTATAATGGCATTACATTAGTTCAGATACAGATCTCCACTGATCTTTTTCGCGAGGAATGGATCGTCATAGATTCGTAGATTATGAGTTGTGGTGAAATGGACCAGAGTTATTGGCTAAAGAACAGTATCCTGATCAACCAATCCAGATCCCTGATAAAAGGACGAACACTTTTCTGAACTGAGAGATTCATTCAGTGCTGGCGAGAACAAACTGTTTATATTACAAGTGACTGTAAGCTTTGTGAATCATTTGCTGAGTTTAAGTAATAATAATATAAAAGTTTTACACATTTTAAGTTACGTGTTTATATTACTTAGAAATACCAACTATTCGTCATTTAAATTAAATTATCTAATTGATGTATCAGAAATGAATAATTCTGAGATATTTCTGGTAAGATGTATTCAACAGGAAAAGTTTTCCTATGAGATTGAAAGTCTAATGAAAGATAAGAATGTTATGTCAAAGAGTAAATTAAAATCTTTAAATCCTTTTTTAGATTCAGATGTAATTTTAAGACTAGGAGGATGTTTGAGTAATGGGGAATGTAGTTTTGATCAAAAACACCCTATAATTTTGTCTAAAAATCATGCATTTACAGAGATGTTAGTTTCTTATTACCATATAAATTATTTTCATGTAGGATTATCTGCTCTTATGTGTCATCTACGTAAGAAATTCTGTTCTATATGTGGAAAATCTATTTGTAGAAAAATAGTGCATAAATGTGTTATTTGTTTTAAAGTAAAACCAATAGTGTCAACATAATTAATGGTTATTTTACCAATAGATAGAGTTACCTTGAATTATCCATTTAATATTTCAGGAGTAGTAACCATTTTAACCTGGACCATTTTTAGTTAAAATTGGTAGACAAAGAAAAAATATTGATTGTAAAATGCATGTATTTTTATTTGTTTATTTTGTTTTTAAGACAGTGCATATTGAGATTGTTTATGATTTATCATCCGAATCCTTCATAGCTGCTTTAAAAAGATTTAGTGAAAATAAAGGAAGCTGCTCTAAATTGTATTCTGATAATGCAATGAATTTTGTAAGTGCGAACGGAGAAATTCAAAAGCTTCATGAGTTTGTTATTAATCTTGATATTAAGTTATTTTCAAATTTTTTTGGGAACAGGGTATTGAATGAAAATTGATTCCCCCTCGCGCCCCAAAATTTGGTGGCCCTGGGAATCTGCTATTAAATTATTTAAGTTTCATTTTAGAATAGTGAAAGGTGCTAGTTTAAATTATGAAGAGTTTTTAATTGTATGTATACAAAGCACTTTTGAGGTCTACATCATTGATTCCAATCTCTACTGATAGTGATAATTTGGAAGTTTTAATTAATCAATTAGTTTTAGATTAATCGATCAATGAACTCTATTTTAGAGCCTAATGTAATTGATTTGAAAAGATAATAATCTTAATAAGTGGAAAAAAGTAACTAAAATAGTTGAATTAGTGTGGAAAAAATGGCGTTGTTGATAAAATGAATTGAACTCAAGAAATTAATGGGTATTATATATATGAGAATGCAAACCTTGATGATTTAGTGCTATTGGTTGATGATAATTTACTTACAAATGGCTTTTAGACAGAATAATCGATATTTATTATGGTGTTGATAATAAAATCAGAGTTCTTAATGTAAAAACCCAGAACGGAATTTTTCAGAGACCTATATCAAAAGTGTGTATTTTGCCTATGCCAGAGTAATTTCCTTTTGAGTACTTTTGTTTATATTCATAGTTTTGCAAACTACAAATATTAGTTTGTTTATATTTAGTGCAATGTTTACACATATATATTCATTTTTACAATGAATTTATTGTATATTTAGTATTTTGCCTCTATTTAAGTTCCTTTCCATGTGCTTCAACTTCACGAGTCCTTTTATCTATTTAACAAGATAAAAAGAAATCTTGACCAACTCAGACAATAATTTCTAATAATTAATAAAATGTGCATGTTTATTGATTAATAAAATTTTTAGAATTAATAAATACATCACTGTAATCTCATACTATTTATTGCGCCATGATCAGAGTCTTAATATATACATCTATATGAGCTACCTCATTCAAATAAATGAGGTAGCTTTACACTGCTTAATACGAATCATTTAAATTGTGATTAACATGGCAATATAACATATTTTCTTAAATACCTTTAATCATCTTCTTAAGTATTTATTACTGGGAACACATCTTATTGTTAACATTGCACATCCGCCTTTTATTGAATTAACGATCCTTCTCCTTTGTAATTTATTCCAAAACACCGACAAAAATTAAGATACGCTAAGCCCCCTGGACTCACTATTCTGCTCTTCACAACTGCTGGATGAAGGAGATTTACGGATTTTCATTCACTAGCGCTGTCGGATTTGAAATGTGTCCAAACTCCTGGGGCAAAAGACTCTCCTTGGTTCTACATACAGTGCTCAGTTCATGTATTTCATTTTAGTTCCGCATATAAAATTTTTCTGGGGTGGTAGATTTGCCGCTTACTGTTAATAATTTGCGCCCCTCTTTTTCCATTTCAATGATAATGTATGGAACTTAAAAAAAAAAAAAAAAAAAAAGATGATAACGTGCAATAGCTTGGGGGCATTCTCCCCCTAAAAAAAAAAAAAAAAAGTACAAGGCGGACAAAAAGGGACTTTATGGTGGTGAACGGTGATCCGATTTCGGCGAGCACTTTTCATCTCGCTAAGTAAATTTAACAATTCAACATCTGATGCACGTTGTATGGGAACCACAGGCAACGGGGATTTTTTTTTCTATCTAGTTTCGGCAAGTTCATGTCATTCTTTTCATACTGTTCTTTATGGCCTAAGTAAGGTAAAATGTTGTGGACACTATAGATCTAAAATGCTGCTCGTAAGTAAAATATGCATTTTTATTCAGAAATAAGAAAAATACTTTAATTATGTTAGTTTCTTTCACATCATGCTGTCTTCCTTGAATAATAACATAAATATAAAAAGTTTTGAAATCTTTCCCAGTTTATAAATTTTTTTTCTGAATTTGCATTATACATATTATAAGTAATTAAAAAAAAGTGACACTATAGACTTTTTCGGATATTGTAAGTTCATTTTTGTTGTTAGAGCAGTCAGCGGGGCTGCATGTTAGAGGCAATACAGGGGGAAAAACCCATCTACAATTGAAGTAATAAAATAATTTTTTATCCAGTTGAAACTTGAAACAATAATTGAGAAATATTATTTTCCACCAAGAGTTACAAATTAATTCAAAATAATGGAGAATTTGAATAAAGAATTAATTTACATGGTAAGTTGGTCGTTGATTATAAGTAACAACATGAAATCGTTATGTTATTCTTTAAAAAAATTTTAAATATACTGTAAAGGAAAATTTTTTTTTGTACATGTGTCATAAATTATGATATTGAGAAGTTCAGTTTTTTTCTCTAAATTTATTTTTTTTTTTTATCTGGCGCATAACCAAGAATAATGATAAAATTTCTAGATAATTTTTGTAAGTTCTAACTTTAGATACAAAAACAACAATGAACTAAAATTACTTTCCATTTTAGCTAAAATTTACTTTATTTTCCTTATAAATTTCACTACATTCAGTGATCAATCAAAATATAAAATAAATATTAATAATTCAGCTAATTTGTTGGCTTTGATTAAAAACCATTTTTTTTAATTAATTGTTCATGTTAGAAAAGCAATATCAAACAATTTAGCGATTTATACTTTTGTTGAGAATGTTGTACGAGAATGTTGAATTAGTAATTTATAGCAAAAGGATTTTTAAATATTTAGATAAATTAGGTTAAAAATCCTTTTTCTAATAGTTTTGAAGAATATTCGAGTTGAAATAATTATACATTGAAATTTTTGTGTTGCTCTTTAGTTTTGATATTTTTTTAATTGATCGTATATAGAATTAAATATACTTTTAATAATTATATATTTTTTATTTTAATACCTTTTAATATGCCTTAACGAAATAAATTAATTTCCTAATATTTTTTTTTCTAATCATTTGGTTACGCTATAATCAATCAGAAGTGTTCAAGATAATAATTTTTTTAATTAAAAAATGAAATTTAACATGAATATTTTATTTTGTTAAATACTTTACATTATTTATTGAAAATGATTACTAATTGATTACCAATTTGGTTATCATTAAAAATAAAAACCAAATAACTCTATTTGAAAGTTTCCAAAATTAAGGAAAATACAGGAAAATATTTGTTAACATTTAATGACTTAAATAAAACCATAAATCAATAAAAAAAAAAACTGATTTTTCTTTCGTGAAAATGCATAAAAGAATAACTTACCGAAAAACAAAGAGGCTGAGTTCAATGTATTATCAACTTCAGTTTGCAATCATCGCCATTAGCTATACAGGAACGTTTACGATGTATCATGCTGGTCATCTTGAATACAGCTTCCCTTTCTAAAGTCTTCTGCACAAAATTTATCGCAGTTTCTACTTGCCGAAACTGAATCACTTTCGAATCCTTTTTTTTTTTTTTTTTTTTTAGGATCAATGTCTAAACGATGGTGTTTTCACTAATTTATAGATTATATTCTGGTCCGGCATTTGATTTTACGTATTTTTTTAAAATCAAAATTTACTTATTTTTGGCAGTGTTTTTTGAGTATTTATTGATTTTTGGAAACCTGTATAATTACGCAGTTTTTATTTGTATTCCATAAAGACTTTCAATTTGTGTATTAATCGGTATTTGTTATTTGTCTTCTTTTCTTTTCAAGATTTATTTTAGAACAGTTAAAACTTCAATTTTGAAGCTGTATCAAAAGTAAATATTGGCAATCATCATCATTGGCGAAACAAGCCCATGGTGAGCAAAAGGCGTCTGTCTACTGTCAGATTTTTGGATAGGAGATGTTTCGTTTTTATGTGGAGGGTTGTCAGTCTTACGCCCAAAGTTCTGCTGTCATATTAAGCCACGACCTACGGTTTGAAGTGGATTCCGAACCACTACAAACATCCATGGCCCCACCGGGACTCGAACCCGAAACATGTGGCACAAAGTGCCAGAGAGCTAATCACTCGAGGCCATCAGGCCTCTAAATATTGGCAATAGCAAAACAAAACTTTCAGTCAGTAAATATTCTATAGACTTAAATGAGAAATATTTTGAATAGCATATTATGACAGTTTATTTTTTTTTCAATTTTGTATTTTTTAATTTTATTTTATTACCAATTAAGCATATGAAATTAAAATATATGCATCATTACTAAAGCAGATCAACTCCTTTCTTTTATAATTTTATTTTCAATCTACTTTAATATTCGATTTCAATAGTTAAAAATCTATCTAATGTTATTTACTAAAACTTGTTCTTACATGCTCTAATATATATTGCTTCTGAGGAACTATATTATGTGAACATTTTTAAAGGAGGAGAAAGAATTAATACGCTCAATATAAATTCCATTGAATTTTTTTTTTACTTCTTTTTTCATGCTATATTTTTTAAAGCATGAAACATAATTTTGCAATTCAGAAACCTCTCTAATTTTTAATGAATTATATTTAACATTTAATGTACCTTCAATTTGAAATGTGGATTATGTACTTTATTTTCTTAATTCTGTATTTGCATTTGCAGCAAAAAATAGTTTTACATTTTAAAAATCATAATAGATTTTTAAATTACATTACACCCTGAACATTTACTCCTTCCCCGCCATTCTTTAGCCCAGTAAAATATTACTATTGTGTAAAAATTAAATGATCACGATTTAATTAGGTCTCCGAGTTATTTTAATTGTTCGTCTTTGAAGATAAAGTAATTAGGTTTCCTCTTTCACGAAATGAATTCAAGCGAACAAAAAGTCGATGAGACTGTTAATTCTATGTCGCGTTAACAAACAGTGATACGATTTGCTTAAATAATCCAAAATAGAAAAATAATGTTCTTTCCTTAAATAAGGAAAAGAAGGTATGAAATAATTTATTGCAGTTTCTCATTTTTAACTACTTGATAAATAGTATTGAGAAGGTATGTGTTCTTAACAAGTCATCATTTCTCGCTTTGTCTTGATTCCTAAATGAATTAGGCTAGGAGTGCCAAACCATTGTTTTCGAACTGATAACTCTCTTTAATCTTAGGATTTTGCAGTTGTAGCACATTGCTATGGATTAATAAGAAAAGTAGATTTATTCTTTTGGATAAATATAAATACGAAAACAAAATAATATCATTAAAATTGCACGATTTCAATTTTCTTTAAATAAATATTAAGAACCCAGAAAATAATTATTAATATCTAAAGTGTAAAACTTGATACAATATACAGTGTTTTAAATAGTGTTTTTTAGTTCATTTACTGAGAAAAGCAATTGTTTGTTTAAATATGTATAATAAAATGCAACAATAATTTACAAATATTTAAACACTTGCAGCAAAATAAACTAATTTTTTGGTCAAGGGCAGTCAATAAAACGCTTTTTTTAATTGTCATCTAAATTACAGTCATTAAGCATTCTAAAGATTAATAATATTTAGATGTTTAAAATATTACTAAATTATAGTAAAATTCATTTTTTAGATTGTATTTATGTTAAAAAATAGTTAGAAAATAAATCATGAAAATTTACTGTACAATATGAGAAATTAGTTCAGAATTCTGTTTTAATTTTCTTCCAGACGCGTCATTTTTGACACTTTTTCAGATATAAGAAGACATCATTATGTTCGTCAGAACAATATTTGCATGTGGTAGAGGACTGCATTTTACTAAACGTTTATCACGTTTTAACAGGAACCCTACACCATTGCCATATAAATTTAATTTTTTATCTTCTTTTATTTGGATTTGCCCTCCTATTTGCCAACAGATACGGAGAAATTCCTTGAAATTTCAGAGAAAGAAAACGAGTAGGGTATTTTTGACTCAGTGTATTTGCATAATTTATTTTTTCAATGAATAATAAATAAATAGTTACTCCTGTACATGTTTTGTATTTAGATTTTTATGATTATGATTCTATTTTCTTCTTTAAAATAATTACAATTTTTAAACATATCGGGTACAAATGACAACAAAGAACGATTCTATAGAGCACATTTTCTGGTTTTTTTTTTAAGCTTTGTAAGAGAAAATATTTTCAGAGACCTTTCTTCATTATCACTTGAAGTAACTTTCAGCTTTCATATTTGATATTTTTTATTTAATTTGTTTATATTCTTTTTTAATAAATGTTACTTCGACGACATAAAAAGGGTCTTCTGATCTCTAATCAAGATCTTGAATCTTTTTTGATTTAAAATCGAGCGTGTCAAACTTCAAATAATGCAATTCCTTAAAAATTAGATCAAAGAAATCAGTGACTTCAGTTTCATGGATATACCAGTAATACTGTTTTGTAAGAAATCCGATTGCTATCTTAAAAAGGAAATCTGCTTTCTATCATATATTTTTTATTCTTTTTCAAAAGTTTGGTTTCGTTTCTAATACTATAAAATATGAAATGTGCTTGTTTGATATCTATGATTTATAAATGTTGTAGCCATAAAATAATAATGTTATTTATATTAATTATTTATTTCTTTAACTGTACTTTAATCAAAAGTAAGAAAAAAAGTTCACATGTTTTTCACATACAAGTTTACAAAAACATGAATACTTAAATTTTTGATGGAGAACTAGTGAAGAAAAATTAAAATTTGTATAACTATATTATCTACAAAAATGCATGTTCATGTCGTAAATTGTCTTATGATCAACAAGGTAATGTAGTGTAAATAAGCAAAAACTCTCGATCAAAAGTTATTAAAAATGTTCTTCATTTAACTATTATATTTGTTTCATGAAATAATGTTAATAACACTTTATAGTAGTTTCATTATTTTTTTTCACAAATCATATAATATTTTTCATTTATGCCATGTAATTTTTGTGAGCACTTATTTTTTTAGAGTGTAGTATCCCATGAATTGTGAAAGTTGGAATACGTTTGATTTAAGTAATTAGTTATGAAATGTATTATCGAGCCCTATATTTTGTTTCAAAAAGCTTCAGTATCAGTATCAGTTGTTTAATAAAGAACAAAAAACGACTGACACTGATACTGACAGTCTTGTTTTTTTACATGGAAAATTTGTTATAGCAAAATAAACTAGAAGTGCGCTGCCCATAACTCTTGCTAAACGTAGTATTCTTTTGAAAAACTATTTTACACCACCATATATATATATATATATAGAGAGAGTGAGAGAGAGAGAAGAAGAAAAGAGAAAGAACAGAAAACTAATTTAAAAGCCTTTATAAAAAAAATTCTTCATTAGAGAATGTAATGTTTTATAACTTATTATAGTATTATTACTAACACTTCGAATTATCTGAGATGCTATAAGAACTTTGAATTATCTGAATACATTTATTCACTAAATATTAAGATTTACTAATCATTGCTAAATAAAAAAAATAATAAATAAATAAATTTAATCAATGGATATATTATAAAATGTACAATAATTGAAAAAAAACCCCTACATATTAGCCTTTCTTTATAACTGCTTCATTATGGCTGATTATATGTTTTACGGTATTTTAACTAGTTGATGTTTTCTTTAAGGCTAAATGTGTTCCTAATTTGGTCTTTTAGAGAATATTTGCTGGTGAATTGATTAACTTTTGAGACTTTTATATTTTAAAATTATTTATTTCACATATTTATGAGGAAAACAAATTCATGCATTTCACTTTTATTTTAATATCCTGGCTGCAGGAAGGGATTATTTTATTTATTACAGCTATGCAATCAAAAGTTTTTTTAAAAAAGCTTTAACATTAAAATTTTATTAATTTTAAAAACCATTATTCTAGATAATTTACAAGATGTTTTGATTTTATTCTTTAAGTGTCACAGAGAAGTGAATCAGAATTTTCTAAAAAAATTAAAAATTTTCTAAAAATAAATTATATATTACTTACATACAAATACCACGAATAGTCTAAGTTGTATATGATTGTTTAAAGAGATATAAGGGAGATATGTACAATAATTGAAAAAGGAAAAACTATTAATGTAGAATATCATACATAAGTCATGAACTCATATCCTGCCACTTAAAACGATCTTGAAACTACATATGGTCAGGAAACTTCTTGCATTTGACAAAGCTGCTGTGGCTATGCCTACGTACAAGGCAATTATTGATGCAGAGATGGAGGTAGTAGGTGCATCAATGACTAGATATTTTAGAAACATTCACGGAAGCCGCGATCACCTACAAAGTACTCAGCTAATTCCTATCATTCCGAAACTGCATGATGTTAGTATGAAATCCGTCTGTCCAAATTTTTCTTATTTAAATGCCATAAACTATGATAAGTAGCAAATAGATCCTTTTCTCAAAATAATCAAGCAGTTCTACCTGTAATCTCTCGCAAGACATTGGTCATAAATCACTCTTTAATTTAAAAAAAAAAAAAAAAAAGAACACGATTAATTTTTTCTCATTTATGAAAAATATCAATACTCTTATGATGGTTTCTGAACGCCAGAAATAATGATAAATTATTTGCATTGCTATGCAGCTTTTCTATAACTAATTTTCAGAATTATTATTTAATGAATAGTTAGTTTCCTATTCTCTTTTTCTTCTTATTTTTACCCATAATTATCAATTCTGTACTTACTGTTCTCAATAATTCCCTGAATAAAATTAATCTCAGCTATCAAACAGCTAAAGTTTTCAAGGAGGGCATTAAGCGGAAGCTACGCAACTGGATACATAATTTAAAATTGTTAATGAAAAACAATAAGAAATTTGAATAAGAATAATAAATAAGATAATTATAAGAGGAAAATTAAATACCACTATTATAATATAACAAATATAAATATTAGCATGTGATTCCTCACATGTTAGGATTTATATTTCAAAATCCCATACGACGCCCCATAAGCTAGGCACAGAATGAATTTAAATCCTGACGAACAATTATCTGTTGCCATTATCATTTATTTCTACTCCTCTTCATCCCATAAGCACTCAACAACTTGTACATAGCAGGGTTTTCGTGTAAAATGCAGTAATAATAGACTCGGCTGAAACGGGAGACATTAAAGGAAAACAACGGGATGGTGAAATCATAAACAGGAGAATAAAAAAACACTATAAAAAAACTATTCGTCAACTATTAAAATATAGCTACAAACATTTTTAGCTGCAAAAGCATACAATTATAGCTTATCCTATATTTAATACATAAATTTTCAAATGAATTTCCTTCTTTATTTTTACTTTAATGTGAACAGAAATTTTTCAACAAAAGAAAATGTCTGAAAATGACGCATCGTTGTGATTTAATAATACTGGTGACAAAAATTATGCCCCTCATTAATTAGTTCATAAAACGCGAAAATTCATCCTCTTTGGGATCATGATTAGCATGATTTGCAATTTTTATTTTCATCATCATTCGCTTTCTATTTTATTTTGTGGATAATGCGATGATTTAAAATATAATAATTTTTTTATGAATAAAAGACATCTTGAGATTGCATCTTCATATACTATAGCTTTATGTTACTTTTCTTAAAGAATGTACATTTACAGGGGGCTCTGATTATTATTTTTTTTTTCTGAAAAGGAATGGTCGAATAATTCCCTCATTGCTCAACCGAATAAAAGTCAATTCTTATTGGATTTCCCATCTTTCTTAGACTACAATTTTCTGAGAATATTCTGCTTTACAATAAAAGTTAATTGAGAAAAATATTTGAAATGTTTAGAAAAAAAAGTGAGAAAAAAATATTTGAATATATTTGGAAACCACATTTATCAACAAAAAAAAAAGTAATCTCAAATTTCTAATTCCCGAAATATAGTTTGATGCAGGATATATATCTTTACAATTTCTGTAGTTAAAATGTATATATATATATATATATTTATATATATATATATATATATATATATATATATATATTATATATCCAAATTTGATTAGAATATGAATTGTAAAAATTACAAGATGTGATATAGATAGAATCAAAAAGAAAGATCGGTTATTCAATATTCCAAATTGTTGCTTGACTTGTTTCCTATTTGGTATATTTATTATAAAAGTATCAACAATAAATATTTGCACTTCCCTCTATTAAAAACTGAGAATGTATAAAAATCTATGAAGGAAGAAAAAGGAAATATTAAATCAGTGCAAGCTTAAATGTAATAAGGTTTTCAAATGCATGTTTTTAAACTTAAAAAAAAAAAACACTTTCTTAAGTAAATCAGAAGGAATATTTTTAATGTTTATGAAATGGTACGAATGAACATTGAATTGTACTCTAAAAGTTAATAAAAAAAGATAGAATATATATCTTTAATTAATATCTTTACATTACTTATAATCTTTAATAATTAATATCATTACATTATTAATATCCTTACATTTATTTTAGAAATTTGTCGAAGTAAAGTACAGATGGTAAAGGAATGAAATGAAGATTTATTATTTATTTCTCACTCATTTGGAAGAACATTAGCCTTATTAGAATTTTGTCCTAGAATTAGAAAATTCTAGAATTATTTAGAATTTTGTACTTTGTTGTATATATATATATATATATATATATTTATATATCAATATATTAACATGAAAGCCTTTCTTTATAACTGCCTGATTATGGCTGATTAAATGTTTTTCTGTATTTTAACTAGTTGATGTTTTCTTTAAGGCTAAATGTGTTCATATTTTGGTCTTTCAGAGAATATTTGCTGGTGAATTGACTATCTTTTGAGGCTTTTATATCTTAAAAATATTTATTTCACATATCTATGAAAAAGAACAAATCCATGCATTTCACTTTTATGCTAATATCCTGGCTTTAGGAAGGGATTATTTTATTTATTACAGCTATACAATTAAAAGTTATTTTTAAAAAAAGCTTTAACATTAAAATTATTTGAATTTTAAAAACCATTATTCTAGATAATTTACAAGTTCTTTTGATTTCATTCTTTAAGTGTTACAGAGAAGTACCAGAATTTTCTAAAAAAAAAAATGTTTCTAAAAATAAATTTGATATTACTTACATGCAAATGCCACGAATAGTCTAAGTTGTATATGATTGCTTAAAGCGATATAGGTGATGAATTAAAATATTTTATTAAATGTGTAATCACTAATAAAACTCTCAAGATTATGAATACTGCTGTCTGGTTATAAAATTTTGAGTATTAAATTAAAAACAAATTAGAATTACTTAAAAAAAGTTGCCAGTATGTTTAAAATATTAAAATTTTCATTGCTATCAGTTATATATAGCTCATCTATTTTTGTTGATAATTGTTTGGCAAATTTTATCGGTAATTTTTTATCAAATAGCTTAGCAGATAAAACAAACACGAATTATAATTTGATGTTTTTATCAGATTTTATTATGTGTTTTTTATTGATTAAATTTGTTTATATAATTTGCAAATTCAAATTGTCAAAATTAAAAATAAATAAATAAATAAATAAACGTTCTATCCAAATATTAAAAGAAAAACTACATTACCAACTACGTTACAAAGAATTCTGAGAGAAAAATTTGTATAAGGAAATTATGTTGAATCTACAAGAAAAATTCTTACCAATATTAAATCTTTTAAAAAAGAATTGTAATACATAAGCTGTTAAATTAACAAAAACAACGGAGTAACTGTGAGTATTCTGTTTAAAAAAGAGGCAAATAAAAATAAGGTGGATTTCCTAGAAAAGAAAAATAATTAATAAAAATATGACACATCAAAAAACTCCTACATTAACTATTGCAATTGTCATTAACATGTGATCATTACCTTTGCTATTATTTAATGCAATTGACAGAGTACTTTTATCTGCTTTACAGATTACGGATATTTAAACTTTTATTTTAATTACTTTTAATCCTTAAATTCAAGTTGCAAATGCAAAATATGAGTGAGTA
>BPLQ01006187.1:0-221892 GCA_021605075.1 Caerostris darwini
ATTATTTGATGTTTATTTTTTTTTAAAATTGCTTTTTAAACAAAAATGCCACTGTTCAATCAAAACAAAAACATTTATTTTCCAGCGAACTTCCCCAATGACTTAATTCCTTTTAGAATTCACTGTTGATTATTTGTGACTGTTAATTCAGCACTAATATTAACAGTGCTCTGCAGCATCACAATGGAGTCTTCTGAAACGACGAGACAAAAAGAAAAAAAGAAAAGAGTAAGTTAAGAAAAACAAATAAGGTCTCTTCTTTTGGAACGAAGTCCAGCAAAAAGTTTGGTGCACATGAGAGCCCACCTCACTTCACTCCAGTTGTCTTTTGAATGCAATTACTCTTGATGGGCTTAATTCTTCCCGGAGATTTCTCTGTGTGGGAGAGAGAGAGAATGTTTTCTTTTCTCTTTTATTTTTTTCCTTTTCTTTTTTCCCCGACGTGTTCTGCTCCAGAAATCAGAGATAACTGAGTGAGATTGTCGCGTGGACGGGAAATTTCGGCCATGACGGAAGACCCAGTGTCTGTCAGAGGTTGTTTTGTCAGCCAGGAAGAGGATGTTGTCTGTCATATTTTAACTAAGGCATGGTTCCTGGGGTTTTTCTCTCTCTGTCTATATATTTCGTTTCTTTTTCTTTATATCTGAAGCAAGAGATTTGTCTGTTTATATGTTTTTCCTGAAACTTAGAACTAGAACAATTTATTATTTTTGTAAATGGTATGGATCCAAAAGTATAAAATCAGTTTACTTAGTTATTTTCGAAGCAAGTCAAGAATTTTAGGCTTTCTTATATATTTGCTCAAATCGAATGTTTTGATTAACGTTAAAATCTTTTTAAGAAATATTTAGCAGAGTTCTTTTGCTAAATTTTTCCATTAATATCTATCTCTATATGTATATATGTGTGTATGTATTATTAATTCTGTGTAGGTTGTTTTTTGTGTTCACATGGGGTGTTCTTTCTGTATATACATACATAGGTATTAAAAAACCTTTCACGATATATGGGTACTTAGGTGTCCTACCATTGACAAAAATTGAAGGAAATTTGGGCTTAAGGCCCGAGATATATTCTCAAGAATCATATAAAAAACCACAGTTAAACTCTAACAATTACGGTTACAGTGACACGATTTCCAAAATCTCAAACGGCTGATTTCCATTGTAGTGTTTGAAAGGCACATGTAGCACGAAATTCGGTTTTGCTAGATAGACTGAGAAGTTGAAATCAACCAATAGGGGCAGAAGAAACAGGAAGAAAAACATTTTAATGTATTTTACAATTTTTTCACTTGCTTTCATACAGAATGATACTTTGCATGAGACACATTTTATGTCTAGACGAATCTGTTGAATCTGACGTACGATGGCATTTTTGAAATCGGATGCAATTTTGTGAAACCCATTAAAATGCTTTATTGCTAATTTTCACTTTTGTAGAAAATTTTACGCCCGCATTTTACCAATGACCACTTAATTCCCAAGTATATTTCCTACAAAATGATCTTACTTTTTTAGAATGTAACTCCTAAAAAAACCTTTATGCGCAAAAATATTCCTTAAACCTCAGTCAATCGCATAAATCGTTCCAATTTTAGTTTTAATAATTATTTATTGATTCAATTTTGGCTATAACGTATTTAGGATTGGTTTATTGTAAATAAAATGTACATTTATTAGTACAGTGAAATATAGCAATTTTTATACATGTCTAAACGTTTGTACTTTTAGTTTATAATGCAATTTTTATGGCAAAAATAATAAAAAATATATAAATATAAATGTAAATTTTTAAAAAAATGTATAAAAGTTTTTTTTTATCAAAATTGATTTGCACGTGGTTGGACCTTTGTAAAATCATACAAATAGATAATATATTCGATTTTATTTTATTTGTTTTCTGAATTATTTATTTGAATTGATTTGTTTTTGAAAATACCTTTGATTTTCAGAAATATGCAAATGAAACAAGGCATTGTTGTCATAATTTTAAAAAAAGAATAAAAACTCTTATTGATAGAGAAAAAGATGAAAAGTATTTGTTGCCATGTGAATATAAATTGTGACTCAAAAACTCGATATGAGTTAATTAAATAAAAATCAAAATTAATATAAGTATACTAAACTTTATTTTTATATTATTGGTATGAAAAATGTTCCACTTTTTTTTATTATTGGTATGAAAAATGTTCCACATTTTTTTATGACTTAAATTTGTGCTATTTTATTTCAAATACATCTTTTTAAATTTTTCTTTATGCTTTCAAATGATAAGAAATTGCAACAATGTAATGCTTATCCCAGTAATTTTAAAAAATACACTTAATTTTAATGTATTTCAATTTTATGGGATAGATTTTTACGTGGTTACCACAATACAGTTCTGCCGAGGTATGCTATTACATTAAACACTTCAACAAATAAATGATAAAATTTTTAAGAAATGCTTATATCTGTGCAAACGATAATTTAATCTTAATATAAAATTTATAAACATGTTTATCTCTTTTCACTTCTAGAATGAAATGCCATATTTGTAAAAATTCCAGTTTCAGAAAGGAAAGCAAGCTTCCATTTATAAGGCTTTTAATAACAGGGTACTTTTAAAATCATATCTTAAATAACGAGAATAATAAATGTTTAATGCTGCTTCTAAGGAAGAGATTTTTATGTGTTCTTTCGAATGCTTTTGCTCTCCAATTCGCATATTATAACAAAAGGGCGTAAGAACACGTTTTCGAAATATAAATCTTTAAATACTTTTTATTAAAATTTACTGGGGGGAAGGGGAATATAATATGCATTTTATACACATAAAAATAAATTTTATTATTTGGAATGGACATAAATACTTTATACTGGATGCAAAAGCGGTATTATAGTAAAGAATGAGGTTTTACGGTAGTAAAATCTCCAGAAAAGGTTATATCTTTTTGACTTACACCAGTACAGGAACAAAACGAGTTGCACTACCTAAGTCACGCAAAGTACACAAAAGCGCTGATGCAGCTTATATACGGAAGCGTGCCATGATATGTAGAATTACTTCAAGATATTACGTTTTATCGGATTAATAGAAGTCTGGACTACGCTGTAAATAGCAATGTCCCTGCAGCGAAGGGACTTCTGGGAAAAGCACATAAAAAAAAAGAAGGAAAAAAGAGACTAGCAAGAAAAACACTGCCCCTATGCAATACCCTAACATAATAGCAAAAATTACGACGCAAAAAGTTCTCCTAAATATAAGAAAGGGCTACATTTTATTATCAATCAAATCTCTGAGGTGTAAACCTTAGATGTTGCAGCTCAGACTAGCAAATCCAATACTGTCCCACCAGTTACTGTTCGCAAGGCGGCAACTTTACAACAGCCGGCTTCTAGTATATGGGGAATTCCCCGCCTTAACTAAACCTAACACATATTGTCAAGATTCATTTAGGGTTAACCCTTTTTTTTCCTGCTGTTGTTGTTGTTTTTGCCGCTCCTGTTCTTTTCTTCTCTATTGTATGTTGTAGTGGCGAAACAGATTCTCTCTGACGGGCATCTCTTTCGGGGACTTTATTGATTGGTTGGAGCAGGGGTAATGTGCCAAAAATTATTTCCTTCTATCTACTCCACTTTTTTTCCCGTTTTGTTCTACTTTTTTTTGCCGTCGTGAATCGAAGCGTTGAAGAAACGTAATAAGTATCTTGCTTTAGCGGGGCTTAAAGGTATCTCAGCATGGAAGATAAATCGCCCTTTCCATGACAACAGGGTTATGTAGGTGAGTTTATATAAGTATTACTCATCGGGACTCGCTGAATAAGGGAGGTGTAGCGAAAGTTATATAATGATTTATTAAAGACGGTATTTAATAGAGTGTGCTTTTCAGTATGGTGCCCGTGAGAAAGTACGATAATTTTTATCGTAAAAATGATAAATTGCTTCGTACTACAGATTGAAATGTATGTGGGTTTTGTGTCACATTGAACAGGAAAATCACCGTGACAAATCTGTTTATTTATTATGTAAACTTTTGAATTTAGTACAGAGGAGAAAAGATGATATTTTTTTTTATCGCATTGGAAATTGTTTCGCAGTAGAGATGGACATATATGTGCGTTTTGTATAACAATTATTGAGAAATCACAGTGACATAATTTCATTTCGGTAAAACATTAAAATGATTATTTGTTAGAGCTGGGGTGGCCAACCCAATTGATCTTGTGGGTCACTTTGGAAATGCACCCTAACTCCACCGGTCGCATTTAAAATTATATATCCCTATATTAGATTCAGACCCACTATAGACATTTTTAAATTCATATAACATTTTTTATACATTTATTCATATGCATAAATGTATAGTGTCGTTTACACACAACATTTATTCATATTACAGACATTGTTATATTAGATGCTCATTATGCGCTGACATCGTGAGTTCGCAGAATATAATTTAATTATTCTGCGAGCTCATAAATAAAACAATCAGTATCTATCCTATATTCGCAAGAATGTTATTTTAAAATTAATGTCAATTGTTCCTCATAATTCCGTCAGTTCATTTTTGAATATCTGAATGCACAGATAATTTATATTTTTAATACATTGGTTTCTCACTACTTTGGCCGTTATAAAACAAATATATTTTGTAAATGTGTGATAAATCTCACGTCCTGAAAAATGTTCAAGGCGGGTCGCGAGTTGAGCACCCTTGTGTTAGAGGGTTCTTTGCTGGAGGATACCCTGGACTTTACTGGTGGATTAATTATCAATGTATTCAAAAAAGAAATGGGTCATACTCTTTAATTGTGAGAAATACTTCGGCCATATATATATTAATGATAATAAATTCATATTGAGATAATATGACGTAAGTATCATGCTTTAATTATACATTTTCTTTTTCATATAAGTAATAGGTTTATTAAAGATATTGCCTGTAATATGCTTAATAAACATAATAATTGTTCATAATATATGTTTATTAATATATATATAGGTAATAAGGGAATATTTTTAAAAATTCAAATCAGCATTCCTTTTTGTTCTATTGAGTAAATGAGGAAAACTTCGAAGAACATTACATATTAAAGATTTAACCATTATATATCGTCGCTTATCACATGAAAAACAATTTCAGCACAATTTTGCAGTAAATTAAATTTAAATCCTGAAGCAAAGGCGCTTCAACAAAAGTAAAATTAAATTTCAGTTAATGGAATCAGATATCTTTTTTTAATTCAAACTATATACTTCAAGATATCTAATGCAGTACGTAGTTTTACGGGTAGTTAGCAAATAATTCAAAAATAAGAAGAATATATTTTAAACTTGATGAAAGTTACTTACGGCCTTACTTCTAATGGTTCTTTTATAAAAGCTGACGTGAAGACACGAAATACTTTCTGCAAGAAATTCCAACTAATACAATCCTTAATAGTCCAGCTCCAGTAATTTACAGTACACCCAACACAACTCCGTCGAGTACAAGCTCGGGGGTACCTGTTCCATTTACTAAAAACCAAATTATCCAAAATTGTTTTTTTTCCTCAGGCAACCCCTCCTCTCCAATTTTTAAACATCCTATTTTATGCCCGGGGTAATCAGCCACCCCCCTGCACCAAAATGCAAAGGTCATGCCCGAACTTGCTTCCAACTTATGGGTTTCAATTAGTCCCTCTTTTCCAAAGTGAAGACATAAATAAAAGTATTAAAACAAAAAAGAAATCCAACTATGGGGAGTGGGCAATTGATTTTCAACTTTTCAAAATAAACTGCTGCTCTTACAAATTACACCCCAGAATAAAATGGTTGGAGCTGGTCGAGCGACTCTGCTATTTTTATGGAGCAAACTAGCCCCAAATAACTAATGGGAAAAAAGGCACCCGAAGACACCTGGCCATTGCATAATGACCATTTCCGTTGAACGCCGTTGTGTCCGCCAGATGATGGTGGTCTTTAATCACAGGTTGTGGGAAATGTCATTTTTAGAGATCCCGTGCTGCCGTTGTGGAGAGCGCAATTAAGTGACGTTTAACCCTTAACAATCTCAATCAATATGCAAATATCAGAGCCGCGTGTATCAATCGCTGCAAGTTTATCACTGGTTTATCACGAGGTCTGATGCCGCATTAAATTGCCTATTTCAAGATGAAAACTTAACGGTTATCGGTTTTTGAAGTGAACTCTTTATCGCAAAATTCGGGGGCGGGGGGGGGACCTCATCAGTTGGTAATGTTTATTCCGTTCCGTGAGATATTCGGACTACTTGGAGCATTTTGTTTACTAGGATTAATATTCAGGAGGACGAAATTTTTGAGCTAATGTCAAGTTTTAAGCTATTTATGGATTGGCTCTTATCTTAATTTCATAATTTTCAAAGTAGACGAATTTTGATGGATTAATTTATACTAAGCCATTACAGGAAAATTGCAAAGTTAATATAAACACATTCGTTATGGTCAGACATTTAATCAAGTGCCGTTAGCCACTGAAACACTTTATCAGTGATGATAATTTTGATGTAGAGGAGGACGACGTTGTGTCCATTTTGGAAGAAGGATCATTGCTTTAAATGAGACTGGGTTTATTGACAATACTTAATTTGGAATGGACACCCTTTCCCAAAGATGGGTGACTATGAGATTCATTGCTTTCCACACTTCTTGAATCTACCGAAAAGAATGCATAGAGTGCATAACGGAAGCTTGTTACGCAGCAGTGGTGATAATGATGATGTGCAGGAGTCGTCATAAGAGTCTTAGAAAGTTGGCTTAAGAAGTGGGCATAACTTATAAGTCCATTCATAAGACTATGAAGCATGAAACCGGTCGTCATTCGACTAATTCCAGAAGACCACAATCTTGTTCAAAGAGCACCGAAAACAGGTTGCTGAAGATTTGATTTCCCGAGATTCAATGGACTCCACCTTCACAAAAAGCATAACAATAAAGGGTTTAGAGACATGGATATTCGATTATGACATGCAATCAACGAAGTCATCGGAATAGTGCTTCGAAACCTAATCTTCGTTTGTGCCTAAGCTCAAAATGCTGTGTCAAAGTCAATCAAAAGTTAAGGTCATGCTGACAATTTGATTTTATAACTAACTTGGTGTGATGCACTCTAAATCCCTTTCAAAGGGACAGATGGTGAATAAGTAAAATTATTAGCTCGAATATATTCTTTGAAAACGAATTTAACAAAACAGATTTGAGGAAGGACAGTTTATGGATTTTACATCACACACAAAGCCATCATTGTGAAAGAGTATTTCGCCCTAAATTCAACAAATTTAACCGATCAAACATAGCATTCACCTGATAGAACATTGTGTATTTTTCCCTGTTCCCAAAACTAAAAGGAACTAATATAACTATGTATGCATATATATACTCGTATACATATATATATATTTACTCGTATGTATACATATACACACATATATATATATATATATACATATATATATATATATATATATATATGTTTATGTGTGCTTATCTTATTTAAAGCATCTGCTAATCATTTGTTCATCTCCATATTTTTATCTTTCATATAATTTGCTTAAATAAAATTTATTTTGTCCGATATAATTTATTAATCGGTAATAAAGCTTATTCTAATTACAATAGTAAAATAAAAATACTAGACGAAGATATAATATATACGTTGTATATTTAAAATTTTTTTTTTTTCATTTCCGAATATATACATAGCTTTTAATCCTTTTGTATAGAAAAACGGAACATGTTTTTTAATGATTATTAAAAATAATATTTCTATTAGCCTAATGAGTAACGATTAAACCATAGAAAAAATTTCCATCTCATTAAAATAGAAGATAGTATTTTGATAAAATGAGAATTAAAAAAAACCATTATTAAAATATTTTGCAAAACAGTTTAAAAGAATACCACCATATCAAACTATGCGCTTGGATAAATTGAAGATGTTATAATAGGTATACATCATAATATAATATGCATTAATAAAATTATTTTAATTCCGAAATATATAAAACACAAAAAATAAAAAAATTTGAAGCAAAGTAATAAAATCTGACTTCTATAGCAATTTGCTGAAATGAACTGAATCGTTTTATTTGAAAGTGGTACAAGTTAATTTATTCTTATACTGATAGGTTTAAGTTTTAGGGTTTACTTTCTGCAAAAATCAATTCAAAATAGTGTCAAAAAATGAGGCCGTTTTATATAGATTAATTGCATTAACCAAAATAAATTCTGACAAAGAAATTTTTTTTTCAAAAATTGGACTTGTTTTGTATTCTAATGGTTCATTAATGAAAAATTATTATTTTATGCTTATTTTTAAAAAAAATTCCTTTTTGAACAAAAATGCCGCTGTTCAAAATCAAAACGGAAACATTCATTTTCCAGCGAACTTCCCCGACGACTTAATTTATTTTTAAAATTCTCTGTTGATTATTTGTGACTGTTAATTCATCACTGATATTTACAGCATCACAATGGAGTCTTTGGAAACGACGAAGCCAAGAAAAAAAAAAAAAAGAAAAGAATAAGTAAACAAAAACAAATAAGGTCTCTTCTTTTGGGATGAAGTGTAGCAAAAAGTTTGGTGCACCTGAGAGACCACCTCGCTTCACTCCAGTTGTCTTTTGAACGCAATTACTCTTGATGGGCTTAATTCTTCCCGGAGATTTCTCTGCGTGGGAGAGAGAGAGTGTTTTCTTTTTTCTTTTCTTTTCTTTTTCCCTGCCGTGTTCTGCTCCAGAAATCAGAGATAACTGTGTGAGAGTGTCGTGTGGACGGGAAATTTCGGCCATAACGGAAGACCCGATGTCCGTCACAGGTTGTTTTGTCAGCCAGGAAGAGGATGTGTCTGTCATATTTTAACTAAGGCATGCTTGCTGGTTTTTGTATAATTTCTTTCTCTCTTTCTCTGTATATTTCATTTCTTTTGCTCTATATCTGAAGCAAGAGATTTGTTTGTTTATATGTACTTCCTGAAACTTAGTCCTACAAGAATTACAAATTCAATTTGAATTTTTTTTAAATGGTATGTAGCCAAAAGTCCAAAAACGTTTTAGTAAATTATTTTTAAATTAAATATAGAATTTAGTTTTTAATCCTAAAAGTGTTTCACGACACTAGATGATTATAATCTCCTCTAATTGTTACAAGTATGTCGGAGAAATGTTTTCTAGGAAAGCCCGGATTTTTTTGGCTTTCTTTTATTTTTGCTCAAACGTAACTTTAGAATGTGTCACGACGTAACCTCGTTCATGACGTAATCCTACATATTATATCATATTATAATTCATGAAAGAATATTATTTCATATATTTTATATTTGATGCTAAAAGCAGTTTACAGTATAAAAAAATATTCTTATTAATATAAAAATTCGGAAATTTATAATTTCAAATGAATTTTAATAAAGTAAAAATATAGATGATCTTTTAGAATTAAAAAATAATATTCATTCAAATTATTGAACGCAATGTATTTTATTTTACTTTGATAGTAATAAATAAACACAAAATTGCTAGTTTGAAATTATTTATTTTAATTCTAAAAGATCATCTATATTACCTTTATTTTATTATAATTCATTTAAAATTATGATTTTCCGAATAAGAGCAAATATTAGAGAGTTTTTGCATACCGTATTTTGGACGTCCGTTAGCTTCCAAAATACGGTATGCAAAAACTCTCTATTATTTTTTTTAAAACAAATTTGCATGATTCTTATATATTTATTCTTAGATTCTTATATTCTTAGAATATCATTTGTAATAAATTAAGAATAAATATAACTCTCTTAAATATCTCTTTTTTAAAATTATTAATTTTTTCTTACATTTCATCATTATTTAACTAAATTATTTTTCTATTCAACACATCAAATTTTTTAAACAAAATCTTTCGTTTAGAGAGTTTTATATTTTTTCTTGTATAAAGAATAGATAATTAATTCATTAAATATTCATTTTTTGATACATAGAAAAAAATTGGTATAATTTTTACAAAGACTATAAAATTTTGTATGCTCTGAAAAAATATAAAATACCACATAATATTCTTTTTTTTTTTGATCAAAAAATATAAATTTATTATAATATCGCATAATATCCGGTGCTGCTCTATTTGGTTACTAACATAATATATTTTACTTAAATAAGTTAAAAAAAATATTTACCAGATTTCAAAATTTTACCATAATTGATTGTTTTATCTCTGTGAAATTTTGAAAACGACAATGGCAAATATTCTTCTTAATTCATATTCATCAAAAATTTCATCATAGAAAAATAAATAAAAATGAAAATCGATCAAAAAGGAAATTGATATTAAGTAAATAAAAAAAAACTTGGAATCCATTTTTTAAAAAATATAACCGAACAAAATTAAAACGATAAAAAAGGAATATTAAAAGCAAATTATGAATAACAAATTAAGACGTTGAGAACTATGACGTCATTTTCCACTTTAACTCACGAGCACGCGATTTTGTAAAATTACATTTTATAAAAAAAAAAAAAAAAACGGTTTCTATTTACTTAAAAATAAAAAGAAAAAAGAAGACTTTTTCGGGGTCTTTTGTTTATCTAATCACCTAAAATAGTAATAGGGGGTAAAAGAAAGTATAATCGAATCACAAAATGCTATAAAATTAAAGTTAAGAGAAATGCATAACGAAGACATCACGATGTCATAGTGATAACAACTCAATTTTTCAAATTTTTCTTATCATTTAACTTAAGCCTATAAAAAAATAAATTAAATTAAAATCGATTAAAAATGAAATAGATATTAAGTAAATAAAAAAATACATGAAATCCATTTTTTTAAAAGTAATAACTGAATAACAATAAAACAATAAGAAAAAGGAATATTAAAAGCGAATTATGAGTTACAAATTAAGACTTTGACAGCTATGACGTCATTTCCTATTTGTAACTAAGCAGACGATTTTTGTTTAAAAGCGGATATAAATCGGAATCTTATAGAATAATTCGATTTTTATTTAAATAAAAATAAAAAAGGAGAATTTTTTTTGGATTTTATTTTTGTTTATCTCCCAGATAAAATAATGATGGTTGGGCTGAAAGAAAATATAAACATATCTCAAAATAATATAAAATTAAAGTTAAGAGAAATATATTACGAACACGTCAGGATGTCATAGTGGTAAGCAACTCAATTAACTTTTAAAATTTTTTTATCATTTAACTTAAGTCTGTTCCTTATATAATAATAATAAAAAAAAATATGTACCATGACATCGATTGTGAAAAAATTTTCAATGATTTTTGAATAAAAATTTGTTTTTAAAAAATAAATAAGACAAAACTTTATTTCAGCATATTAAATAATGTGAATTATTCACATTATATTTTTTACACCAAGTATTTCTTACATTTAGTCCGATTTAAAATGTTTATAAATATTATTGAATTTATTAATCTGTTTAAATTTTTCTCTTTATTTAACGTAAGACTACTCGTAATAAAATAATATATATATATATATATATATATTATTTTATTATTTATTTTATTTAGATATATATATATATCAACACATCAAAGGAAAAAATTTCAATGATTTTTAAATGAAAATTTGTTTTTTAAAAAATAAATATGATAAAAATGTATTTCAGCACATTAAATAATGCGAATGCCCAATGCCCTTTTTACACCAGGTATTTTTTATATTAAATCTGCTTTAAAATGCTTACAAACATTGTTGAATATATTATATTCTAAGAATTATTTTCCTAAAGTAGAAAATTTAAGTACTTAGTAAGCAAAATTTAACTAAAAACCTAATTATGATTTATTGCTTCTAACTACCAAATTGATAAAACTAGTTCAAAAAATTATCTTTTAGTTAAATTAAAGTATTTATTTGTTATACGCAAATGCAAACCGTAATATTTTGTAAACAATCTTTAATTACCTCTTTCTGCTTAAAACCAATAATAATCACTATGCTAAAAACTAAAACACTGAAAAATATATTTCCAGGATTTGAGTGTAAACATTGGAGAACACCTATTATGCACATATTTCAAGTATAAGTACAGCTTTTACATTACATTTAATAAGCCTTGCAGTTAAAAGGACCAATTTTGAATTTTTTATAATTTTTTCAAAAAGAAAAAGACAGAAAAATTGTTGTTCCTTTTGATTGTATATCTGTCCGTATATTATTAAAATAAAATGTAAGTAACTGTCTTTTAAAATTTTGTTAATCTAACATGTATGTTGAAAATTTCTGTAAATTCCGTTAGATGTTTAAACTAGTTGACTTGGAAAAAATTAATGTTATGAGTTGGTTGGTAGTCTAAGATATGTCCCTAATTTGAAAAACAAGCTGACACTGTACTTGTTACAAATTGTAAAATAGTTATTATCAATATTTAAACTTATCAACAGTCACCTATTATTTTTCACTTATGTCTCTGTTTCACTGTCTCTTTTTATTGTGTGGCAACGAGAGGAATATGTTAACAGAAAAATTAAATTTAAAAATTTATTTAAAAAATCGTGTTTTGGAAACTAAAAATATTACCAAGGCTACGTTTAAGATACATTTAACTGAATAAATACTACTGTATCCAAAAAGTAAAACCAATTTTCAATTAATTTTTTTTTTGTTTTTTAGGTTGTTGGCACTGTAATTGACATCTGTGTGAAATTCACGTCAAAATATTCATTAGTGTTTGAGTTACGCTTGGTTTTGTGAGACGCTAAAACTGATTCCGGCGATTTTTGAAATGTCTGAATGAATTGAGCAAAGAATTTGCATTCAATTTTGTTTTAGGAAACAAGAATAGAATGTTGCAGAAGGCATTCGGTGAACAAAATATATAGGAAAGACATGTTTACAAGTGGTAGTTTTTGTAAGCAAATTACTATGATTTCAAAAATAAGTTAATATTATTGATGTGATGATTTATTTAATGGTAATATTTGATTAATTATTAGAAAAATAAATACTATTCAATGGCTGAACCATTAAATATATTTGCAAAATCAATTGTCAATGTATTCAAAAAAAGAAATGAGTTATATCCATTAGTTGTCAGAAATACTTCGATCATAATTATTAATGATAATAAATTTATATTACATAATTTGACGTAAGTTTCAATGTTTAATTATATATTTGCTTATCTATATAAGAAATATCAGATAATAAAGGAATATTTTTAGAAATTCAAATCAGCATTCCATTTTGCTCTATTGAATAACTGAGGGAAAATGCGAAGAACATAACACATTGAAAATTTTAATATTTATATCTCATCGATTATCATATTATGAAAAACAATTTCAGCACAATTTTGAAGTAAATTATTTAAAAGCCTGCAGCAAAAGCACTGAAACAAAAGCAAAATTAAATTTAATTTGAAGGAATCGGATATCTTTTTTCATTCAAACTATATACTTCAAGGTATCTAATGTAGTATGTAGTTTTGAGTAGTTAGCAAATAATTCAAAAATAAGAAGAATCTATTTTAAACTTGATGAAACTTACTTACGGCCTTACTTCTAATGGTTCTTTAAAAAATCAGACGTATGGACACAAAGTACTTTTTGAAAGAAATTTCAACTAATACCATTCTTAATAGTCCAGCTCCAGTAATTTACAGTACACCCAATCCAACTACGTCAAGTACAACCTCAGGTGTACCTGTTCCATTTACTAAAAACCAAATTATCCGGAAAAGTTTTTTCCCTCAAGGCAATCTCTCATCTCCAATTTTTAAACATCCCATTTTATGCCCGGGGAAATCAGCCACCCCTGCCCCCAAAATAGAAATGGGGGGAGTGGTAATAACCTGCTTCATGTCCGAACTTGCTTCCAACTTATGGGTTTCAATTAGTCCCTCTTTTCCAAAGTGAAGACAGGAATAAAAATATAAAAAAAATAGAAAATCCAACTATGGGGAGTGGGCAATTGATTTTCTATTTTTCAAAATAAACTGCTGCTCTTACAAATTACGTCCCAGATTAAAATGGTTGGAGCTGGTCGAGCGACTCTGCTATTTTTATGGAGCAAACTAGCCCAAATAACTAATGGGAAAAAAGGCACCCGAAGGCACCTGGCCATTGCTTAATGACCATTTCTTCGAACGCCGTTGTGTCCGCCAGATGATGATGGCCTTTAATCACAGGTTGTGGGAAAAGCTGTTATTTTTAGAAGATCCGTGCTACGTTGTGGAGAGCGCAATTAAGTGACGTTTTGCCCTTAATAATCTCATTCAATATGCAAATATAAGCGTGTATCAATCGCTGCAGGATTTCTTGTTGCAGCGTCTGACGATACCGCATTAAATTGTGTTTTCAAGATGAAAATTTTAAAACTGTTATCGCTTTTTGAAGTGAAGTCTTTATAGCAAATTTCGGAGGGAAAACTCATCAGTTGGTAATGTTTATTTCGTTCCGTGAGATATTCGGAACTACTTGGCTAATAAATATTTCAGCTAATGTCACGTTTCAAGCTATTTGTGTATTGGCGCTTACCTTAATTTCATAATTTTGAAACTAGGCGAATTTTGATGGATTAATTTGCGCTAAATCATTACACCAAAATTTCAAACTCCTAAATCATAAAAATGGAATATCATCAATAGACGGAAAATTTTTAAAGTTAATATAAACACATTCTTTATAGACAAGCAATTAATCTAGTGCCATTAGACACTGGTAAACTTTATTAGAGGCATAACTTGAACCTGTTAAGCAACATTGATGATAATGATGATGTGGAAGAGGACGATGTTTTGTCCATCGTGAAAGAAGGGACTATCATTAATTAAGACTGTATTTATTGGTATCATTTAATTTGGAAAGAACCCTACCCACCCTACCCAAGAATGGGTGTCTAAAGGATTTCAATATTTCCCACACTTCTTTTCGAACTTGATGAGAACATTGTACAGAGTGTGCATAACGTGAGCTTGTTAAGAAACACTGATGATAATGATGATGTGGAGGAGATCAATGTTTTTTTCCTCGTGAAAGAAAGGTTATCATTGCTTTAATTGAGACTGGATTTATTGGTGCCATTAAAATGGAACGAACATCCCTACAATGGAGGGTTGTCTATGGGATTCATAACTTCCCGCACTCTTTCTCGAACCCAATGAAAATAATGCACAGAGGGCATAATGTGATCTTGTTAACCAAAATTGATGATGATGATGTGGAAGATGATCGATGTTTTTCATTGTGAAAGAAGGATTATCATTGCTGTAATTGAAACTGGATTTAGTGGTACCATTTAATTTGGAACGAGCACTTCTCACAAGGATAAGTGTTTAAGAAATTCATAACTAAAAACACTTCTTCTCGAACCTATCGAAAAGAATGCACATAGGGCATAATGTGAGCTTCTTAAGCAACAAATGATAATGATGATGTGGAGGTGGTCGATATTTTAACCAAAGAAAGGTTATCATTCCTTTAATTAAGACTGAATTTATTTCTACTACATAATTTGGAACGAACACCCCCACAGAAACGTCTGTCTATGGGATTCATAACTCCCCACACTCTTTCTCGAACTTAACGAAAATAGCGCATAACGTGAGCTTGCTAAACAACAGTGATGATAACGATGATGTGGAGGTAGGCGATGTTTTGTCCATTGTGAAAGAAGGTTTATCAATGCTTTAATTGAGATTGAATTTGGAACGAACATCCCCCTCCCAAAGGATGGGTGTCTAAAGGATTCATAACTTTTCATATTCTTTCTCTAAATGCATACTCCTTCTCTAAGCATTTATCCCGCTTATATCTGTATAAATGTGTGAGCTTTCGCTTCGGCTATACTTATCACTTTTCGAAAGAAAGTGACAGATTATTACAGATTTTGTTTGGGCATCCAGTGCGCATTTCACAAGACAGCACCGATGCGTTACACTGCATTTACTATTGAAAAAGCAAAGGAGTTTAACTTTCAATACTTTTATTTTATCAAGTGATTCATACCCTTAAAACATTATAAAACAAATTATTTCGCTCTCTACATGACTGCCTCCAAGTAAATACCAAGTGTATATACAATCTTTGAAAACACTCAGAAAAGATATCGTTACAATATTTTTTTTAAGTTGGTAGCTCTGTAATGTATTACCACGAGTAATTAAAGTGTGTTGACAGAAGCTATTTTTGTAATTATTGTGAGTGTTCTGCGATTTTTACAAATGCAAAAATTAGTTAAAGAAAGAGTTTGCTTTAAATTATGTATTCTTTCTTTCAAATCAGCATTCCATTTTGTTCTATTGAATAACTGTGGAAATATGCGAAGAACATGACACATTCAAGATTTAAATATTTATATATCATATTATGAAAAACAATTTTAGCAAAATTTTGAAGTAAATTATTTTAAAGCCTGCAGCAAAGGCGCTTGAACAAAAGCAAAATTAAATTTCATTTCATGGAATAGGGTATCTTTTTTTAATTCAAACTATATACTTCAAGATATCTAATGTAGTATCTAGTTTTACGAGTAGTTAGCAAATAATTCACAAATAAGAAGAAAATCTATTTTAAACTTGAGGAAACTTACTTACGGCCTTACTTCTAATGGTTCTTTAAAAAAAGCTGACGTAAGGACACGAAATACTTTTTTTGCAAGAAATTTCAACTAATACAATCCTTAATAGTCCAGCTCCAGAAATTTACAGTACACCCAACACAACGAATACAACGAGTACAACCTCGGGGGTACCTGTTCCATTTACTAAAAACCAAATGATCCAAAATTGTTTTTTCCCTCAGGGAATCCCTCCTTTTCTAATTTTTAACATCCTATTTTATGCCTGGAGTAATGAGCCACCCCTGCACCACAATTGAAATGCGTGGTGGGGGGCGGGGGAGTAATGACCTGGTTCATATGCGAACTTGCATCCAACTTATGGGTTTCAATTAGTCCCTCTTTTCCAAAGTGAAGACAGAAATAAAAGTATGCAAAAAATAAAAAAATCCAACTATGAAGAGTGGGCAATTGATTTCTACTTTTCAAAATAAACTGCTGCTCTTACAAATTACTCCCCAGATTAAAATGGTTGGATCTGGTCGAGCGTCTCTGCTATTTTTATGGAGCAAACTAGCCGAAATAACTAATGGGAAAAAAGGCACCCGAAGGCACTTGGCCATTGCTTAATGACCGTTTCCTCGAAAGCCGTTGTGTTCGCCAGATGATGGCCTTTAATCACAGGTTGCGGGAAAAGCTGTCATTTTTAGAAGAACCCGTGCTGCCGTTGTGGAGAGCGTAATTAAGTGACGTTTCGCCCTTAATAATCTCAATCAATATGCAAATATGAGAGCCGCGTGTATCAATCGCAGCAGGTTTCCTTGTTGGAAGCGTGTGACGATGCCGCATTAAATTGCGTTTTCAAGATGAAAACTTTAAAACGGTTATCGGTTTTTGAAGTGAACTCTTTATCGCGAATTTCGGGGGGAAACTCATCAGTTGGTAACGTTTATTCCGTTCCGTTGGTAATGCTTATTCCGTTCCGTAAGATAGTCGGAACTACTTGCAGCATTCCGTTTACCGGATAAATATTCAGGAGGACGAAATTTTTGAGCTAATGTCACGTTTCAAGCTATTTATGGATTGGCGCTTACCTTAATTTCATAAGTTTCAAACTAGACGAATTTTGATGGATTAATTTACACTAAGCCATTACATCAAAATTTTATATGCCTAAATCATAAAAATGGAAAATCATCAAAGACGGCAATTTTAATAGAAACACATTCTTTATGGCAGGCGTTTAATCAAGTGTCATTACTCACTGAAAAACTTTACCACAATGTGCATAACGTAATTATCTTAAGCCACATTGATGACAATGATGATATGGAGGTGGACGATGTTTTGCCCGTCGTGAAAGGATTATCATTTCTTTAATTGAGACCGGATTTATTACTACTACTTAATTCGAAATTAACAGCCCCCCCAAGCATGAGTGTCTATGGGATCCATAACTTCCCATACTTCTTTTCGAACCTAATGAAAATAGTGCACAATATGAGCCTGCTAAACAATAGTGATGATTATGATGATGTGTACGAGGACGATGTTTTATCCGATGGGTTATCATTGCTTTCAATGAGACTGTTTTTATTGGTACTACTTAATCTGGAACAAGATAAATAAATATACACAAAATATGCAAAAACAGGATGAGAAACAGGATCAAACAAATTGATCAGAAAATTAGCCAAAAAAAAAAAAAAGAATAAGAAGTAATTATGACATCTGACGATTGCTGTATCAAGAAATTTGTGCCCTTTAATACATTATAAATCAAATTATTTCGATCTCTGTATGACTACCTCCAAGTGAAAACCAAGTATATATAAAATCTTGCTAAGAATGCTATCGAATGCTAAGAATGATGCAGAACACCTACAGTAAATCGTGCATGTCAAAAACAAAGGCATATGAATAGTATAAATTAGTCAAATAAGACAGAGAAGCGGCACTTAATTTGTCTCGTTCTGGCTGATCATCTGCTACGACAGACAAAAATATTGACTAAAATCAAGAAGTTGGTTGTTAAAAATTATCATACGAGTCTTAGAGAGAGTTGGTTGCAGAAGTGGACGTACCTTGTAAGTTCATTCACAGCATTATTAAGCATGAAACTCATCTCGGAAGAGTACAATCTTTTTCAAGAACATCGAAAGCTGTTCGCTGAAGATATGCTTTAATAACGCATGCTTTAATTACGCATTCCACCATCACGAAATGTATAATAACCGGTAAAAAGGCATGGGTTTACAAGTACAACATGCAAACAACGATGTCTAGTAGACGATGGCATAGTGTTTTGAAAACGAACGTACGCTGAAAACATTGCGTCAAAGTAGCTCAAAAATTAAGATCATGCTGACAGTTTTTTTTAACTACCTTGGTGTGATGCACTTTGAATTCCTTCCAAAAGGACATGCGGTGAGTAAGGAATATTATTTAGACGTCGTGGGGTGTTTGTGTGAAAATATATTCTTTGAAAACGGCCAGATTTGACGAAGGACAGTTTATGGATTTTACATCACACACAAAGCCATCATTGTGAAACAGTTTTTTGCCCCAAATTCAACACATTTCATCAACAAAGCATTCACCTGATAGAACATCATGAGTTTTTCTTGTTCCCGAAATTAAAAATTACCACTACGAGGAAGATACTTTGACTCGATTGAAGCCATTAAAGAAAATTTGTTGGGCGAAGTGAATGCCAAAATTCAATTAACCAACGAAAAATGTATGAAGGATTGAATCAAGCGTTGGCATTGTTGAACTTGATGGGGCCAATTTTTAAGGTAATGTAATGTATATGTATATATTTCATAAAATTTGAGTTACTTGTACGGTAATAAACTTTATGAGCCTAATGAGCAATGGTTTAAGCATAGACACAAATATTTCTCTCATTAAAATACGAAATATTATATTGATACAATGAGAACTAAAAAAGAGCATTATTAAAATATTTTGAAAAATAGTGGAAAAGAATATCAACTACGTGCAAATACGAAACTACGTGCTACTATACAAATATAAACTACGTGCATACGAATAGCAAACTACGTGCTTGGATTAATTGAAGATGTTATAATATGTATACATCATGCATAAAGCAACTGATTTTAATTCCCTAATATATAAAACACAAAATAAAAAAATTAGAAGCAAAGTTGTAAAATATGACTTCAGTAGCAATATGCTGAAAAGAATTGAGACGTTTTGTTTAAAAGTGGTACAAGTTCCTCTATTCCTATATTGAGTTTAAGATTTTAAGGTTTTCCTTTATGTTAGAATCAATTCAAAATAGTGTCAAAAATTGAGGATGCAGTATAGTTTAACTGCATTAGCCAAAATCAATTCTAAAACAATTCCAATTTTTTTCAAAATTGGAGTTGTATCGTTTTGTATTCTGATGGCTCAATAATGAAAAATGTATGCATAATTATTTGATGTTTATTTTTTTTTAAATTCCTTTTTAAACAAAAAGGCCATTGTTCAATCAAAACAAAGACATTTATTTTCCAGCAAAACTCCCCAACGACTTAATTTCTTTTAGAACTCACTGTTGACTGTTTGTGACTGTTAATTCAACACTAATATTCACAGCGCGCTGCAGTATCACAATGGAGTCTTGCGGAAACGACGAGACAAAAAGAAGAAAAAACGAAAAGAAAAAAGAAAATAGTAAGTTAACAAAAACAAATACGGTCTCTTCTTTTGGGATGAAGTGGCAAAAAGTTTGGTGCACATGAGAGACCACCTCACTTCACTCCAGTTGTCTTTTGAATGCAATTACTCTTGATGGGCTTAATTCTTCCCGGAGATTTCTCGGTGTGAGAGAGAGTGTGTTTTCTTTTTTTTTTTTTTCTTTTCTCCCCGGCGTGTTCTGCTCCAGAAATCAGAGATAACTGAGTGAGAGTATCGTGTGGACGAGAAATTTCGGCCATAACGGAAGGCCCAGTGTCTGTCAGAGGTTGTTTTGTCAACCCGGAAAAGGATGTGTCTGTCATATTTTAACTAAGGAATGGTTGCTGGTTTTATATTTTTCCTCGCTGTGTCTCTGTATTTTATTTCTTTTATCTCAGTATCTGAAGCAAGAGAATTGTCTGTTTATGTGTATTTCCTGAAACATAGAACTACAACAATTGCAAGTCAACATTGAATTTATTATTTTTGTAAATGGTATGTAGCCAAAAGAACTAAATCGTTTTAATTAGTTATTTTTAAATAAAATAAAGAATTTAGTTTTTAATGCTAAAAGTATTTCAAACACTATAAATTCATTTTTAACGAAAGTACATTAGGCAATTTTGCCTTGTTATTTTTTTTTTTTTACTTGTACTTGCCTTGCCATTGGAAATAAAAAAAATTCCTATAAAATGATCTAAATTAAAAAAAACAAAAGAAAACAAATGTAACTCATATAAAACTAAGTCATATTTAAACTAAGGAATGGTTGCTGGTTTTATATTTTTTCCTCGCTGTGTCTCTGTATTTTATTTCTTTTATCTCAGTATCTGAAGCAAGAGAATTGTCTGTTTATGTGTATTTCCTGAAACTCAGAACTACAACAATTACAAGTCCAATTTGAATTTATTATTTTTTAAATGGTATACAGCCAAAAGTACAAAATCATTTTAATTAGTAATTTTTAACACAATAAAATTTTTTTGTCGTTAATGCTAAAAGTGTTTCACATCACTATTTGATGTCAGCGACTTTTACTTGTTACAAATATTTTGGTGAATATTATTTCAAAATATGCCAGGAGTTTTGGAGGTTTCTTTTATTTTTTCTCAAATCGAACCTTTTGATTGACGTATAGCAGTCCGCACGCTAAATCTGCTATTAAACTATTCTAATAGCCATAAATAAAGAAAAAAAAATTCAAATCAGATATAATTTGATACTATTATATATTTGTGAAATTGTTAAAATGAAATATTGAGTTATTTTTAGTATATTATTTAAATATATGTAGGATTTGTTGGTGTCGTAATCACCAGATAGCGACACTTGCTTGTCTTTGACAGAGCCTGTTTACAACGTGGGGGTGTATTGAACTTTTAACTCTGACCCCACGAGAAGGGAACAGGTCCCCGTGGATGAGAGAAGAAAGCCCCGCAGATGGGCGCGGAAGAGAACGGTAGCAGAGGGCGTCAAGCAGCGAGAGAAAATGACCGTTATGCAATAATTATTAATGTAAATACTGATGTATATATATAACCGTGCTCCATTAAATATGTGCTGTTGAGTGAAAACCAACGCTTGTTGATGTGATTGGAAATACACCCCTAGACACCCACTTCAAAAGTTCAAGTTTTGTTAGCCTGGTAGAGAAGTCTAACAAAACTGTAGGTTCGGCCGTGATGAATCTATTAAAACCGGTGTAACCCTACAGAAATTGAGGTTTCGGCCGCGATGCATCTTTTGCAAGCGGCTGAAATCTACATATATATTCTTCCTTATACAAAAAGGCCATAAGTAGATCATTGTTTTCTAAAATTTATTTAAAATGAATGTACATCTGACAGTCGAAACGCCATTTCTTATAAAAACTATTCAGATTATGGGGAATCAGATTATGACTTGCATTTTCGACACCAGGTGCAAAAGCGTCACTGATTCTGGACAATGAAATAGGTATAAAAACTTTAAAAAGAACGCTTTCAGATGATTGACTAACATTCAAAGAAAATTTTAACATAAACCTAATTTTTAACACTTGCATTTGATTTCCGATCATTTTACAATTTGCCTTTTGTAAAACATTTGCGTGAATGGGGATAATAAAACATTTTGTCAACTGCAATCGCTGCTCTCCGCAATTACTCGTTATTGCTTCTGACACGTGTGATTGTGCTTTGAAAAAATCATAAGACAATTTCTTGTACTCATGATTTAATCATGGGACAATTTCGGTGTGTTGACTGTACGACTTCGAAATCGAGTGACAATCTGCTATTTTACAAAATTTATTTTTGCCCTCTACTTTCATAAGAATATTTATGGCCACCCTCGCCAAAGAATGAGCGCCAATCTGACAGCTTACTAACCATAGGCGCCAGATATCACAGTGAATATGCATTTTTTAAGGTATAATATAAGAGGTATACATACGACATCATTCGATGCTGACCGATATCGAACAATGATACTATACGTCCTTATTTTTGAATTTTAACATCGTGCTTGCCAGCTACCGCCTTTAAGCAGGTGGAAAACTTTCCTGCATTCTATTGTTGTATAAGATGTTTTACGTCAGAGTTTACTAATGGCCACATAATCAACATGTGCATTACCGTCAAAATGTTTAACATTTAAAAAACAAATGTGTTTAGTTTTATTGATTTATTTGTGTCTATCAAGTTTTTAAGATAGGTGTATTGAAAATAAATTGTACATTTATTAGTGGAGTAAAATACATAATTAGTAATTTTTATATGTTATTAATTGTTTATACATTGGGCTGTACAACAATTTTTATGGTAAAAATAACAAAAAATATAAATAAAAATATATCAACAAACATTATAAAAAAAAAAAAATTAAATGATATTTAATAAAATTCATTTCCACGTGGTCGAAAGTATTAACATAATGTAAAATTATATAAATATATATTATATTCGATTATATTTAAATGATGTTTTTTGAATTATTTATTGGATTTGATTTGTTTTTAAAAGTACTTTTCATTTTCGCAAATATGGAAATGTCACAATGCATTGTTATCACAATTTAAAAACATGAATAAATACATTTATTGATGGAGAATTATGATGAAAAGGAGTTAATTAATTAAAATGCAAAATTAATATAAGTATATTAAACATTATTTTTATATCATTGGTATGAAAAATGTTCCACTTTTATTTATAACCTAAATTTGGGCTATTTTATTTCAAATACACCATTTTAAATTTTATTGATAGGATTGAAATGAGAAGAAATTGCAACATTTTAATGCTTACCTCAACAATTTTCTAAAATACACTTAATTTTAATGTATTTCAATTTATGGGATAGATTTTTACATGGTTACCACAATACAGTTTTGCTGAGGTAGGCTATTACATTAAACACTTCAATAAATAAATGATAAAATTTTTAAGGAATGCTTATATCTGTGCACACGATAATTTAATCTTAATATAAAAGTTATAAACATGTTTATCTCTTTTTATTTCTAGAATGGAATGCCATTTTAGTAAAAATTCCAATTTCAAGAATGACTGGAGCCTCCATTTATAATGCTTTTAATAACAGAGTACTTTAAAAATAATAACTTAAATAAAGAGAATAATAAATGTTTAATGCTACTTCTAAGGAAGAGATTTTTATGTGTTCTTTCGAATGCTTTTGCTCTCCAGTTCGCATATTTAGAACAAAATGGCGTAAGAACACGTTTTCGAAATATAAATCTTTAAATACTTTTTATTAAAATTTACTGGGGGAGGGGGAATATAGTATGCATTTTATACCCATAAAAATAAATTTTATTATTTGGAATGGACATAAATACTTTATACTGGATGCAAAAGCAGTATTATAATAAAGAATGAGGTTTTACGGTACTAAAATCTCCAGAAAAGATTAAAGCTTTTTGACTTACACCAGTACAGGAACAAACGAGTTGCACTACCTATGTCACGCAAAGTGCACAAAAGCGCTGATGCAGCTTATATACGGAAGCGTGCCATGATATGTAGAACTACTTCAAGATATTACGTTTTATCGGATTAATAGAAATCTGGGCTACGCTGTAAATAGCAATGTCCCTGCAGTGAAAGGACTTCTGGGAAAAGCACATAAAAAAAAAAAAAGGGAAAAAGAGACTAGCAAGAAAAACACTGCCTCTACGCAATTCCCTAACATAATAGCAAAAATTACGACGTAAAATTTCTCCTAAATATCAGAAAAGGCCCACATTTCATTATCAAGCAAATCTCCGAGGTGTAAACCTTAGATGTTGCAGCTCAGACTAGCAAAACCAATACTGTCTCACCAGTTACTGTTCGCAAGGCGGCAACTTTACAACAGCCGGCTTCTAGTATATGGGGAATTCCCCGCCTCAACTAAGCCTAACACATATTGTCAAAATTCATTTAGGGTTATCCCTTTTTTTCCCCTGCTGTTGTTGTTGCTCCTCTTCTCTTTTTTTTTCTTTACTGTCTGTTGTAGTGGTGAAACAGATTCTCTCTGACGGGCATCTCTTTCGGGGACTTTATTGATTGGTTGGAGCAGGGGTAATGTGCCAAAAATTATTTCCTTCTATCTACTCCTCTTTTTTTCCTGTTTTGTTCTACTTTTTTTTTTTATGCCGTCGTGAATCGAAGCGTTGAAAAAACGTAATAAGTATCTCGCTTTAGCGGGGCTTAAAGGTATCTCAGCATAGAAGATAAATCGCCCTTTCATGAGAACAGGGTTATGTAGGTGAGTTTATATAAGTATTACTCATTATGTGCTTGGATTAATTGAAGATGTTAAAATAGGTATACATCATGCATAAAGCAACTATTTTAATTCCCAAATATATAAAACACAAAATTAAAAAAAATAAAAAGTGAAGTTATAAAATCTGACTTCTGTAGCAATACACTAAAAAGAATTAAGATGTTTTGTTTAATAGTGTAACCTCATGGAACAGTTCATTAATTCTGATGTCGATATGTTTAAGTTTTTAAGGTTTTCCATTCTGTTAGAATCAATTCAAAATAGTGTCAATAAATGAGGATGCAGTATAGATTAACTGCATTAACCAAAATAAATTCTGACAAAAACATTTTTTATCTAAATTGGACTTGTATCTTTTTGTATTCTAATATCTCAATAAAGAAACATTTATGCATAATTATTTGATGTTTATTTTTTTTTTAAATTGCTTTTTAAACAAAAATGCCACTGTTCAATAAAAAAAAACATTTATTTTCCAGCGAACTTACACAATGACTTAATTCTTTTTAGAATTCACTGTTGATTATTTGTGACTGTTAATTCAGCACTAATATTAACTGAGCTCTGCAGCATCACAATGGAGTCTTCTGAAACGACGAGACAAAAAGAAAAAAAAGAAAAGAATAAGTAAACAAAAACAAATACGGTCTCCTCTTTTGGGATGAAATGTAGCAAGAAGTTTTTTGCACATGAGAGTCCACCTCACTTCACTCCAGTTGTCTTTTGAATGCAATTACTCTTGATGGGCTTAATTCTTCCCGGAGATTTCTCTGTGTGGGAGAGAGAGTGTGTTTTCTTTTCTTTTCTTTTTCCCTGGCGTGTTCTGCTCCAGAAATCAGAGATAACTGTGTGAGATTGTCGTGTGGACGGGAAATTTCGGCCATGACGGAAGACCCAGTGTCTGTCAGAGGTTGTTTTGTCAGCCAGGAAGAGGATGTTGTCTGTCATATTTTAACTAAGGCATGGTTGCTGGGTTTTTTGTCTCTCTGTCTGTATATTTCGTTTCTTTTTCTCTATATCTGAAGCAAGAGATTTGTCTGTTTATATGTTTTTTCTGAAACTTAGCACTAGAACAATTACGAGTCAAATTTAAATTTATTATTTTTGTAAATTGTATGGATCCAAAAGTATAAAATCAGTTTAATTAGTTATTTTCGAAGCAAGTCAAGAATTTTAGGCTTTCTTATATTTTTGCTCAAATCGAACGTTTTGATTAACGTTAAAATATTTTTAAGAAATATTTAGCAGAGTTCTTTTGCTAAATTTTTCCATTAATATCTATCTATCTATATATATATATGTGTGTGTATGTATTATTAATTCCCTATAGGTTGTTTTTTGTGTTCACATGGGGTGTACTTTCTGTATATATATACATAGGTAATGAAAAAACCTTTCACGATATATGAGTACTTAGGTGTCCTACCATTGACAAAAATTGAAGGAAATTTGGGCTTAAGGGCCGAGATATACTGTCAAGAATCATATAAAAAACCATAGTTAAACTCTAACAATTACGGTCACAGTGACACGATTTCCAAAATCTCAAACGGCTGATTTCCACTGTAGTGTTGGAAAGGCACATGTAGCACGAAATTCGGTTTTGCTAGATAGACTGAGAAGTTGAAATCAACCAATAGGGGCAGAGAAGAAACAGGAAGAAAAACATTTTAATGTATTTCACAATTTTTTCACTTGCTTTCATACAGAATGATACTTTGCATAAGACACATTTTATGGCTAGACGATGGCATTTTTGAAATCGGATGCAATTTTGTGAAACCCATTAAAATGTTCTTTCTTTTGCTTCTCTGCCTTTATTGCTAATTTTCACTTTTGTAGAAAATTTTACGTCCACGTTTTACCAATGACCACATAATTCCCAAGTATATTTCCTACAAAATGATCTTTCTTTTTTAGAATGTAACTCCAAAAAAAACATTTATGTGCAAAAATATTCCTTAAATCTCAGTCAATCGCATAAAGCGTTCAAATTTCAGTTTTAATAACTTTTTATTGATTCAATTTTGGCTATAATGCATTTAGGATTGGTTTATTGTAAATAAAATGTACATTTATTAGTACAGTGAAATATACATTTAGCAATTTTTATACATTTCTAAACGTTTGTACTTTTAGTTTGTAATGCAATTTTTATGACAAAAATAATAAAAAATATATAAATATAAATGTAAATTTTAAAAAAATGTATAAAAGTTTTTTTTATCAAAATTCATTTGCACGTGGTTGGACCTTTGTAAAATCATACAAATAGATAATATATTCGATTTTATTTTATTTATGTTTTCTGAATTATTTATTGGAATTGATTTGTTTTTGAAAATTACTTTGATTTTCAGAAATATGCAAATGAAACAAGGCATTGTTGTCATAATTTAAAAAAAAGAATAAAACTCTTATTGATAGAGAAAAAAATGAAAAGTATTTGTTGCCATGTGAATATAAATTATGACTCAAAAACTCGATATGAGTTAATTAATTAAAAAACAAAATTAATATAAGTATACTAAACTTTATTTTTATATTATTGGTACGAAAAATGTTCCACTTTTATTTATGACTTAAATTTGTGCTATTTTATTTCAAATAAATCCTTTTAAATTTTTCTTTATGCTTTCAAATGATAAGAAATTGCAACATTTTAATGCTAATCCTAGTAATTTTAAAAAATACACTTAATTTTAATGTATTTCAATTTTATGGGATAGATTTTTACATGGTTACCACAATATAGTTTTGCCGAGGTATGCTATTACATTAAACACTTCAACAAATAAATGATAAAATTTTTAAGAAATGCTTATATCTGTGCACACGATAAGTTAATCTTAATATAAAATTTATAAACATGTTTATTTTTTTCACTTCTAGAATGAAATGCCATTTTAGTAAAAATTCCAGTTTCAGAAACGACTGCACGATTTCATTTATAATGCTTTTAATAACAGAGTACTTTAAAAATAATATCTTAAATAAAGAGAATAATAAATGTTTAATGCTGCTTCTTAGAAAGAGATTTTTATGTGTTCTTTCGAATGCTTTTGCTCTCCAATTCGCATATTTAGAACAAAATGGCGTAAGAACATGTTTTTGAAATATAAATCTTTAAATACTTTTTATTAAAATTTCCTGGGTGGAGGGGGTGATATAGCATGCATTTTATACCCATAAAAGTAAATTTTATTGTTTAGAATGGACATAAATACTTTATACGGGATGCAAAAGCAGTATTATAATACAGAATGAGGTTCTACGGTACTAAAATCTCCAGAAAAGGTTACATCTTTTTGACTTACACCAGTACGGAAAAAACGTGTTGCACTACCTAAGTCACGCAAAGTACACAAAGGCGCTGATGCAGCTTATATACGAAAGCGTGCCATGATATGTAGAACTACTTCAAGATATTACGTTTTATCGGATTAATAGAAGTCTGGGCTACGCTGTAAATAACAATGTCTTTGCAGCGAAGGGACTTCTGGGAAAAGCACATAAAAAAAAAAGCCAAGCAAAGAAAAACACTGCCTCTGCGGAATACCGTAAAGGAAAAATTACGACGCCTAAAGTTCTCCTAAATATAAGAAAAGGGCTACATTTTATTATCAAGCAAATCTCCGAGGTGTAAACCTTAGATGTTGCAGCTCAGACTAGCAAAGCCAATACTGTCTCACCAGTAACTGTTCGCAAGGCTTCAACTTTACAAGAGCCGGCTTCTCGTATATGGGGAATTTCCCGCCTTAACTAAGCCTAACACATATTGTTAAGATTCATTTAGGTTTAACCCTTTTATTTCCCTGCTGCTGCTGTTGTTGTTGCTCCTCTTCTCTTTTTTTTCTTTATTGTCTGTTGTAGTGGTGAAACAGATTCTTTCTGACGTGCATCTCTTTCGGGGACTTTATTGATTGGTTGGAGCAGGGGTAATGTGCCAAAAGTTATTTCCTTCTATCTTTTCCTCTTTTTTTCCCTGTTTTGTTCTACTTTTTGCCGTCGTGAATTGAGGCGTTGAAAAAACGTATAAGTATCTTGCTTTAGCGGGGCTTAAAGGTATCTCAGCATGGAAGATAAATCGCCCTCTCATGATAACGGGGTTATGTAGGTGAGTTTGTCTAAGTAATACTTATCGGGACTCACTGAATAAGGGAGGTGTGCCGAAAGGGATATAATGATTTATTAAGGACGGTATTTAATAGAGTGTGCTTTTCCCTAGAGAAAGTGCCCTAGAGAAAGTACGATATTTTTTTTATCGTAGCAATGGTAAATTGCTTCGTATTACAGATTGAAATGTATATGGGTTTTGTGTCACATTTATAGAAAAATCACCGTGACAAAAACTGTTTATTTACTATGTAAGCTTAGTGATAAAATTTGATTATTTTCTATGCAAGCTTAGTGATAAAATTTGATTATTTATTATGAACGCTTAATATTAAAAACTGAATATTTACAAGGTAAGCTTAGTGTTAAAAACTGATTATTTACTATGTAAGCTTAGTGATAAAAACTGTTTACTTACAATGAAAGCTTAATAATAACAACTCATTATTTTATTTGATATTTACATAATTTGACGTAAGTATCATCGTTTAATTTTATGTTTATTTGTTAAAGATATTTTTTGGTATATAAGTAATACCAGGTAATAAAGGAATATTTTAAACAATTCAAATCAGCATTCCATTTTGTTTTATTGGATAACGCAGGTAAACTTCGAAGAACATAATACATTCAAGATTTAAATAATTATATATATCATCGATTATCGTATTATGAAAAACAATTTCAGCACAATTTTGTGAGTAAATTATTTTAAAGCCTGCAGCAAAGGTGCTTAAACAAAAGCAAGTTTCAATTTCAATTGATGGAATTAGGTATCTTATTTGTTTCAAACTACATGCTTCAAGATATCTAATGTATGCAGTTTTACGAATAGTTAGCAGATAATTCAAAAATAAAAAGAAAAACTATTTTAAACTTGAAGAAACTTACATACGGCCTTACTTCTAATGGTTCTTTAAAAAAGCTGACGTGAGGACACGAAATACTTTTCGGCAAGAAATTCCAACTAATACAATCCTTAATAGTCGGGCTCCAGTAATTTACAGTACACCCAACACAACTCCGTCGAGTACAACCTCGGGGGTAACTGTACCATTTACTAAAACCCAAATGATCCAAAATTGTGTTCTTTCCTCAGGCAATCCCTCCTCTCCAATTTTTAAACATCCTATTTTATGCCTGCGGTAATCAGCCACCCCTGCACCAAAAAGGAAAGGGGGGATGGCGAGGGGGCGGTTAATAACCTGCTTCGTGTCCGAACTTGCTTCCAACTTATGGGTTTCAATTAGTTCCCTCTTACCAAAGTGAAGACAGCAATAAAAGTATAAAAAAGAAATTCCAACTAAGGGGAGTGGGCAATTGATTTTCTACTTTTCAAAATAAACTGCTACTCTTACAAATTACGCCCCAGATTAAAATGGTTGGAGCTGGTCGAGCGACTCGCCATTTTTATGGAGCAAACCAGCCGAAATAAGTAATGGGAAAAAAAAGCATCCGAAGGCATCTGGCCATTGCTTAATGACCATTTCCTCTAAAACGCCGCTGTGTCGGCCAGGTGATGATGGCCTTTAATCACAGGTTGCGGGAGAAGCTGTCATTTTTAGAGATACCGTGCTGCCGTTGTGGAGAGGGCAATTAAGTGATGTCTCACCCTTAATAATCTCTATCAATATGCAAATATGAGAGCCGCGTGTATCAATCGCTGCAGGTTCTCTTGTTGGAGCGCGTGACGAGGTTTGAGGCCGCATTAAATTGCGTTTTCAAGATGAAAACTTTAAAACGGTTATCGGTTTTTGAAGTGAACTCTTTATCGCAAATTTCGGGGGGGGGGAAACTCATCAGTCGGTAATGTTTATTCCGTTCCGTGAGATACTACTGATACGTGAGAACTACTTGGAGCATTCTGTTTACCGGATAAATATTCAGGAGGACGAAATTTTTGAGCTAATGTCACGTTTTAAGCTATTTTATGGAATGGCGCTTACCTTAATTTCATAAGTGGAAAACTAGACAAATTTTGATTTACTAATTTACCTTAAGCCATGATATCAAAATTTCAAATGCCTAAATCATAAAAATGGGATATCATTGAAAACGGTATGCAAAGTTAATATAAACACATTCTTTATGGTCAAGAATTTAATCAAGTGTCATTAGTCACTGTACAAATTTATCACAGAGGGCATAATGGGAGCTTCTTAAGCAACAGTGAGGATAATGATGACGTGGAAGAGGAAGATGTTTTCTCCATAGTGAAAGAAGACTTATCACTGGTTTAATTGAGACTGCATTTATTAGTACCACTTAATTTTGAACAAGCATCCTCAAAAGGATGGGCGACTATGGGATTCATAATTTCCCACAATGCTACTCAAACCTAATGAAAAGATTTTCCAACCAAAGCATTTACCATGCTTATTTCCTGCATACTACAGTGGTATGATTCGATTTGAATTCCTTCCAGAAAAACAGACTATGAATAAGGAATATTATTTAGGTGTCGTGCGGTGTTTTCGCGAAAATATTCTTTGAAAACGGCCAGATTTGACGAAGGACAGTTTATGAAATTTACATCATACACTAAGTCGGCATTGTGAAAGAGTTTATCACCCAAAATTCAACAAATTGTGTTTTTCCCGTTCCCAAAACTAAACATTAACACTACGAGGAAGATATTTTGACTATTAAGGCCATAAAAGAAAATTTCTTTGAACGAACTGAATGCCAAATCTCAATCAGCCTATTAAAAGTGTATGGAGGATTATATTACAATATAATTTAAAAAATGTTTTCAATAGATCCCTTGAAAGATCCTTTTACAACTTCTGTAATGTTCATCAAAGGTAATTCCATAATATAATTGATGGATATCAAAATTCAACATGATCAGCGTTAGAAAAAAATAAGCAAGTTTTTTTTTTTAGGCGACTGATATTAATAAAATCTTTTCTTTTATTATAGACCATACCTTTTTTTATGAATGCTAATTTTTGTAAACAAATAACTGTGATTTCAAAAATAAAATAGTATTACTGATGTGTTGATTTAATTTATTGGTAGTATTTGATTAATTATTACAAAAATAAATACTCTTTAATAAATGTACCATTATATATCTTTGCAAAATTAATTATAAATATATTTTAAAAAGGAATTAATCATACTCTTTAGTTGTGAGAAATACTTCGGCCATACATATTAATAATAACAAATTCATATTAAGCTAATTTGAACTCTCATGGTTTGATTAAACATTTTCCTATTCATATAAGCAATATGTTTATTAAACGTATTGCTTATAATAAGGTTTAATAAACATAATAATTGCTCCTAATATATGTTTGTTAATACATATATAGATAATAAAGGAATATTTAAAAAAATTCAAATCAGCATTCTATTTTGTTCTATTGGATGGAAAAGGAATTATGTGACGTTTTAAACTTAATAATCTCAATCAATATGCAAATATGAGAACCGGCAATAGTAAAATTAAATTTCAGTTGAGGGAGTTAGATATCTTATTTGCTTCAAGATATTTAATGTATGTAGTTTTACGAGTAGATATTAAAAAATTAAAAAATAAGAAAAATCTATTTTAAACTTGATGAAACTTACTTAAAGCCTCTCTGCTAATGGTCCCTTAAAAAAGGTGACGTGAGGACACGAAATAGTTATGCAAGAAATTTCAACTAATACAATCCTTAATAGTCCAGCTCCAGTAATTTACAGTACACCCAACATAACTCCGTCGAGTACAACCTCGGGGGTAACTGTACCATTTACTAAAAACCAAACGATCCAAAATTGTTTTTTTCCCTCAGGCAATTCCTCCTCACCAATTTTTAAACATCCTATTTTATGCCTGCGGTAATCAGCCACCCCTGCACCAAAAAGGAAAGGGGGGATGGCGAGGGGGCGGTTAATAACCTGCTTCATGTCCGAACTTGCTTCCAACTTACGGGTTTCAATTAGTCCCTCTTTTCCAAAGTGAAGACAGAAATAAAAGTATGAAAAAATAAAAAAAGAAATCCAACTATGTGGAGTGGGCAATTGATTTTCTACTTTTCAAAATAAACTGCTACTCTTACAAATTACGCCCCAGATTAAAATGGTTGGAGCTGGTTGAGCGACACGCCATTTTTATGGAGCAAACCAGCCCCAAATAACTAATGGAAAAAAAGGCACCCGGAGGCACCTGGCCATTGCTTAATGACCATTTCCGTTGAACGCCGTTGTGTCCGCCAGATGATGATGGCCTTTAATCACAGGTTGTGGGAAAAGCTGTCATTTTTAGAGATACCGTGCTGCCGTTGTGGAGAGCGCAATTAAGTGATATCTCACCCTTAATAATCTCAATCAATATGCAAATATGAGAGCCGCGTGTATCAATCGCTGCAGGTTTTCTTGTTGGAGCGTGTGACGAGGTTTGATGCCGCATTAAATTGCGTTTTCAAGATGAAAACTTTAAAACGGTTAGTGGTTTTTGAAGTGAGCTCTTTATTGCAAAATTCTGGGGGAAAACCTCATCAGTCGGTAATGTTTATTCCGTTCCGAGAGATATTCGGAACTACTTGGAGCATTCTGTTTACCGGATAAATATTCAGGAGGATTAAATCTTTGAGCAAATGTCACGTTTCAAGCAGTTCATGCATTGGCGCTTACTTTAATTTCGTAATTTTGAATCTAGGCGAATTTTGATGGATTAATTTGAGCTAAACCATTACACGAAAATTTCAAACGCCTAAATCATAAAAATGGAAAGTCATCAAAGAGGGAAATTCTAAAGTTGATATAAACACATTCTTTATGGCCAAATATTTAATCAAGTCCCATTAGCCACTGAAACACTTTATCAGTGATGATAATGATGATGAAGAGGAGGACGATGTTTTGCCATCGTGAAAAAAGGGTTATCAATGCTTTAATTGAGACTGGATTTATTAGTAGCATTTAATTTGAAGCGAGCACTCCCCCCTCCAAGGATGGGTGTCGAAGGGATTTATAACTTGGCGTACACTTTCTCGAATTTAGCGAAAAGATTTTCCAACCAAAGCATTTATCATGTTTATTTCCCGCCTAAATGTGTGAGCTTTGGCTCCGGTCAACTTCTACGATTGACAAAATCAAGAAGTTCGTGGTCAAAAGAAGGGGAAGGAAGCTGCTTCCTTCCCCTTCAATCATGAGTCCATATGGGCTCTTGGGCTTGGCCAGCCAAGTGGGATAAGAAACAACAAACAACAACAACAACAATAAGACTTATTCCAGAAGACCACAATCTTGTTCAAAGAGCATCGAAAACAGGTTGCTGAAGACATGATTTCCTGAGATTCAACGGGCTCCACCTTCACAAAAAGCATAACAATAAATAGTTAAGAGACATGGATATTCGAGTATGACATGCAATCAACAAAGTCATTGGAATAGTGCTTCGAAACCTAATCTTCGTTTGTTCCTAAGCTCAAAATGCTGTGTCAAAGTCAATCAAAAGTTAAGGTCATGCTGACAGTTTTTTTTATAACTAATTTGGTGGGACGCACTCTAAATCCCTTGAAAAGGTACAGATGGTGAATAAATAAAATTATTAGCTCTAATATATTCTTTGGAAACGAATTCAACGAAACAGATTTGAGGAAGGACAGTTTATGGATTTTATATCACAAACAAAGCCATCATTGTGAAAGAGTTTTTCACCCTAAATTCAACAAATTTAACCGATCACACATAGCATTCACCTGATAGGACATCGTGTATTTTTTCCTGTTCCCAAAACTAACATGAAAGTAACGAGGAAGATATTTTGACTCCATAAAAGAAAATGCACTGAAAGAACTGAACATCAACCGTCAATCAGCCAACGAAAAATATATGGAGGATTAGATCAAGCACTGAAATTGTTGTATTTCACTTGATGAGGACTATTTTTAAGGTAACAAAAAGTTTTGATGAATAAAATTATTTTTCTGTGATTTATTTAATTCCGGATATATATGCATATATATCCGGAATTAAATATATATATGTATGTATGTATGTAACTATGTATGCATACATACATACATATACATATACACACATATATATATGCACATACACACATACACATATACATATATATATATATATATATATACACTGAAGTGACAAAAGTCATGGGATAGCAATATTCAAATTTTCAGATGGCAGTAGCATTGCGTAGAACAGGTATAAATGCGCAGTGCTTTCGCAGAGCTTTCATTTCTGTTCAAGTTATTCATGTGAAGAGGTTTTGGCGTGATGATGACCGCACGACGGGAATTAACAGACTTTGAACGCGGAATGTTAGTTGGAGCTAGACGCATGGGTCATGCCATTTCGGAAATCGTTAGGGAATTCAACATTCCCAGATCCACTGTGTCAAGAGTGTGCCGAGAGTATGAAATTTCAGGCATAACATCCCACCATGGACATCGCAGTGGTCGACCGCCTGCACTTAACGACCGAGACCGGCGACGTCTGCAAAGAGTCGTAAATTCTAACAGACAAGCAACACTGCGTCAAATAACCGCAGAAATCAATGTGGGACGTACAAGGGACTTGTCTGTTAGAACTGTAAGGAGAAATTTGGCTTTCTTGGGCTATTCCAGCAGAAGACCGACTCGAGTGCCTTTACTGACAGAACGACATCGCTTGCAGCGACTCTCGTGGGTACGTGAGCATATCGGTTGGTCCCTAGATGAATGGAAAACCGTGGCCTGGTCCGATGAGTCACGATTTCAGTTGGTAAGAGCTGATCGTAGGGTTTGAGTGTGGCACAGACCCCACGAAGCCATGCACCCAAACTATCAGCAAGGCACTGTTCAAGCTGGTGGTGGCTCCGTAATGGTGTGGGCTGTTTTTTCATGGCATGGACTTGGTCCTCTGGTGCGACTGGACCGAACATTGACAGGAAATGCTTATGTTCAGCTACTTGGAGATCACTTGCAGCCATTCATGGACTTCATGTACCCAAACAACGATGGGATTTTTATCTATGACAATGCGCCATGTCACCGGGCCACAACTGTTCGCGATTGGTTTAAAGAACATTCTGGCCAATTCCAACGAATGATCTGGCCACCTAGATCGCCCGACATGAATCCCATCGAGCATTTATGGGACATCATCGAGAGGTCTGTTCGTGCCCAAAATCCTGCACCATCAACGCTTTCACAATTATGGACATCTATCGAGACAGCATGGCTCAATATTCCTGCAGAAGACTTCCAACGACTTGTTGAGTCCATGCCACGTCGAGTTACTGCACTTCGCCAGGCGAAAGGAGGGCCGACACGATATTAAGAGGTATCCCATGACTTTTGTCACTTCAGTGTATATGTGTGTGTGTGTGTGTGTGTGTGTGTGTGTATGTGTGTTTTTATTATTTAAAGCATCTGCTAATCATTTTGTACATCTCCATATTTTTATCTTTCATAAAATTTGCTTAAATAAAATTTATTTTGTCCGATATAATTTATCAATCGGTAATAAAGCTAATTCTAATAAAAACACTAGACAATGATATAATATATACGCTGTATATTAAAAAAACTTACTTTTTCATTTCCGAATGTATACATAGCTTTTAATCCTTTTGTATAGAAAAACGGAACATGTTTTTTAATGATTATAAAAAATAATGTTTCTATTAGCCTAATGAGTAATGATTAAAGCATAGAAACAAATATTCATCTTATTGAAATATGAGATATTATTTTGACACAACGAGAACTGAAGAACTAACATTATTAAAATAATTTGAAAATTAGTGGAAAAGTATATCAACTTAGGAAACTACCTGCTTGGATTAATTGAAGATCTTATAATAGATATACATCATAATATATCATGCGTAAAGCAACTGATTTTAATTCCCAAATATATAAAACACAAACTAAAAAAAAAAAAAAAAAAAATTAAAAGCAGAGTAATAAAATCTGACTTTTGTAGCAATATACTAAAAAGAATTAAGATGTTTTGTTAGAAAGTGGTACAAGTTCATTAATTCTTATGTTGATAAGTTTAAGTTTTTAGGGTTTTCGTTTCTGGCAGATTCAATTCAAAATTGTGTCAAAAATTGAGGATGCAGTATAGATTAACTGCATTAGCCAAAATAAATTCTGACAGAAGCATTATTTTTATACAAATTGGACTTGTATCGTTTTGTATTCTAATGTCTCAATAATGAAAGATTTATGCATAATTATTTGACGTTTATTTTTTAAAAAAAAATTCCTTTTTAAACAAAAATGCCGCTATCCAATCAAAACAAAAATATTTATTTTCCAGCGAACTTCCCCAACGACTTAATTCCTTTTAGAACTCACTGTTGATTATTGACTGATGACTGTTAATTCAACACTAATATTAACAGCGCGCTGCAGCATCACAATGGAGTCTTCCGAAAAGACTAGACAAAAAGAAGAAAAAAAAAAAGAAAAGAAAAAAGAAAAGAGTAAGTTAGCAAAAACAAACAAGGGCTCTTCTTTTGGGATGAAGTGTAGCAAGAAGTTTGGTGCACATGAGAGACCGCCTCACTTCACTCCAGTTGTCTTTTGAATGCAACTACTCTTGATGGGCTTAATTCTTCCCGGAGAGATTTCTCTGTGTGGGAGAGAGAGTGTTTTCTTTTCTTTTTTTCTTTTTTTTTCTCCCTTTTTCTTGTTCCTAGGCGTGTTCTGCTCCAGAAATGAGAGACAACTGAGTGAGAGTGTCGCGTGGACGGGAAATTTCGGCCATAACGGAAGACCCACTGTCTGCCAGAGGTTGTTTTGTCAGCCAGCAAAAGGATGTTGTCTATCATATTTTAACTAAGGCATGGTTGCTGGTTCTATTTTTCTAGTTCTTCCTCTATATTTTATTTCTTTTCTCTATATCTGAAGCAAGAGATTTGTCCGTTTATATGTACTTCCTGTAACTTCAAATTATATTTATTTTTATAAATGGTATGTAGCCAAAAGTACAAAATCATTTTAATTAATTATTTTTAAATTAAATAAAGAATTTAGTTTTGAACACTAAAATTGTTTTTAACATTAGATGATTACAGTATCCTTTAATTGTCACAAATATTTTTTCAAGGCAAGCCAGAAATTTTTGAATCTCAATCGAATCTTTTGATTAATGTTAAAATGTGTTTTTTTGTGTAAACTTTCAATCAATACATTTATATGTATTATTAATTCTCTATAGGTTGCTCTTTGTGTTCACATGGGGAGTTCTTTATATATATATATATATATATATAGGGATTATAAATGCCTTTCTCGATATATGAGTACTTAGGTGTCATACCATTCACAGAAAGTAAATGAAATTTCGGCAGACATTATTTAGAGGTATGCGCTCAAAACTCATGAAACACATCAGTTAAACTCTAATAATTATGGTTACAGTGACACGATTTCCAACATTTCAAATGGCAACTCCAAATTTTTATTGGAATGTGATATTCGTAATGATAAACCATGCATAGCTTTGGAACGTTGCCTGTAGCACGAAATGCGCAGGCGCTAGCTAGACTACTACTACTACTACACTACATTACATCACTGGGCCTAGAGCTGAGTTGCCCCTATATAGTTTAAGAATAATATGGGTGAGAAGTCAGATTGAGCTCTGTGACGCTCTACCGTCATATAAGACTGGCATTAAAGGCTTAAAGGCTTTCGAACCACTGCAAACATCCATGGCAACGCCAGGATTCGAACCCGTACCCTTATTACTATTTAATTTATGTTTTTTTAATCATTTATTGGATTTGATTATTTGTTTTTGTAAATACTTTTGATTTTCAAAAATATGCAAATAATACAATGCAGTTTTGTCATAATTTTAAAAAATGAATAAAAACACTTATTGATAGAGAAAAATGTAGAAAAGGATTTATTGGTATCTGGATCTAAATTCTGAAATACTTCTATATGAGTTAATTAATTAAAAAGTAAGATTAATAAAAGTATACTAAACTTTATATTAATAGTATGAAAAAAGCTCCACTTTTATTTATGGCCTAAATTCGGGCTATTTTATTTCAAACCCATCCTTTTAAATTTTTATTTATGAGTTTCAAATGATAAGAAATTGTAACATTTTAATGCTTATCTCAGCAATTTTCAAAAATACACTTCATTTTAATGTGTTTCAATTTAAGGGATAGATTTTGACATGGTTACCCTAATATAGTTTTGATGAGGTAGGCTATTGCATTAAACACTTTAATAAATAAATGATAAAATTTTTAAGAAATGCTTTTTTTTGTGCACACGATAATTTGTCTATCTTAATATAAAAGTTATAAACATGTTTATCTCTTTTCACTTCTAGAATGAAATGCCATTTTAGTAAAAATTCCAGTTTCAGGAATGACTGCAAGCTTCCATTTATAATGCTTTTAATAACAGAGTACTTTAAAAATAATATCTTAAATAAAGAGAATAATATATGTTTAATGCTGCTTCTTAGAAAGAGATATTTATGTGTTCTTTCGAATGCTTTTGCTCTCCAATTCGCATATTTAGAACAAAATGGCGTAAGAACACGTTTTCGAAATATAAATCTTTAAATACTTTTTATTAAAATTTTCTGGGGGGAGGAGGAATATAGTATGCATTTTATACCCATAAAAATAAATTTTATTATTTGGAATGGACATAAATACTTTATACTGGATGCAAAAGCAGTATTAAAATAAAGAATGAGGTTTTACGGTACTAAAATCTCCAGAAAAGGTTATATCTTTTGACTTACACCAGTACAGGAACAAAAGTGTTGCTCTACCTATGTCACGCAAAGTACACAAAAGCGCTGATGCAGCTTATATACGGAAGCGTGCCATGATATGTAGAACTACTTCAAGATATTACGTTTTATCGGATTAATAGAAGTCTTGGCTACGCTGTAAATAACAATGTCCCTGCAGCGAAAGGACTTCTGGGAAAAGCACATAAAAAAAAAAGAGTCAAACGAAGAAAAACACTTCCTCTACGCAATACCGTAACATAATAGCAAAAATTACGACGCAAAAAGTTCTCCTAAATATAAGAAAAGGGCTACATTTTATTATCAAGCAAATCTCTGAGGTATAAACCTTAGATGTTGCAGCTCAGACTAGCAAAGCCAATACTGTCTCACCAGTTACTGTTCGCAAGGCGGCAATTTTACAACAGCCGGCTTCTGGTATATGGGGAATTCCCCGCCTTAACTAAGCCTAACACATATTGTCAAGATTCATTTAGGGTTAACCCTTTTTTTTCCGCTGCTGTTGTTGTTGCTGCTACTCCTGTTCTTTTCTTCTTTATTGTCTGTTGCAGTGGTGAAACAGATTCTCTCTGACTGGCATCTCTTTCGGGACTTTATTGATTGGTTGGAGCAGGGGTAATGTACCAAAAATTATTTCCTTCTATCTACTCCTCCTTTTTTTTTGTCCTGTTTTGTTCTACTTTTTTTTGCCGTCGTGAATCGAAGCGTTGAAAAAACGTAATAAGTATCTTGCTTTAGCGGGGCTTAAAGGTATCTCAGCATGGAAGATAAATCGCCCTTTCATGATAACAGGGTTATGTGGGTGAGTTTATATAAGTATTACTTATCGAGACTCACTGAATAAGGGAGGTGTACCGAAAGGGATATTATGATTTATTAAAGACGGTATTTAATAGAGCGTGCTTTTTAGTCTGCTGCCCTAGAGAAAGTACGCTATTTTTTATCGTCCATTGGTGGATTGCTTCGCAGTACAGATTGAAATATATGTAGGTTTTGTATTACAATTACAGTAAAATCACCGTGACTAATCTGATTATTTATTATGTAATCTTTTGAGTTTGGTACACAGAAAAAAATATTTTTTTATCATCGTATTGGTAAATTGTGTCGTAGCAGAGATGGACATATATGTGAATTTTGTATCTATGTATCTTTTTTGTATGTATATTAATATACTGAAAATTCAAAGTGACAAAATTTTATTTCTATAATACATTGAAATAATTATTTATTAATATGTGCGTTATAATCTGGTGCCCTGTAGAAAGAACAATATTTTTTATTGTTATATTATTATTATATAATATTGTTATTGTTATTGTTAACAATAACAATAAATAATATTGTTATTGTTATATTACAATATTATTTATTGTCGCATTGGTAAATTGCTTCGTAGTACAGATTGAATTGTATATGGGTGTTGCATGCAACTGCAGGAAAATAACTGTGACAAATAGTGATTATCTACTATGTAAGCTTTTGAGTTAGTTAAAAAGGAGAAAACATAATATTTTTTATCATCGCATTAATGAACTTTCGTAGCAGAGTTGGACATATATGTGAATCTTGTATCACAGTTGTTGAAAATTCACAGTGATTAAACTTTATTTCTATAATACATTGAGAGGATTATTTATTAGTGGGTGATTTACAATCTGGTGCCCGGGAGAAAGCTCAATAATTTTTGTCATCGCATTAGGTAAATTGCTTCGTATTGCTGATTGAAATGTATGTGTGTTTCGTATCACTATCATGGAAAAATCACAGTGATAAATACTGATTATTTATTAGTAAGCTTTTGGGTTTGGTGCACTAGAGGAAACGTAATATTGATTTATCATTGCATTTAGCAAATTGTTTCGCAGAAGATATGGACTTATATGTAGATTGTGCATCACAATTATTGAAAAATCACAGTGACAAAATTTTATTCCTATAATACAATGAACTGGTTACTTATTAGAGGACACTTTTCACTCTGGTTCCCATGAGGAAACACGACATTTTTTAACATGACATTGCTAAACTGCTTCGTAGTAGAGTGGGAAATATATGTAGATAAATGTATCCATTTGTATGTATCACAATTATTGAAAAATCACAGTGAAAAATACTGGTTATTTGCTATGTAAGCTTTTGAGTTTAATGCACAAGAAAAAAAAATCTTTTTTTTTTTGTCATCGGATTGCTTAATTGTTTCGTAGTAGAGAAGAAAAATTTTGATTTTTTATCACAATTATTCACAAGTCACAATGACAAAATTTTGTTTCTACAATACAATTAAATGATTATCTATTAGAGAATGCCTTTGAGTCCGGTGTCATTTCGGAAGTATAATACTTTACTAAATAAATTAGCAATAGAAATGAAAATATTTAAGAATTAACCAATTATAGATAAATGACCGAGAAAAAAATATAAAATTACTTTTATAAATGACAAATTCACAAATAACTCTCAATGGCTTATATTATATAAATTGTTGTAAATGCCACATTAACTTGCATTTCGTTAAACAAAATTCTTTTTGACAAAAATTTGTAAATTGCTTACTGCCAGTCACAATTTAACTGCACATATAGTTCCTTTCTTAAATTTATTCCGGATTATTAAATTATACGCTTAAAGCAATCCATTTGTTTATCAAATCAATGGAATAAATTTTTCTCGAAAACGACATGAAAATATATTTTATTTCTGTAATACATATTAAATACGATCTATAAATTTTGAAAATAAAATCTCTTGTAATCAAAGTAAAATTGTTTGTACTGTTATATGTTTCCAGGATCGTAGAGCGTTGCGGGGGCATTGTTACTCCGCGTCCGTGGCTTATCTTCAAGTGACACGCGCCCCCTGGGTAATGCAAAGTGAGTACGTCTGTGCAGCGCTTGCCTTAAGGCATCCAAGACCAAGTTGTCTAAGTGTTTGTCACCTGCATTGGAACGAAAAAAAATTTTTCCAGGATGACTATAAAATGCAAACTGACAGAGAGTCTAAAATGTATATATTAAAGTGATAATTTCATTTGAAGTCACAATACACATGTAATAGAATCATATAAGCATGTATGGAATACAAACATTGTATGTATGTAAGTAATATGTATATAAGCATTTCAATGTATGATGAATTCTTATCCCAATTAAGGCGTACATATTTTTAAAATATAGTATTTAGTAGCATGTACATTTTAATCTTATGCCCTAAGAAAGATTTAAAATAATTGCTTTGTAATATTTGTTGTGCCACAAAACACAACTGATAATTATCACCAGTTACCATAGACCTGTTATCATAGGCTGACAATCGCAGTTATAAAATCCCAACTGTGACAGCTGGTTGTCGTTGCCAAAATGTTTTTTGAAACACCAATATAAAAAAATAAGGCCTTAATGACCAAGTGGCTAGCACCATGGCGGTCGGAGCCATAGTTTTCGAAGTCGAGTTCTGGCTATGCCATGGGTGTTTGTAGTGGTTAGGAATCTACTTTAAGCTGTAAGTCTATGCATATTGTGACTGTAAGAGGGTTGGGCGTAAGGTTGACAAACCCATTCCGCAAAAAGAAAACATCTTTTGTCCCGAAATCTGTCAGTAGGCAGATGGCTTTGGCTTACCATGGGGTTGCGAAGTCAATGAAGAAGAAGAAGAAGAATATGAAAATACCTGATAAGTTCAACTTTGTTTCAAGTAAACATTTTTTTTTCTTTCTAATGTAGCTGGTAAACACAGACAGCTTGGTCTTTGGATGCCTTAAGGCAAGTGCTGCAGAGACATACTCACTTTGCATTACCCAGGGGGCGCGTATAACTTGAAGATAAGCCACGGACGCGGAGTCACAATGGCCCCGCAACGCTCTACGATCCTATTAGGACCGGGAACTACTTTGTAAAGTGTATTCCGAACCACTACAAACAACCATGGCACCGCCGGGACTCAAACCCGAAACCTGTAGTACCGAGCGCCAGAGCGCTAGCCACTTGGCCATTCAGGCCCCGTTTCAAGTCAACAATATTCTCACTTTGTTAAAAATTAAAATTAAAATGATGTGCAAAAAGGCTGAATTTTCAGAAATGAACACTTATGAATCGTTGGTGTTTCTCTTGTTGTCAGTTTTCCATTATGAAATATTTTTGGAGGAAAGCTGTGCTTTAGCATGCTGCAAAACTTGGGTACAAATTCATTGGTGGCATCTTTTACTACTACTGCTTTAGGAAACGAAGAGACTGAATGACGTTTGTGACAAGTATAAGACCGACAGTTTGGCTTTTCCTAGTTTTCTCTCAAACAACACGAAAATGGAGAGCAATTACCAAAGTTCCTCCCACTTAGCAATGTAATCTTTTCATCGTTCTTCAATCTAGATTTAATATCAACACGAAAGTCCTCAATATTAAAAAAAATAATAAAATCAAAATCAAAAGTTCTATTCTGTTTATGTTCTGTGAAGTTCAATCCACTGGTGGCTTTGTTGTAGACCCTGTTTCAAAAAAGAAGGAGACTCGATGTTGTTTGGGAGGCTCAGCATCTTGGATTGTTAGTCGGACTACCTGGTGGGAAGTTTTCCGGTTTTTTCTTATACGATACGCAAATGCGGGGTAGTTCCCCCTAAAATTTATCCCATAAATTGTAGAATTTTACCTTCCTGCCTCTCCTTTCTCTGCCGTCCTTCTTCAGCGACAAGGAGCAGAAGTCAGACTTCTACTACCTACAAGGTGCTCCATCAAAATCAAATGCCCCCCCCTTTTCACTCCTTCTCTCAGGCATACGACAACGACAACAGCAACAACAAATTGTTCTGCACATTTATAAATCAAAGTACATTTTAAACATGCATCAAACAATTTGTTAATTTATTTTAACATTAAGACGTTTTTTTAAAATAATTGTTAAAAGACATTTTATTTATTGTTTCAGATGTAACATAAATCAAAATTGTAAGAATGAACATACGTCTTAGAACCACATATACTAGCTTGTAACTTAGACGCACAAAAGGATTTTGAAAATTATCTAATATACACTCAAGGTTCAAAACATTATGACCACCCCTACATTTTGCAATGAACTCGCTTGGATGAAGTGGAAGGCACGTGATCAGGTGGAAGTGGTAATAAGTGGTGGTATTAATCCATGCCAAGGCGGGTTGAAGCTGTGTTGCGCGCCAAAGGTGGGCCAACTCGTTATTGACAGGTGGTCATAATGTTTTGGCTCTTGAGTGTATATGTACTTAAGCCAGTTTTGCACTCAATAATATCCGGCCCTACGATACCACAACATACTTTAATGCAATCAGTTAATGCACTAAACTTCATTAATGTTTCCACGTTTTCCCATAACAACCACTTGTTTCTTTTTCTGTAATTAATAGCCACCTTGGCATACTGCAATAAACAATCGAAACACTTTTAATGATCGTAAGCATTGTTTCAGGGGAAAAGATATAAACTCATTAGATATCATTTGGAGATAAACTTATTTACTCTCGTGCTGGTTATTTTCCAGTAATTCTTACAGTTATTGGAATCAGTTTTCAGAATGAAGATTCATTCTTCCGAATAGACGCTAATCTTGTACATTTTCTGACGAAAATATATATTTTCAGGTTACTATAATATGATATTATAATCAGCAAAAAAATTATATATATAAAATTTTATTGATGTAATGTGTTTTAATTTTTGGGCCAACTGTGCAGGAACCAAGCACATAAGTGATTAATTATATAGTTTTTATTAAAAACAATTTTTTTAGTATAATGCTTGAAAATATTTGTTCAGAAATATATTTTGAAAGAAATCGGCTTGAGTATTTTAATTACATTTTCAGCGCCGTTAAGAAATAGAAAGCATTTCTGTTCACAAAAAGTGATTTGGTTTGTAGCTCTAAGGTAATTTTTTTGCACACTTTTAGGCTAATTAGACTGGGACTTACAGTTTAAGGTGGATTCCAAACCACTTACAAACACCGGCAGGATTCGAACCTGAAGCTAATGGTACCAGCCAGAGTATTAGCCAATTTGTACATCACGCAGCTACAGAAAGTAAGGAAGGGATTCTTTAGATCACCATCCGCCAATAATTAAGGTCTTTGTTGGACAATTGATTTGTGATTCTTGGCATGCCATTGGATTAATAGACATGATTGGCGGAAAACTAGAAGATTTGGAGTTGTTTAACACTTGCATTTCAAAAGGATTTTGACAAGACAAGATGATTGTTTAACCAGCGCTTGCGGAAATCATTTCCACTAATTGTTTATTCAGTTAAATCACCAGATCTCCCCAATTGCAGTGTGATTGGGATCTGATGAGCAGGCTATTCTGATTGTCCTAGCAGCTACTCCAATCACGCAAATCTAATACGGCAATTGAAGAGATATTGACGAGAATTTTGGTTGAAAGATTTTTGCTTCTCTGCCAATAAGTACCATACAGAACAATAACTTGTGTAAGAATCATTAATGACCCACTGCCTTATTATCTAGTTCTAATCCGTTCTTTTTATATCCGTATGTCATCTATTTATTCCGATAACTTTCTTTGAAACAGAAGAAAACCATATAATTCTATCAATTTTCTTTAGCAGATATCAAAATAGAGACTTACCAATAACCAGATCAAACATTTTTCGCCAATTCAGCAAACAATTTTATAAATAAATGAAATTATTCTTTTAAAATATGTAATCATCAATGTCTTAAAGAACCCCGTTTAAATTCACAAACATATAATACTATATAATATAATTTGATATAATGTACATTTGAGAAATGTGTATAAATTTACGATTTTTTTTAACCAGTTGATTTAGTTATCAAATTTAGTACATAAATTTATTAATGTAACCATGGTTCTTCCTAATCATTGGCAAGGGCTATGTTCAGTTGCTTACAGATTCTCACTCGGAGAGGAAATATATTTCGCGCCTCCTGCGCGTAGCTGAGTTTCGGGTTTTCGGCATAGAAGAGGAATCTCTCCATGAATCTATAATTACATATTTTTAAATGTGTTAAATATTGTACGTCTCTAATTGTGCGTGTGTCAATAAAGTTTTGATTTCTCCAACATGTCCCTCAATTTTCTCAACCTTAGTCACACAAAGTTACAATTAGTTGCCCATCCTTTGAGAAATAATATCCTTTTTTTATTGAAAATTTTCTCCCTCTCCTTCCTTAAAAATGATTAAATTTTATTTTTTTTTTTAAAAAATCAGTAATAATAAATTTATTACAACTTCAGCTAAAGTATTATTAAAATTTTTTTATCCATTCGTTTTTGTCATTTAAGTCGTGTTTACTTTAAAAACATTTTATTACTATGTTAATGAAAATAATGTTTTCGGCCACTGCATATAAACAATTACTTATTATTATTATTATTATTTTTTATTTATTTATTTATTTTTTTTTTGGAAAAATTGAAAAAAACAATCTTCACCAACAGATGTTTTTAAAAGTATCAACAATAGAATTTTGAATACAATGCATGACTAAAAATTCCCGAAAACTATTATGATTAAAAATGTTTCATTTCAGATAAAAGGTTTTGCAACAATCATTTCCTTATTTATGCATATAAATGAGTCTTCTTAAGAGCTTGTACGAGAAATGTAAATATTTTTGAATATATTGTCAATGGAAAGTAAATTAAAAGTTCTTAAAATTTCTCAACGGTTTTAATTTTAAAACATAAAAAAAAAAAAATTACGAATTTCATATATTTTGCTAAAGTCTTAATTTACATTTTTCAAATATGTACTAAAAGCAATTTGATCAATTTTTTTAGGTTAACACTTGAACCTTTGAATTATCACTTATCTACGGTGGAAATTTACTCAAAATACAAATTTCCAGATAAAAATACGAAATTGCCACATTTAGTCATTTCAGTGATTATAACCCAATGAAAAAGGCTTGTAATTTAATTTGGTACTTTCTTTTTACAATGGACTTGGCGATTTGTAGTAAAAAGACTCTTTCTAATGCAGCTGGCAAACAGACATGGACATCTTGGATGCCTTAAGGCAAGCGCTGCACAGACGTTACTCACTTTGCATTACCCAGGGGGCGCGTGTAACTTGATGGTAAACCACGGACGCGGAGTAACAATGCCCCCGCAACGCTCTACGATCCTATTAGGACCGGGACCTACGGTTTAAAGTGGATTCCGAACCACTACAACACTTATGGGCAAAGCCGGGATTTGAACCCGATACCTGTGGTACCGAACGCCAGAGCGCTAGCCATTCGGCTATCAGGCCCCTTGTTGTAGTAGAAAGACAACACCGAAATTTTAACAACAATTGCTCCTATTAGATAAACACTATACAATGTGACACTTTAATTTGGGCTTTTCCCATTACTACTTCTTCACTCAGGTCAACAGCTGCACATGTCATGAAGCAATGCTCTCCGGCCTTATTTTTGTTTATATTTCAATTATGAATGTGCTATAGATGCACATGTGCAATGTGCTAAACAAATGAGAAATCGGAAACTTATAGAACCAACGTTCCTCAACTAGCTCAAATTTCTTTACATTGAGAGGAGATTAAAGAATCTCAATTATTTCAACAGGAACGCCAGATATTACATGAGGACGCAGCTCTTGTAAGAAGGAGACTACAGTACAGTTAACTACTATTTGTTTATACTAAAAACAGGCACAGGAACGAAATAAATAATTCTAATATAATTCTTCCATTAAGAATTTGCCGCAATATATTTTTTGGTAGAAACCATGTTTCAACATGCACAGCTAAACTACACCATGCTTGTAGGAAGCTGAAGTTCAGACTTCTTAATAACTATAAATTATATTGAATTTGTGAGTTGCTATCCTGTGATTGACTTTAGTTTAAATAAATATCAGTTAGTTGAACTTCTGTCTTCTTACAAAACTGTATAGCCATCTAGTATGTGTTCCTGTTGAAATAATTGAGATTCTTTAATCTTCTCAGAATGTAAATAAATTTCAGTTAACCGAGGAAATTAAAGAATCTCAATTATTTCAACAGGAACGCCAGACAATACATTGAGGACGCAGTTCTTTTAAGAAGAAGACAGAAGTACAACTAACTAATATTTATTTACACTAAAGACAATCAGAGGAACACAACACACAATTCTAATATAGTTCACAGCTATTAAGAATTTGCCGCAATATATTTTTGGGCAAACCCCATTACATTTCGACATGCTCAGCTAGACTACGCCATGCTTGCAGGAAGCCAAAGTTCAAACGGAAACTAAAGTGATTCTCATTTGATGGAGAAATCACGTGAGCTATTACGTAGAGTATGACGTTTCACTGCTTTGGGGAGAAACAAAATTTTAGGATGATTTGAGCCAGGTGTTCTCATAGTGAAACACCGCGTTTCTTACTTCTTCAAACTTCTTACATGAACGTTTAAAATTCCCTCATCCGTTTGCTAATAGTTCATAAATGAAAATAACCTTTATAAAGTTTTAAATGAATGAAAGGGAAAATAATTTCACTTTCAGTATTATTTGGAAATTATTATTCATTTTAAAAATCAATCAACTATTAGTTTAGCACAAATGGATTGGGTTGATTTAAGGAGTAAATTGATTCACAGCATCGTTTCTATTACTACTACACCACACCACACCACTGTGCCTAGAGAGCTGAGGTGCCCCTTTACAGTTAGGGAATAATGTGGGTGAGAAGAAGTCTGTTTAGGTATAGTCATATAAGACCGGGACCTATGTTTAAAGTGGATTCCGAACCGCGACAAACACCCATGGCACCGCCGGGATTCGAACCAGAAACCTGTGGTACTGAGAGACATGATGTATCTGAGATTATTTGTTCTCGATTCAGTATTTGAAGACGAGGTGAATTTCTCATGCGTACACAAGAAAATAACTATGGTAAATCTGTCGGCTGTCAAGTCCTTTTGTTGAATTCTCAGTAGTTTGGTTTGGTTTGTCATTTTACTGTCATTTTTTTATATCCTTCAGGCAAATTAGACCGGGACATACAGTTTAAAGTGGACTCCGAACCACTACAAACATCCATGGCACCGTCGAGATTCGAACCTGAAACCTGTGATTTCAAGAGCCAGGGCACTAGCCACTCAGCCATTAGGCCCCACAGCATCGTTTCCATGTCTGTGTATAACATCTGGCGACGAATCGTTTACTGGAAATGCGCCATTTGCATATCATATCGCAAAGGGGATAGATACGACATTGGTATTATTGATTTCAACCAATCACAGCATCAAAATAGTTTTATAAATATAAAATTCGAGTTATCTTAAGAATTATTAAAATGTTTTGATATTTAGACTTCAATTTATTTTTTTAATAGATTCGGTAAACTGATGAAATGTTGCCATGCTTTATCTTTAAGCCATCCTATGTATTTAACCGATGTGTGGAACATATTCTATGTTAAAATATTCAACGCATTTTCATTTTATTCCAACCGGATCCACTGACTAACGTACTGTTTCTCGCCAAAATTGTAATACAAAAGAATGCGTTGAAGAAATTTTTTTTTTTATCTTTCCCGCGAAATCCAATAAGGCGGAATTTATCCAATAAAAAGTATTTATGAGCCATTTTGCCGGTGGCGCCATTTATTCAGCGAGAAAAAGTTTGCTTTAAGCAGAAGCTAGAGTTCCGCTTCTAAGTGGAGTTGCCGTCCCTTAATTGAAAACAGGTGTCCGGGAACAACACGTAGCCGGACTACAAACTTTTCTCCGGGGGAAAGCAGGATGTTCAGATAAATTCTTTAAAGTGGTGCGGTAGGCGAAAGTTATTCCTCCTTAAAGGTGAAATATCCGCTGCGCAATCTGACTTCTTTGCCTTCTTAAGAGATACTGCAGCCTACCAGGATAATGTGAACCATTGAATTGATACAGATTCTTTCTTATCTCTTCAGTGTAGAACAATATCAGTGAACATGTGTAGTTCAAGAAGACAATACAGGATGATTAAAATTAAAGTCCCATTTTCAAAATGCTGTAAAAAAAGTAATAAAAAATTTTAAAAGTCAATTTCTACTTTTTTTTCACTATATCGCAGAAAAGTCCATTACAAATAAAGTGGAGGTTTTGCTTTTACATCTAGCGCCATCTATTATTTGATACATGCAACTTAAATGTTTTTTTTCTCTTTCTAATGCAGCTGGCAAACACTTAGACAGCTTGGTCATGGGTGCCTTAATTCAAGCGCTGCACAAACGTTACTCACTTTGCATTACCCAGGGGGCGCATGCAACGTGAAGATAAGCCACGAACGCGGAGTAACAATGCCCCCTCAATGCTCTACGATCTATTAGACCGGGACCTACGGTTTAAAGTGGATTCCGAACCACTAAAAACATCCATGGCACCGCCGGGACTGGAACCCGAAACCTGTGGTACCGAGCGCCAGAGCGCTAGCCACTCGGCCATTCAGGCCCAGCAACTTAAATGTAAAAAAAAATATAATTAATTAATTCAATTTAATTAATGAATTAATATTTGAAAAAACTGTATTCACATCCAGTGTCATCCACTATAAATTCAAAACAAAATGTATTTGAACTTGAGTGAATGAATAAAAAGTATTTTACGAAAGATTTAAAATTTGAACAAGATATATATAGGGAGAGTGTGAGCTAATAGAAGGAATTGAAAAAGAATCATCGTCACAATGAGTTCAAATTTGAACTGAAGATATTGGAAGAAGGGGAAACGGTACGGCATCAAAAAAAAAAAAAAGTTTCGAAGTATATTAACAGATGGCTCTGTAACCGGCATAAAGAAAGGGAATTCGGCCGACAGGGACATTTTGATCCAAACTACAACGTATTTGTCATTTAACGGAAAAAAGGACTTCCAAGTCATTTAACAGTTGTGACACTGTTAGTAGAAAGCTCATCCACCACGGCATGGTCATACCAAATTCGTTGGGAAAAATCGGGGGAACTTTTTTTTTCATACCTTGCCGTTTCCCTCTTCTTCAAGTATCTTCAGTTCAAATTTGATCTAATTGCGACTAGTGGTTCTTTTTTTTACAGCATTTTGAAAGTGGTACTTCAATTATAATCACCCTGTGCTATTGAAAATCAATAGCAGGAGCCCAAGTCACCAGTAGGAATTCAAGCCCTAGACCTTAGTGCCCTATACTGGCACTGGATCACGAATCGATTCAATTGAAATAGTTCTATTTAAATATTCGTCCCTTTATATTCATACAATGAAATAAGTTCTATTTTTATGTACCACAATTATTTATAAATATATAGCTGCACATAATACAATAACAAATAAATGGAAATATACAATGAAATTTAAAATAAAATTAAAAATAATACGAATTTCATCCAGTCATTTACGAAAAAAAAAAATTATCATGAAATGGTTAGAAACATGAAATTGTTTACTATTGCTTTAAAAATTTACGTTATTAATAATTTTAATTTATAATTAATTTCAATTTAAATCTATTTTTTTAAAAATAATTAAATTAAGCTTAATTGTGCATAAAATAGAAAATTATTCCCACTTATCAAAAGCTTTTAAATTGACTAGTCAAAACAGACTCTGACTTAAAACCTAAAACTTATAAACTGACTTATGCATTTCAATTTATTTGTTATCCTACGAGTATTATGTACTGCCATGTATTTATAAATAACTGATTTATATAAAAGTAGAATTTATTTTATTGTATAAATGAAAATAGACGAATTCAGTTTCATCAATAGGCGTTTATCACAAACACCTATTGATAAACATAAACTCTAAACACATGGCATACATTTGCTTACCAAGTCCGATTCTGACTTATTTATAAGCCTAGAAGCGAATGGCTTTCTTAAATACCATTGATGATTCACAAATCAGTAGAAGTTTAGGACTGAATTCTAGAATGAGAGTTAATTGCGAAAAGCCAGAGAATATTCAAGCCCGGCAGCTGACAGGAGTCTCCAAAATATTAAGGCGTCAGATAACTACACTACGACAGCTGCAAGGCAATATTAATGCATATTTAAAAGTTTGCTTATATAACTTTAAATTTTAGAGGGTTGCTCTATAAAACGGTTTTATAGACAGCTTAACTCAGCACTTAAATGCATATTTTGTGTAATGATAGATATAAAGAGTGCTATTTTGCTTTTAATGCGTGGTAGTTTTGCAGAATTTTAAATAAAGAATAAAATAGCACATAGATTATTTTTAATCATTGACGAATAGAGTGATTGTCTCCAATAATAGGTATTTTTTTTTTTAAAGTTTTGAACATCCTCATAAATTTTAAAATTAATTCTCTATTCTTTTCTAGATAATTAATGTAACTCTTTCCTTAACAAAGGAAGAATTATTTTAATGGAATATCTGTTCCTTTTTACGTTCAAAAACATTAGGTTAATGAAGTCCTATAGAAAACCAGACAAATTAGGAGATGAATCCAATGATGAATTAGGAGAGGAATGATCTCCTTTTGAAACTTTTCACGTATAAAGTCCAGGTATAATGTATTTCATGTAGTTGAAGAAAAATATGTTTTAGAAAAGTTAAAGTAAATTAATTTATACAAACCTGCCACCTTCCATTGAACACAAAGGTATTGTAAGTGAACAAACTATTAATTAAAATTTATAAATGTTAAAAATAAATGGTTTTTTGGGTTATTATTATTTGAATATTTTCAATTATTACTTAATTTGCTTATTATACTTTCATTATGTTGCATTGATTCATTCAATTTATTTAAATATTATTTAGTTATAGTTATTTAAGATAATCTGGTTCACGGTCACGGTTTTAAAATTAACAGTACGAGATTTTGAAAAACATTTATCAAAATTAGTTTAAAAACATTAATGCATCAGATGAAGAAATTGTAAATTTTTTATTGAACACAGTTGAGTAAATTGCAAATTTTGGTTAAAAATAGATGAGGAAATTGTAAATTTTTGATTAAAAAAATAGATGAGGAAATTGTAAATTTTTGATTAAAACTAGACGAGGAAATTGTAAATACTTGATTGAAGATAGATGGCAAAATTGTAAATTAAACTGTAAATTTTTTTGTATTTTTTTTTCTAATTATAAGAATATTTACTTAATTTATTTATTATTATTAAAATTAGAAAAATAACAAAACAAAAATTAGGTTCACCTACAATTTGTAACTAATTTAAAGTTTATAAAATCTTTCGAAACCCTAGGAGAGATAGAATTTATTTCAATCGTGCCTAAATTGGGAAAAATCACATTTTGCGAGAAACATAAAAAAACATTTAGCGTGTCAAGTATACTTACTTAATATATACAAAATAAAGTTTTTACTTGAATTCTGTATTGTTCAACACCGAATTTCTGTACTTTTAAAGTGTTTTAGCTTTCTTGCCTCTATACGTAGTTTTTATAAGCTGAATTAACATTACAAAAATGTATTTTTTTTTCAAATTGTGAAAAATATGATATGTGTTTCACCCATAATTAATGTCTATAACTTTAAACAAATTTAAAAAAAAAACTTTGAATATAATTAATGTATATTTAATCAATTACAGGTACATAGAAAATAATACAAGCAATAAAAGGGACACGAATTGTGTTGGGCTATTTCCATAAGCAATTTTTGAAATTCTCTTTGGAATTATAATTATTTATGTTTGTTCGCATAAAATATTTACTTTGTTAAATTATTTTGGCATTTATCCTGATGAAGACATCAAGAAAAAACAGAAATAAATGTCCATTAATATAGCCACAATAAATATCCAATAAAATGATGCTTGAGATATGATGACAATTTTAAAAAAAGCATGGAAATTCTACCAGCGTTTTATGTATCAATTCTAATGTTTTCTATGATACATTAGAAATGGATAAAAGGCATCATAGAATAGAATAGAATTTCCATATAAAAGTTAAAGTTTGCTGTATGCCATTTAAGATATTGTTGATATTGCTGTTGAAGAAACATCCTTAATTGATCACACACAATAAAAAAAAATATTTTAGTACAATTAGTTAATTAAAATCACAGTTCGTTTTTTCTTCAAAATTTTTTAAGTTCCAAACAACACACTAATGTTGTGTTGAAATAAATCAACAATAGCATTCATATAAAGGGGATTTGATATTTAGAAACACGAAGAAATGTTTTAAAAATAAAAAACAAGAAATGTTTAAATATACTCAGAACATTAAATATATTTTTTATTTTTGAATGCAAGCAGAAAAGTACTGTTACTTTATAAACAGCAAAACAAAATTATCAATATTAGTTGAGCTCATTCCAACCAATTACCATGATTATAGAGCATAGTTTAAGTTTTTGTTCCATGACCATTTTAGTCAAAGAAAAATAAATAAAAAGAATAGACAAAGCAAAAAGAGAATGAAAATCAAACAAAAAACTTGCAGACTAAGACAGCTGCAAGATTTAGATTGCAAAGTTTGTAAACAACATTACATTGTTCAAACATAAAAAACAAATTCTTTAACTAAACATAGCCACGGCTAATTACATTGTTGCTATGTTCTGAAGGTTTAACAAAATGAAATTTAAATATTTATTATAAAGTCAAGACTACAAAAACAGGTAATGATATATGTCAGGAGAGGTTTTAAAAACATGTATACATTACTTTAAAATGCATTGTTCTCTATTTTATATTAGCGAAACTGATATAAAGCTATATATTTTTATGTTCAGAAAAAAAAACTTTATTTTTATATCACAAAATTTAAAAATATAAAATATTTGAAAGTCTGTAACGTCTGTCTCCTCTTAGGAAAAAAGAATTTAAATTATGTAAATTTTTGATACAATTTAAAAAAAAAATTTGGTCATCCGGTTTTTACAAAAAATATATGTTACTTCACAAAATTATGTATTTATTTATTATTTTTTATTCATTACTAAATACGTGTAAAAACAACCGTTTTGCTGTTAAAGATTTCGAAATGCAAATGATATATTCATTCGTTTCACTCCAATTAAACTTGTTTTCTGAAATTTTCTTACAACTTTCTCTTATTGGCTTTATATAAAATCGTTATCATAATATCTATGGTTATGAACTCGCCCGATCTCCTCATGTCTAACCCTCTGCAACTTACTAGCCGAAACACTTTGAATGATTTTTTCTGGATCTCATACATTGTGACTATCAACAGTTTTAAAGCTTACCAAACCTTCGAACATACTTCTATCCCAACTTTTAAAATACCCTAAGAATGTTAATAAAATGAAGTAAAAGTAACCATGACTTCGCATTTATCTGAATCCATTTGGCTTTCCATTGTACTTTGAAGTAGTATCCAGAATTGATGCATACATATACACAGTTAAAAATCATTTACGTATACTACATCTAACAAATACAATTTACGGTACAATTATACATACATTAAGTATACAACAAGTATACAATTCATTCTTACGTATACTATATCTTTATATAGACATTATAACCGTAACTGTGTTATAGTGGTCTCGTACTGTATGTTGTAAATAAAAATCTCATAATAACATTTTGTAACAAGAATCAAAACACAAATTGCTTTTTTAAAATACTTACATTACTTAATTCAGATACTACACTCATGTCCATAAATTAAGGATAATGAAGTTCAGGCAAAGAACGAGACAGAAGCAAAACAAATTTGACTTATTTGTAAAGTATTTATTAAACAAAAGGTAAAGAGCAAAGAAGATGCTATATGTTTGACATAATTAATAAAAATTGCGATTTTTACTCCCTGGAGCACATTTCAAAAAAGAACCTATTTACAAAAAACAGTATAACATGGTTAGTATGATGGTTAATATGGAGTATGTCTCCCGGACGATGCAATACTCAGCAGACTACAACGCCTAGTCATGCTGAATATCAAATTATCAATCTGATCTTGGGCAATATTACACCACTCATCAAGCAATGCCCTCCGAAGTTCCGGTTGACAGGTGGGAGGGGGTTGACGGGCTGCAATTCGTCGGCCAAGCATATCCCACACATGCTCTATTGGATTCAAGTCCGGTGAGTATGCTGACCAATCCATATGGGTGATATCCTCCAATTGAAGGCATTCGTCTACAACGTTTGCACGGTGAGGCCGGGCGTTGTCATCCATAAGCAGAAATTCAGCACCCATGGCGCCCCGACACAAACGTACATGTTGTTCCAGAATAACATCCCGATAGATGTGGCCTGTCATCGTTACACTCTGAACATGCAGGTCAGTTCTGGAACCAAGAATAATTCCTCCCCAAACGAGCCATCCTGTACCACCGTAACGGTGTCGTTAAATGGTGTTCTCTTGGTGGTAACGGGTACCTGGCGCTTTCCATATGAAAGTCCGGCGAGAATCAGACTGCAAACTAAACCTGGACTCGTCGGAAAACATCACACAAGACCACTGTTGCGGTGTCCACAATGCATGCTCTCTACTCCAGGTTAATGGCGGGTGACAGTGAGTTGCGGTAAGTGGAACACATCTGACAGGCCTACGATCATATAGACCAATGTGCCCTAAGCGTCTGTACACGGTCTGCCTTGAAACTGTCGTACCGGTAGCTGAAGATAGCTGACGAGACAGGTCTGATATTGTGCTCCGTCTGTTTCTTTTGGCAGTAACTGCTAAATACCGGTCCTCATTCGGCGTTGTAACTCGGGGGCGACCTGTGCTGTAACATCTACTCACATTACCATCATCTTGGAATCGTTGCCAAAGCCTGGAGATGACACTCTGGGCGATTCCAAGTTCCTCGGATACTTCCAGCTGGGTACGTCCAGATTCCAGTCGTCCGATAATTCTACCACGTAAAAAATCATCCAATTGCTTCCTTTGTGCCACAACTATGCGGTTATTGCACTGAAAGGCTTTTAAAGCGCTTGTGAACAATTTTACTTCTTTCCCACCATTCTTTATATACCCCTCTCTTACACTCTCGTCAATGTGACGTACAATCCGCGCCATCTGGTGGTTTCCTGTAATTTACATATTCTTCTTCAAGATGTGTGTGATAATTCTACAGGTGAAATTTTTATTTTAGAGTTCAATTTCTGTGTGATTCTGAATTATCCTTAATTTATGGACATGGACACTTGCGGAATCAATTATATTTTCATTGTCTTCTTCTGCAGTAAAAACTTAACACAGTATGTTAAGTAACTTTATATGAATTCTGAAACTAAGACTGACAACTGAATTTATAGTGCATAATGTTTCGTAACAAATGCAATTCACAAAACTTAGTGTAATATTTCGTATTTCTTATCGAAACTCTCATTGATTCTCTATGAAACATCTTAATACTTACAATCAACATATATTATTATATCAATTTATAATACATGTAATATATGTATTTAGCAATCCAAACACTGATGGGGATATAAATAAACGAATAAATAAGTACATCAATACATCCATATTGCCTGTCATTACAGATTTAACATCATATTCGAGTGTTTAATCAAAGTTTAAAACTTTGATTTTTTTTGAATACGGACAAGGATAATGAAATTTAAATATACTACTGTGTTAAAAAAAATAAGACCAATTTTCAATTTAAAATGGAATTTCATTTTTTTTTTCTTTTTTAGGTTGTTGGCACTGTCCTTGACATCTGTGTGAAATTCTAAATCAAACTATTCATTAGTGTTTGAGTTACGCTTAGCTTTGTGAGACGCTAAAACTGATCCTGGCGATTTTTGAAATGTCTGCATGAATTGAACAAAGAACTTGCATAAAGTGTTTTTTGCGGAAACGTATAGAATGTTGCAGAAGGCGTTCGGTGAGCATTCCTATAACGGAAAGAAATGTTTAGAAGCTCGACGAAGACGACGAAGCTCACGTCCAAAAAAATTAAAGATTTGGTGCTTGCAAACCGTCGATTTGCAAGTAGAGACCTTGCTGAGGATGGTGGAATTTCAAAAGGATCGGTCAATTCCATTTTGGGCCTCAAACGCGTCAAATCTCGATTTGAATGTGCCAACTCACACTGCATTGATTCTTCTTGACTTTTTCGCAAAATTGAAGCCCATATCGTTCCACAACCCCGTATTGACACCGTGCGACTTCTGGCTATTCCCTAAACTTAAACGACCACTCCAGGGAGACCGTTTTGAGTCGACTGAAGAGATTCAACGTGAATCGGTGAAGGCTTTGAAGGCCATCCCTGCCGAAGACATTTTTGAATGCATTGAGGATTGGGGAAAAAAAAATTCAAAAGTGCATTGTGTCTGGAGGGGATTACTTTAAACGCGATGAAATAAATTTGGAAGAATAAAGAAAGAGTTTATGAAAAAAAAATTGGTCTTACTTTTTGGGCACAGTAGTACAATTAGAATTTGGTTAATGAATACGTTTTGCAGCATTATTTATTTAAAGTGGTTAAAAATTTCTGGACGAATTTAATTGTCCAACTAAGCGTAAACAAATACAAAATAATTCCTCCTAAACTTTCTTCAGCCATATGTAACCATTCCACTCTATGATTTTTTTTCTTTCGTCCAACCATAATCTCAGACCTGAATTGAATCACAATTAGACTTTTCAATCGACCATTCGTCAATCACATCATCTCTTTGGATATTTTACAATTAAAAAAAACCCGAAATGGTCGTAAACAAGAAAACGACTGTTTTGCTTAAAAGGTTAAGCCAAACTTTAAATTCGATTAAAAGTTGTTGTTGTTTCTTATCCCACTTGGCTGGCCAAGCCCACGAGTCCATACGTGCTCATGATTGAAGGGGAAGGAAGCAGCTTCTGTTGTGATGGAGCACCCGTAGGTAGTAGTCTGACTTTTGCTCCGTGACGCTCTTACAGTCATAGGAGACCGGGACCTACGGCTTAAAGTGGATTCCGAACCACTACAAACATCCATGGCACCGACGGGATATCAATCCGAAACCTGTGGCACCGAGCGCCAGAGCGCTAGACACTCGGCCATTCAGGTCTCGGCCGATTAAAAGTAAACAAAGCAATGTTAACTCCAAAGTTGCTGGCTCTTAGGGGATGTTTGTTCCAAATTACTGAGTCACCAGAGACCGATGTTAACCTTTTGAATTCATTTAAAGTTTCTTCGATTCGAGAGCTAAACATTGGAAACAAAGGTACTCCCCCATTGAATAAAACGGGAATGTACCTTTTTAATCACTTTTTCGCGGATCATATTTGTGTTTACATAATAAGTGTTTGATGTAACCTTAATCTCTGATCACTGAAACATTCATAAAAAGACACCTTAAAAACTTAAAAGACAACTTTAAAATGTGCCATAAAAGTTGAAATAGAGTTTATAATTGAATAAACCTTTACATAATTTATTAACTGTATATATATTTGCTTTTTAAGCTAGTTAAAAGAATTCCATGCAACACAAAGTAATATTAACTATAAACATTTATTATCTTATCTAACACATATCATTTTATTTCTTTTGTATAACTAGAATGGTCTACTATTACTAAACCACACCACATCACTATGCCTAGAGTTGAGTTGCCCCTTTACAGTTTAGAATGATGTGAGTGAGCAGAAGTCTGAATGGGCTCTGTGAAGACCTCTATGAGACCGGGACCTACAGCGTAAAGCGGATTCCGAACCAGTACAAACATCCGCGGCACCGCCAGGATTCGAAATCGATGCCTGTGGTACTAAGTGTCAGACCGCTAACCACTCGGTCATAAATCCCCTTATAGAATGATATAAAAACTTTAATCGAATCATGTAACCTTATCATTAAATCAACAGCCAATCATAATGTTTCATTGCACTTATAACAAGATGGAAGGTAAATTGGGTAAATTGTAAACCCTTCCAGGTTAGAGGGAAGAGAATAATAACATTTCCTGATGGTATTTCTCTATGATGCTAATTCCAAATTATGATGGCCCCAAGAAACATTGTTTAATCACCAGACCAGAAACTAATAAAGTACATCCCTTTGTAAATTTGCATGCTGTGTCATGGTGTTGACACTTATATGGGTACTTTTCATATCAGTTTCGCCCTTGCAAAAAAAATTGCCAAAATTTGCTATTGCTATTAATTATATGGATCTTTATTCAATCAGTATTCAATCATGAGGTTTTATATCAGCAAAAAAAAAACAAGTAATACAAAAAAATAATTTTTAAAGTCATTGTCATTGTCTATTGTAGGATATTTTTTTAAAAATAACTTTCATTCATTTTTTAAGTTTATCTGGCGCCATCTATTGGTATATATATATGCTACTTAAATCTAAAAAAAAATAACATTAATTAATTAAATTTAATAAATTAATTAACATTTGAAAAACTGTATTAACATCCAATGTCATCCACTACAAGATCAAAAAAATGTATTTGAACTCGAGTGCATGAATAAAAAGTATTTTATGAACGATTGAAAATTTGAACAAGATATATATATATAGGGAAAGTGTGAGCTAATAGAAGGAATTGTAAAAGAATCCCAAAATATGTTATACAAATAAATGAATACAAAGAACTGAAAGATATACTAAGAATTGGAGATGAAACAAATTTTATATTCCAAAAAAAGTTACAATAATATGATTGCTATTTTGTGTCTTTTAACTAGTTAAAAAACGCAGCATATAAATTGAATTTGATAAATAAAATTAAGTCCAACAACAACAACAACAACAAAAATTCCAAAAATTGTTTTCAGCCTCATTTAACCCTTCCAGCCAATAAATTATTTTTTCCAACCAGTAACAATTCCAGGAACATAAATCGAATCTCGATTCACTTTTCATCCGCCAATCACAATGTGCCCTTGCATATTTCACAGCAACAACAGACGATGCAAACCAGACAACACATCAACAAAGACAACGACCGTTTAGCTTAAGAAGTTAAATCAAGCCTTTAATTCAATTACAAAGTAATTTGGCACAGGCACAGAGGGGGTGTTCCGCTCCCCCAAATAAGAAGTCCTATCCACCACCCCCTCTTGCTGCTTGGATCAGCAGCGATGGGATTAAATTGTAGGAAGAGTAAAAGGGTTGTTCAAGACACAATCTGGCAGAGTGTCTCCGCACTAAAAGATAAAATAGCAGAAGCATTGTTTTTCTTTGTTCCAGCTCCATCCGGTTTGTTTAAAGGCGACGTGACGTGTTTCGGTGAAGGTTGTTTTGGCGGGAATTTCTTGTGTGAGCTTGGGAGGAAATGGATTTGTGGATGGGCAAATGAATTCTTCGTAGTGCTGGAAAATAAATAACAAGTTAAGTGTTTCTGGAGAGTGATTACTTGTTGGTACTTCAATATGGCTCTCACATCAAGTAGGCACTGGTGTTTACAATGTTTCTTTTCTCTTTTCTTTTCTTTTTGGCATAAAACACATTTATGAAGAAGAGAAGATGAGAAGAAATACGAAGTAAAATAGTGCCTGGCAGCTGGTGACTAGACAGCTGCTGTTTCTTTATTTGGTTTTCATTCATTTTATGTGTCCTCTTTTGAAGATTGGGAGGGTTTTTTTTTTACATCAACAACGTATTATTTCATATATAATACTTTTAAAAGATGTTTGATTGTGTGTTGAGCAATGTTTATCCACCAGACGAGAAACTAACAAAGAGCATCTCTTTATAAAGTTGCATACGTTGTCACGGTCAGACATAACATAACATCTGACACTTATATGGCTACTTTCCTTATCACTTTTCCATTTTCAAAAAATTGTCAAAAATTGCTATTGCTATCAATTATATTGATACTTATAGGAGCCTGATGGCCGAGTGGCTACCACAGGTTTCGAGTTCGTGTCCCGGCGGTGCCATTGATGTTTGTGTAGTGATTCGGAATCCACGTTAAAGTGTAGGTTCCAGTCTAACATGATCATAGAAAGTTGTGGGGGGCAGTGTTTCTCGCGTCCATAGCATATCTTCAAGTTACACGTGCCCCCTGGGTATTGCTAAATGAGTAACAGCGGTGCAGCCCTTGCTTATGGCATAAATGTTAACTGTCTCTATATTGCCAGATGCATTAGAACAACAACATTTCGATCAGCCAGGTTATTCAGCCAGGGTTTGATTATGATATTTATATCACTGTAAAAAAGAATCACAAGTTATATTTTTTTCAACAAATGAATAAATGCTATTCTCTAAAGAACTGAAATATATACTAAATATTGGAGAAGAAACAAGGTTTATCAAAAAAAAAAAAAAAAAAACAAAAAACGTTGCAGTAATAGATTTGTTATTTTTGTGACTTTTAACGAGTTAAAAAAACTCTGCAGATAAATTCAATTTGTTAAACAAAAAATAAGCCAAACCAAAAATTGTTTTCAGCTTCATTTAACCCATCCACCCAATAAATAAATTATTTTGTCCAAAACCAGGACCCTTCCAGGAACATAAATCGAATGTCGATTATCTTTTCATCCGCCAATCACATGATCTTCCTGCATATTTTACGGCACAACAAAACATGCAACGCATAAACAAGACGACGAGCGTTTGGCTTAAGAGGTTAAATCAAGCCTCTAATTCAATTACAAAGTCATTTGGCACAGGCAGCAGGGCACAGAGGGTGGGGTGTTCCCGTCCCCGAAATAAGTAGTCCGGTCCACCCCCACTTGCTGCTTGGATCAGCGGTGGGATTAATTTGTAGGAAGAGTAAAAGGGTTGGGCCAGACACAATCTGGCAGAGTGTCTCCGCACTAAAAGATAAAGCACCCGAAATAGAAGAAGCTTTGTTTTTGCTTTGTTCCCAACTCCATCCGGTTTGTTTAAAGGCGACGTGACGTGTTTCGGTAAAGGTTGCTTTGGCGGGAATTTCTCGTGTGAGCTTGGCTGCAGTGGAAGGAAATGGATTTGCGGATGGGTAAATGAATTCTCGAGTGCTGGAAATAAATAACCATTTGAGTGTTTCTGGAGAGTGATTACTTGTTAGTACTTCAATGTAGTTCTCACATCAAGTAGCCACTAGTGTTTAAAATGTTTCTCTTTCTCTTTTTCCTTTTCTTTTTGACATAAAGCACATGTATGTCGATAAGAATTCCAAAAGAAATGAGAAACAAAATAGTGTCTGGCAGCCGGTGACTAGACAGCTGCTGTTTCTTTATTTGGTTTTCATTCATTTTATGTGTTGTCCTTATAAAAAAAAATTTTTTTTTCACATCTGTAATATTTTGTTCTTTATATAATACTTTTAAAAGGTGGTCGATTGTTTAGATATATATCTCACTTTTTTTCACATACCTCCAAATCTTTAATTTGTTAAGTTTTTATCGATGAGAATCAGATAATCATTATATTGGACTTTTTTTTATTTAGAAATGGTGTATTGTGTAAATATATAAAATAAATGTTTGTTATGGTATTGCTAAATGTACTGAACGTTTTCATCCCCGTATTTATTTTTTTTTTTTTGTTATGAATTATAATTTTTTCTTCATATCTTTCATTTTTCTAAATGAGTTTCCCGGAATTAAAATTTAATATTAAATTTTAACAATTTATTTTTTTCTTGTGAAAATACTGTTAACATTCATGTCAATTAGAATTGCCATGAAAAGAGATATTAAAAACTGGTTTTAAATATTCTAAAATAAATTTTTTTTTTTTAAGTATTTGAGTTATACATATTTTCATTGATATTTTATATTGATAAATATTCAAAATGTTATTGAAAAAACATCCTTAAAATGTGCTGTTCTAATGCAGCTGGCAATACAGAGACAGTTAAACTTTATTTCATAAGCAAGGACTGAACAGCTGTTACTCATTTAACACTACCCACAGGGCACGTGTATCTTGAAGATATGCTATAGACGCGAGCGACACTACCCCTGCAACGCTCTACGATCACATTAGTTCGGGACCTACGGTTTAAATTGGTTCCGAACCCCTACAAACATCAATGGCTGCGCCGAGAGTCGAACCCGAATGTATTTTAATAAATTTTAATAAAGTGAATTAAATTGCCAACATTGCTATTGAACTAAGGAAAAATTATTTTTACTTTATTCATAAAAAATATTTTGTATAATTGTAAAATTAATTTGATTTTTCATTGTCTCTTTGAATTTTGGATATTTATATCCATGATATTAAATAAAAGTTTAAAAAAACTACATCTATATAAAAAAAAACAACGTATAGTAATTTTCAAATTAATTCACCAAGCTGATTTGATAGTTAGTATATACAGTTAGTTATTATATATGATAGTTTGAGTTAAATTTGATTGAGTAAGTAAAAAAAAAATTATTGCATTATTTAAATTTTAAATTTCTGTATAAAATTTGATTTCTGGTATAAATATGATTTAAAATTATTAAAATTAATTTTAATAAATTGCAATTTTTCAATCAAATTTTTAAATTAAAGTGTTTACTAGAACTTATTAGATTAAAAATTAAAGTCTTTACTAGAACTTATTAGATTAAAAATTAAAGTGTTTACTAGAACTTATTAGATTAAAAATTAAAGCTGTAAAGTAGATTTTATTATGTTAAGAAAAAAGGATTACAAACATAAAATGCGATTTATAAATGTGATTTTAATTTTATAGAATTATAAAATATATATTCTATTCAATGTAAACAAGTGCTATAATATTCATAACACATTTCTTATTAAAATTTAAGTTGATTTTTATTATTAATATAACAAGAATTCAATTCCGCGTTATTTTTAAGTCTATTAAAAAATTCTTTACAAAAAATATATTTCTTTAGATGTATTTTTTTTATTATCATTATGACAAAGATTTTATTTGTAGCCTGTGTTAAATGTTAAACCAAATAAAAAATTTCTTAGTATTGCTCTTTTTCAAATAAATTATTTTGAAATAATAATAATTTGTTTCTTTTTAATTTATAATATTTATATCATAATTTTTGGCAACATACATTAATAATAATATCACAAATTTTTAAAACTTTTTCTAAGCATTATGTGTTGAAGTTTTATATTAACCCATATAGAATGATATACAGTAAATAACATAAATTTAATAAAATATTTTTAAAAATAACTTCCCAAGCTAAGTAATGATAATTATACAAACTTTAGCAAATATGGTCAATATATTTAATATAAAAGTAATTTATTTTTATATAATAAATGTATAATTTTGCTAAACACAAATTATCTAGATACTCTAGTAAATTAGCATTAATTGTTAGTATTAAGTGAATACATTACTAAAATCAATAAAGATGGTCATTTAAAATATCTTAATGGTTTTGGTGGTAATGGCTTTTCTGAAAATATTTTTTTTTTTTTTTTTTTTGCCATTAAGTGTGTTAAGAAATATAATGATGGTGCTGAAAATAACTTTAACTATTACTTAAAATATACGTTAGCTATTCTTACATGCGTTGGCTTATTTACTACTTTAAATTACTCGAATTTATTTAAGGTAATTCGTTAAATTACATGTTTCAGCTAATAAATCTTCCAATATTGCAAGGGACAAAGAAATTAAATTGTCAATTGTGTTTAAAATACAAGAATATGGCATTAATAATATAATATACATCACTTGAAACACATCATTTATGCTTATAAGAAGATTTGTTAATGGAGATTGCTAATAATTTTAATCAAACATTTTCCATTAAAGAAAGCAATTTGAATAAACACATATATTTTTAAAAGAAAATCAAGGCATATGTAGATTATACGAATATAAAGTGTTAATTATTTTGTTATTATTTAAAGTCATTAGCATTTTCGTAAATTTTGAAGGAAAAAAAAATTATTTTGTATGTTTTACAAATATTCGATAAAAATCAAGGATTTGTAAATTTTTAATTTTTTTTATTGTACTAGTTGTTCGACAGCTCACACATAAAACAAACTCCAATAATATTAGACACAGTGGACTGTATGTAAATAAAACTCCTTTATTTAGGCAGTCATCAAACTCGAAGATGAACTGACCACACAACCTCTCTCTGGGGTTACACTTATTGAACTCATTTATTTATGCAGCCATCGCACTCATCGATGGACTGCCACACGCAACCTTTCTCGTTGGTTACAGAAGTTCAACTCTTTTAATTATGCAGCCATCATGCTCGGAGATGCACTGCTACACGACCTCTCTCTTTGGTCGCAGTTGCTCAACTCCCTTTACTTACATTCTTTCTCTCTCTCCCTTTCAGACACTCCCACAGACAGGGTGTTTTTCTGGGCATAGGGCGTTGACCTTCCCTAAGCAGGGGAACCTGGGTTTCGACGTAACACTAGTTAAAATAAAAGCAATTTCCTTATTATAAAACGTAAGGAAAATTTTTTTAATCAGAATTATTTTTAAGAAGATTTTTTAAATCCTAAAATTAAAACCCGAAAAGGAATAAAAATTAAAACAGAATGTCCAAGAAATTGATGAAGAAGGAAAACAACCACACTTTTCTGACAAATATTCCCGACAACCGTTATGTGAACAACACTTCTCCATTGTCCTTGCCCAATCGACCGTGCCTGCAAGATTTAATTCTATTAGATCGATGCATTTTGCTACCTAAAGTAAGCGGATTGATCAAACCGCATTCCTTCCTCCTCCATAAAACCGCACTAGAATTTCAATGAGCAACAACCCCCCCCACTGCCCCAGCACCCAACTGACAACCTCATCTTATTGAAAGATTCAATAGTAAAGGTGCTCCGCATAACGGATGAAATCTTGTTTCAGTTTCCACACTTTATGCATTTCTTTTTTTTACATCAAAAAAGTAAAAAAATAATAAAATACTTCAATGTAAAATAGATCAAAACGCAAGACGTGATAACATAAGAAGTAAAAAAATATATATATATATTGCTAAAAGATCACAACCCCCCGCCCCCATCTCTAAATCTATTTTAAACCCATTTTTCTCCCCTCGATTCCTTTTGGTTTGAGTATATTGTGTGTTTGCGGATGGAGAGATCGATTTTAAATTTTATTCGGTTTCTCCGCTGTGGTTCTCCGCTCCCCCCATCCATGAATATGAAGTCCCCCCTCTTCTGATGAGAGGGGTGTTTTATTTCGAATTTAAATGGAAACTGCAGGCGAGTGACATGGCTCCTCTGTTGACTGTCTGTGGAGGGTCAAGAGAAGTTTTATTGGTCTTTGGCTTTCTGGGGAGAGGTTTGTTCGCTCGACATGGGTTAAGGGCATACATTAAGAGAAAGGTAAGAAAATAGAGGGGAATTTATTCAGGGGGCTGTGTAAAAATTGCGATGCTGGAAGTAATAGGTCTTTTGTTCTTCATGTGCATAAAATAATCCTACCTCATCTACTGATGCATTGCTTGATACAAATCTTTTAATGGTATCCAAAGGCATTAAAAAATTTGAACTTCGGTAAAATATCATTTTATTTTCTTAATTTTTTTTCTTTATAAATTTGAAAGTATTTATAAATTTTAATCCTTTATTTGCATGCTCCAATAGGTGGAAATTGTAGAAATTATAGTGAAAGTGTTTTATAATTGGTTATAGTTGCTAAAGTATGCTTTTGCTCGAAATGAAAAATTTACTCACTGCAAGATATTTTTAGAATTTTATTTTAATAATAATTATTTTATTAAATATGAAACATTGTGCAGTCTTATGAATAGCATGATAACATTATAGATACAAGAATATTTAATTATTGGGATCTAATGGGCGAGTGACTAGCGCTCGGTGCCATGAATGTTTGTAGTGTGGAGAAAGAAAAAAATGCTAAAGGATAAGAACTCTGAAGTTTTTGAAATCCTAAAATTAAAAACCCGAAAAGGAATAAAAACATCGGATAAAAATAAAAGAAACTGTGCAATAAATTGATGAAGAAGGAAAACAACGAAACTTTTCTGGCAAATATTCCCGACAACTGTTATGTGAAGCACACTTCTGCATTGTCCTTGCCCAATCGACCGTGCTTGCAAGATTTAATTCTATTAGATCAATGCATTTCGCTACACAAAGTAAGCGGATTGATCAAACCCCCTTAACGAAACCGCACCTGAATTTCAATGAGCAACAACCCCCAACCCCCACTGCCCCAGCACCTAACTGACAACCCTATCTTATTGAAAGATTCAATAGTGAAGGTCCTCTGCATAACGGATGAAATCGTGTTTCAGTTTCCACTCTTTATGCATTTTTTTTACATAAAAAAAAGTAAAAAAAATACTTCAATGTAAAATAGGTCAAAACTCCAGACGTGATAACGTAAGAAGTAAGAAAGAAAAAAGGAGAAAAAAAAAAATATTGCTAAGACCTCTACCCCTTAAATCTATTTTAAACCCATTTTTCTCCCCTCTATTCCTTTTGGTCTATGTACATTGTGTGTTTGCGGATGGAGAGAACGATTTAAAATTTTATTCGGTTTCTCCGCTGGGGTTGTCCGCCACCCCCTGCTCCCCCACTCATGAATATGAAGTCTGATCAGAGGGGTGTTTTATTTCGAATTTAAACGGAGACTGCAGGCGAGTGACATGGCTGCTCTGTGGACTGTCTGCGGGAGGGTCAAGAAAAGAGTTTTATTGGTCTTTGGCTTTCTGGGGAGAGGTTTGCTCTGCTAGACATGGGTTAAGGGCATACATTAAGAGAGAGGTACGCTCCCAAAGAAAATAGAGGGGGAATTTATTGAGGGGGCTATATAAAAATTGCGCTGCTGGATGTAATAGGTCTTTTGTTCTTCATGTGAATAAAATAATCGTACATCTTCTAATGATGCATTGTTTGATACAAATCTTTTACTGGTATCCAATTGCATACAAAATTTGAATGGTAAAGTATCATTTTTTTTTCTTAATTTTTTTTCTGGGTATATTTGAAATAATTCCTAAAATTGCCCTTATTTTCAAGCTCCGATGGATGAAAATTTTCGAAATTATATATTGTATGTGGCTGAGCGGCTAGCACTCTGGCGATCGGCACCACAGGTTTCGAGTTCGTGTCCCGGTGGTGTCATGGAAGATTGTAGTGGTTTGGAATCCACTTTAAACTGTAGGTTCCGGTCTAACAGGATTGTAGAAAGTTGTGTGGCGGTAGTGTTACTCGCGTCCATAGCATATCTTCAAGCTACACGTGCCTTCTGGGTAGTGCTGAATGAGCAACAACGGTCCGGACTTCGCTTATGGCAAAAAATTAACTGTCTCTGCATTCCCAGCTGCATTAGAACAACATATTGATCTTTAGTCAGCCAGGGTTTAATTATGAAGTTTTACATCACTAAAAAAAATCCCAATATATGTTTCACAAATAAATAAATATATGCTATTCTCTAAAGAACAGAAAAGTATATTGAGAACTGGAGATAAAACAAAGTTTATATTCGAAAAAAAAATGTTACTATAATATAGTTTATTTTGTACCTTTTTAGTAGTTAAAAAACGCAGCATATAAATTCAATTTGTTAAAAAAAAAAAATAGACCCAACAAAAACAACAACAAAAATCCAAATTTTGTTTTCAGCCTCATTTAACCCTTCACCCCAATAAATTATTTTATCCAACCAGGACAATTCCAGGAACATAAATCGAATCCCGATTAACTTTTCATCCGCCAATCACATGGTCTCCCTGCTTATTTTACAGCACAACAAACCACGCAACTCATAAACAAGACGACGAACCGTTTAGCTCAAGAAGTTCAATCAAGCCTTTATTTCAATTACAAAGTAATTTGGCACAGGCAGCAGGACACAGGGGTGAGGGGGTTCCCGCTTCTCGAAATAAGTAGTCCGGTCCACCCCCTCTCTTTAGCTGCTTGGATCAGGCGATGGGATTAAATTGTAGGAAGAGTAAAAAGGGTTGGGCAAGACACAATCTGGCAGAGTGTCTCCGTACTAAAAGATAAAGCACCCGAAATAGAAGAAGCTTTGTTTTTGCTTTGTTCCCAACTCCATCCGGTTTGTTTAAAGGCGACGTGACGTGTTTCGGCAAAGGTTGCTTTGGCGGGAATTTCTTGTGTGAGCTTGGGAGGAAATGGATTTGCGGATGGGCAAATGAATTCTTCGCAGTGCTTGGAAATAACATTACGACTTGAGTGTTTCTGGAGAGTGATTACTTGTTGGTACTTCAATGTAGCTCTCGCATCAAGTAGCCACCTAGTGTTTACAGTGTTTTTTCCCTTTCTTTTCTTCTTTTGGCATAAAGCACATTTATGAAGAAGGAAAGAAATACGAAACAAAATAGTGTCTGGCAGCTGGTGACTAGACAACTGTTGTTTCTTTATTTGGATTTTATTACTTTTATGTGTCGTCATTTAAAGATTGGGAGGGATTGTTTTAAATCAGCAACAATTTGTTTTCTTTAATTGCAACTATTAGCTCACACTTTCCCTATATATATCTTGTTCAAATTTTCAATCGTTAATTAAATAATTTTTTATGCATTCACTCCAGTTCAAATACATTTTTTTTAAACTTGTAGTGGATGATACTTGATGTTAATACTGTGCCTTTTGAAATATTAATTCATTCATTAAATTTAATTGATTAATTTTTAGTTTTTTTTTAGATTTAAGTTGCATGTATATGCCAATAGATGGCACCAGATGTAAGAGGAAAATTTAAACTTTATAGTGAAAAAAAAGTAGGAATTGACTTAAATTTTTTTTTTTTTATTATTACTTGTATATAATACTTTGAAAAGATGTTTGATTGTTGAATTATATATCTCATTTTTTTTACTCATTTACTCATATTTCACCATCAGCTCATTTACATACCACGAAATCTTTCATTTTTTTATTGATGACAATCTGATGGTCCTTACAATGAATTTTTTTTTTTTTTTTTGTGTTTAGGTATTTTTTTTTCTGTTTATGCCTTATTGAGTAAATATATGAAATGACTGTCTGCGATGATATTTTTAAATACACTGAACGTTTTCCTCTTGGTTTTTTTCCGAATTCTAATTTTTCCATCATCTTATTTCCACCCTCAATTTATATAAAATATAAATTATATAAGGAATAATTAACTTTTTATATATAATTTGTATTTATTATTTTATATAACACATTTAGTCATATAAAACACATTTCTGTCGATAATAATTCCAAGAGATACGGAACAAAATAGTGTCTCGCAGTTTTTGACTAGGCAGCTGCTGTTGCTTTATATGGTTGTGTTTGTTAATTTCATTTGTCGTCCTTTTAAGATTGAAGCTTCTTTTAACATCAGCAATATTTTGTTAAAAAAATACCAATGTTAAAAGACGGTTGATTGTTTAGTTATATAAATCTTTTTTTTATGTACCTCCAAATCTTTAATTGTTGCAATTTTTTCATCGATGACAATCAAATGACCATTACATTGGATTTGTTGTATTTAGAAATGCCTTACTCAGTAAATACAGGGTGATTATATTTAAAGTCTCACTTTCAAAATGTTGTAAAAAATGAACCACTCGTCACAATGTATTCGAATTTGAACTGAAGATACTTGAAGAAGCAGGAAATGGTATGACATCAAAAAAAAGTTCCAAAAAAAGTTCTACCGATTTTTCCCATCCAATTTGGTATGACTTTGCCAGGGTGGATGGGATTTTCCCTCACAGTGTCACAGCTATTGAATGACTAGGAAGTCATTTTTTCTGTCAAAAAACCGGAACAATCTAGCACATATTGCTGTTGGTTTAATGTGCAACTCATGCTAAATGCGTTGTCCTTTCGATTCAAAATATCACTGGCAGCCTAATTCACTGTCTTTATGCAGCTTACAGAGCCATCTATTAATACACTTTTGATTATTAATATATATTTTTTTGATGCTGTACCGTTTCTTCCTTCTTCAAGTATCTTCAGTTCATTGCGACGAGTAGTTCTTTTTTTACGGCATTTTGTAAGAGGAACTTTAATTATAAACACCCTGTATATAAATTGTCTCCGATGGTATTCTTAAATATACTGAAAGTTTTCATCTTCGTGGGTTTTTTTTTTTTTTTTTTTTTTTTTTTTTTTTTTTTTTTGTTATGAATTCTAATTTTTCCTTCACCTCTCTTATTTTTCTGAGTAAATTTCACGGAATTAAAATTTAATATTTTTTTTAACAATTTAATTTTATTTTATGAGAATGCTGTGAAAAGGAAATACTAAAAACTGGTTTTTAATATTCTAAAGCCAATAATGGTTAACTTTAAAACAATATTTTTAAAAAAAATATTTAAGTTATTTATATTTTAATTGATATTTTATATTGATAAATATTTAAAATGATATTTTAAAAGCATCCCTAATATATATTTCCATGAATTTAATATAAAATGAATTAAATTGCCGAAATTGCTATTAGACTAAGGAAAAATTATTTCATTATATTCCTAAAAAGAATTTTGTATAACTGTAAAATTAATTTGAATTTTCAATGACTACATTTTCTTTGATTTTTTTAGGCAATTATATCTATAATATTAAATAACAGTTTAAAACCTACATCAAGATATATATATATATATATATATATATATAAACTGATAACAATTTTCAAATTAATATTTGATTGAATAACTAAATAAAATATTGCATTAATAGCAAAAGATATTTATTGCATTATTATAATTTTAAAATTCTTTCTAAAATCTATTTACTGATATAATCATGATTTAAAATTATTAAAATAACTTAATAAAGTGCAATTTTTCAATCAAATATTTAAACTAGCGTGGTTACTAGAACTTATTAGATTAAAAATCAAAATACTACTAGGTTTTATTGTGTTAAGAAAAAAGGATTACAAATTAAATATAACCGTAAATGTGATTTTTAAATGTGATTTAAATTATATATGATATTATTATTTCTAATCAATGCAAACAAGTGCTATAATATACATGAAATATATTTCTTATTATTATGTAATTTGATTTTTATTGCTAATATAACAAGAATTTAATTCTGTCTTACTTTTAAGTCTATTGAAAAATTCTTTGCAAAAAATATATTTCCTTTAGATGTATTTTTTAATGTTATAAGAAATATTTAATTTCTATTCTGTGTTCAATATTAGATCTAAATAAAAGTAATATAATGTCTTGAAAATTTCTTAATATTGTTCTTTTTCGAATAAATTATTCGGAAATAATAATTATTTATTAGTTTCTTTTTAATTGACATTATTTATATTATAATTTGTGGTAACATGCATTAATATTCATATCATGAATTTTTAAAAGAAATTTCTAGGAAATAGTTTTATATTTATCCACATAAAATGATATTCAGGAAATAACCTAATTTTAATAACATATTTTTAAAACTATCTCCTCAAACTAAATAATGCTAATTATAGAATTCTAAAAGAGCAAATATTATTTATGTTTCTATAATAGCTTTATTTAAATATTCACTGAACGTTAAATTAAAAACATTAGTAAATAGGATCAAAATATTCGATAGAAAATAAATTTATTTTAATATAATAAATGGATAATGTTACTAAACACAAATACTCTAGATACTTTAGTACATTAACATTAATTGATAGTATTAACTGAATACATTACAGAAATCAATAAAGATGCTAATTTAAAATATCTTAATGGTTTTGGTGGTAATGCCTTTTCTCCAAACATTTTCATTTTTATTTTTTTGCCATTAAGTGAGTTAAGAAACATAATGATGGTGCTGTAAATAACTTTAACTATTACTTAAAATATGTGTTAGCTATTCTTACATGCGTTAGCATATTTACTACTTTAAATTACTCGATTTTATTTAAGAAATTTCGCTAAATTATATGTTTTAGCTAATAAATCATGAAATGTTGTAAGAGACAAGAGAAATTAAATTGTCATTTGTGTTTAAAATAAATGAAAATGTCATTAATAATCCCAGTGATATTATAATATATACCACTTTAAATGCGTCGTTTATGCTTGTAAAGATATTTGTTAGTAATTTTAATCTAGCATTTTCCATTAAAGAAATCAATTTGAATAAACATGTATTTTTTTTAAAGAAAACCAAGACATATGTAGATTATTTGAATATAAAGTGTTAATTATTTTAAGTCATTAGCATTTTCGTAAATTATGAAGGAAAAAGAAATGATTTTGTATGTTTTACAAATATCCGATAAAAATCAAGGCTTTGTAATTTTTTAATTGTTTATTGTACTAGTTAAAATAAAAGCACTTCCCTTATTATAAAAGAAAGGGAAATATTTTTTTAATTAAAAGTCTTTTATCTTCATTGTGCTTGCTGAATCAAAAACAATTTGCATTGTATTTATGAAAAAGAACTTAATTAACTATTTTATTTTGATAGCTAATTAAAGAGTGTATTGTTATTAAATCCGATAATAAAATATTACCTTCAATATGGAGAAGCTATGGACATTCTTGTCTTGCATATAATAAACAATAATGAGATCCATTAAAGAATTGTGTTTTTGTTTACATTATGTGGGGTCTAAACTAATAAATAAGTTTAATAGGAATTTTGAGAACAACAAAATTGTGGTGTGCTAGTAACCAATTTTTTATGTACTTATAAAAAATATATATATATATAATAAATTTAATTTAATATAAAAAATAATACATTAATTTAAATATAAAATATTTGCTGTTGGAATGGAATTAATCCACCCATCGTTGAAAGGTTTACAGTTATGTATATATTACGTGTATATACGATCAATCACGGGAATACTTTTTGGGGGAATTAACCCACATTTGCGTGTCGTATGGGAAGAAAATCTACCCATCTCCCACCAGTATTATAGGTGCTAGGGCCTGGACCAATCTAATTCTTTACATATATTATCCCAGTCGCTATCAAGTCGCCTCCTTTTTGAAAGCCACGCAGCAGCAGTCTTTGCAACGAGAGCCACCAGTGGATTCAAATTTAAGCCCTCTTGCAAGATACCTGCCCATTAACTATCGGAACACCAGTCGGGAAAATATGATATATATGAGTGAAAAAAATTAACAAAAAATAGTAAATCTTTTACTAATTTTTTTTATCGATATCATAATCATTCACTCGGACGATAAATGTGCTTTTTAACTATCTTCCGATTGTAGTACGTGCAGGAAGACTAAGTTTCGGGAGCAAGAAGAATCGAGGGCGACTGCGGCAATATGTGTACAACGTCTCGCAGCGACAGTCATGCTGTCAGGTGGGAGTTTTCGGTGGTTTCTCTCATGTGACACGCAAATGCGAGGTAAATTACCCATAAAGTCTTCCCAAGAAGACAAATACTTTTTCATCATTGCACGTCGTTGGATTATTAGTGGCATGCATCAGTGGAACACGAGACCTACAAATGCATCAAGAAGAAAGCATATGCTTCTTCGAGGTGACATTTTCCACGCACATTTAATTTCAGATTAAAGTGTATCGATTATTTTATTATTTAAACAAAAATTGGGATTTTTTTCAGTAAGCCATGAGAAAGTCCTTTCCATCATCAACATAAGTAAACGGAATACATATGTTCATGCCTAAATAAGCTGAATACATATGTTTGGTTTGTCACTCTACTATCATTGTATGCACACTTTGGTATAATTAAACCGGGACCTACAGTTTAACCTGGATTCCGAACCAACAACAAAGAGCTATCTTCAGGATTCGATCTTAAGCACTGGCCAATTGACCATTAGGCCGCTCATGCTTACATAAGCGGAATACATATGTTCGGCACTTACATAAGAGAGAATACTTATGCTAGTGCCTACATAAGAGGAATACATATGCTCTTGCCTCATAAGGAGGATACATATGCTATACTCATACTTACATAAGGGGAATGCACATGCTCATGTCTACATAGGAATACATATGTTCGTGCCCACATAAAGAAAGGGAAGAATATTCAAAAGCTGCTTTGATGGTATTATTTTCTATTTGTAGTGGCCTATCGAGGAACTGTGCCATATTCCTGATGACGCTAAATTTGTTATAATTGATATTATAAAGTCAGATAAATAAAATAAAATAACTTTTTTACAAAATGCTTGTCATACAAGGCTTCTTTTTCTTGAAATTTTAAAGCATGTTTTCTACATATGTAATACAAGATTACTTCCCATTTGAAAAAAACAAGTTAAAGGATAAGAACTCCGAAGTTTTTAAAATTCTAAAATTAAAACCCGAAAAAAATAAAAAAACATTGGATAAAAGTAAAAGTATGTGCAATAAAATGATGAAGAAAGACAACAACGACACTTTTCTGACAGATATTTCTTTCGTTCTAACAACTGTTATCTGAAGCACACTTCTCCATTGTCCTTGCTCAATCGACCGTGCCTGCAAGATTTAATTCTATTAGATCGACGCATTTTGCTACATAAAGTAAGCGGATTGATCAAACCACCATCCCCTTCATGAAACCGCACCTGAATTTCAATGAGCAACAACCTAACTGACAACCTCATCTTATTGAAAGATTCAATAGTAAAGGTGCTCTGCATAACTTATGAAATCTTGTTTAAGGTTTCCACTCTTTATGCATTTTTTTCTTTTACATCAAAAAAGTAAAAAAAAAAATAATAAAATACTTCAATGTAAAATAGATCAAAACGCAAGACGTGATAACATAAGAAGTAAAAAAAGAAGAAGAAATATATTGCTAAAACCTCAGCCCCCTAAATCTATTTTAAACCCATTTTTCTCCCCTCTATTCCTTTTGGTCTATGTACATTGTGTGTTTGCGGATGGAGAGAACGATTTAAAATTTTATTCGGTTTCTCCGCTGGGGTTGTCCGCCCACCCCCCATTCATGAATATGAAGTCCCCTCTTCTGATCAGAGGGGGTGTTCTATTTCGAATTTAAATGGAAACTGCAGGAAAGTGACATGGCTCCTCTGTTGACTGACTGCGGGAGGGTCAGGAAAAGAGTTTTATTGGTCTTTGGCTTTCCGGGGAAAGGTTTGCTCGTCTCGACATGGGTTAAGGGCATACATTAAGAGAGAGGTACTCGCCCAAAGAAAATAAAGGGGGAATTTATTGAGGGAGCCGTGTAAAAATTGCGCTGCTAGAAGTGATAGATCTTTTGCCGTCGAGTGAATAAAATAATCGTTCATCATCTACTGATGCATTGTCTAATACAAATATTTTAATGGTATCCCATTGCATACAAAATTTGCACTTTTTTTCTACCTAAACATTTTTTTTGGTATATTTGAAATGATTCCTAAAATTGCCTTTTTCTTCCATGGTCCTATGGGTGGACGGCATAGTGGCCAAGTGGCAGGCGCTCTTTTCTTTGTTACCACAGGCTTCAGGTTCGAATCCTGGCGGTGGCATGGATGTTTGGGAGTGGTTCGGAATCCACTTTAAAATGTAGGCGTGTAAATGTAAAATGACCTCGTGTGCACAAGATGACCGTAGAGCTACAAACTAAATCAAAATGATGGGTGAAAATTATATTGTAAATATTTTACAGTTGGTTATATTTACTAAAGTACAATTGCGTTAGAATTTGGAAATATAGTTACCACAGCAAGATCTTTTTAGAATTTTATTTGAATAATAATTATTTTATAAAATATAAAGCATCACTTAGCCTGCTGAATACCATGATGGCATTATAGATATGAAGTATTTTGAATATTATGAAAATAGAGGGGGATTTATTGAGGGGGTTGTGGAAAAATTGCGCGGCAGAAAGTAATAGGTCGTTTATTTTCATGTGAATAAAATAATCATTCCTCATCTAATGATATTTTTGTGAGACAAATCTTTTAATGGACACAAAAATTGAAACCGGTAAAATGCCATTTTCTTAAAAAACGTTTTTCTTGATATATTTGAAATGATTCCTAAAATTGCCTTTATTTCAATGCTCCGACGGTTGGAAATTCTATTGTGTTTTATACTTGATGGGGCAAAAGTAATAAAAATCAGTACATTGCTGAAGTAGGGCCTGATGGCCGAGTGGCTAAGCGCTCTGGCAGTCGGTACCTCAGGTTAAGTGTTCGAGTTCCGATGGTGCCATTGATATTTGCAGTGGTTCGGTAACCACTTTAAGTCGTAGGTTCCGGTCTCCTATGACCTTAGAGCGTCACAGAGCCCAACCAGACCTCTTCTCATATATATCATTCCCAAACTGTAAATGGGCAACTCAGCTCTAGGCACAGTGATGTGGGGTGGTGTGCGAATAGTAGTAGTAGTAGGCTAAATAGATCGGGACATGCAGTTTAACATGGATATCGTATCACTCAAAACATCCATGCCACCGCCAGGAATCGAACTGAAACCTGTAGCACCAGAGAACAGCCAATGCTTCTCAAGAAGAGAAAGAAAACAAAATAAAGCACAAGAATTAAAAACAAGAATTAAAATTAAAAACTTGAAAAAAAAATAAGAACTATTGATAAAATAAAAAGAATCGGCAATAAATTGATGAAAAAGCAAAACAACGACACTTTTCTGACAAATATTTCTTTGATCTCTAACAACTGTTATCTGAAGCACACTTGTCCATTGTCCTTGCCCAATCGACCGTGCCTGCGAGATTTATTTTCATTAGATCGATGAATTCTGCTACATAAAGTATGCGGATTGATCAAACCACCTTCCCCCTGAACGAAACCGCACCTGAATTTCAATGAGCAACCCCCCACCCCCACCGCCCCTGCACCTAACTGACAAGCTCATCTCATTGAAAGATTGAATAGTAAAGGTGCTTTGCATAACGGATGAAATCTTGTTTCAGTTTCCACTCTTTATGCATTTTTTTTTTACAGCAAAAAAGTAAAAAAAAAAAAAAATAATAATAAAAATACTTCAATGTAAAATAGATCAAAACGCAAGACGTGATAACATAAGTAAAAAAAAAAAAAAAAAATATATTGCTAAAACCTCTACCCCCTAAATCTATTTTAAACCCATTTTTCTCCCCTCTATTCCTTTTTCGTCTATGTTCATTGTGTGTTTGCGGATGGAGAGAACGATTTAAAATTTTATTCGGTTTCTCCGCTGGGGTTGTCCGCTACCCCCCATTCATGAATAGGAAGTCTGATCAGGGGGGTGTTTTATTTCGAATTTAAATGGAAACTGGCGAGTGACATGGCTCCTCTGTTGACTGTCTGCAAGAGAGTCAAGAGAAGTTTTATTGGTCTTTGACTTTCCGGGGAAAGGTTTGCTCGGCTCGACATGGGTTAAGGGCATGCATTAAGAGAGAGAGTACGCTCCCACAGAAAATAGAGGGGGGATTTATTGAGGGGGCTGTATAAAAATTGTGCTGCTGGAAGTGATAGATCTTTTATCTTCATGTGAATAAAATAATTGTTTCTCATCTAGCGATGTATTGTTTGATACAAATCTTTTAATGGTATCCAATGGTAAATTTCAGTGGTAAAATATCATTTAATTTTCTTAAATCTTTTTTCTTGGTATATTTGAAATGATTCCTGGAATTGCTTTTATTTCCAAGTTCCGAAGGGTGGTCGAAAAATGGCCAGCGCTATGGCCTGTGGTATCACAGGCCACATTCGAATTTTGGCAGTGGCATGGATGTTTGTGAGTGGTTCGGAATCTAAGTTAAACTGTAGATCCCGGTCTATTTGGCCTACTACTACTACATCTCTGTGCCAAGTGCTGAGTTGCCCCTTTACATTTTGGGAATGATGTGAGTGAGAAGAAGTGTGATTGAGCTCTGAGACGCACTACAACAATCATATGAGACTGGGACCTACCGCTTAAAGAGGATTCCGAACCACTATAAACATCCATGGCAACGCCGGGATTCGAACTTGAAGCCTGTGGTAACAACGGCCATGGCGCTATTCAATTGGCCGCCAGGCCGCTTCTCATGAGCAGAAAGAAAAAAAACATGGAAGACAAGAACTCTGAAGTTTTTAAAATCCTAAAATTAAAAACCCGAAAAGGAGTGAAAACATCGGTTAAAAATAAAAGAACGACAATAAATTGATGAAGAAGGAAAACAACGACACTTTTGTGGCAAATATCCGATCGACCGCGCCTGCAAGATTTAATTCTATTGGATCGATGCACTTTGCTACATAAAGTAAGTGGATTGATCAAACCACCATCCCCTTAATGAAACCGCACCTGAATTTCAATGAGCAAACCCCCCCCCTATTGCCCCAGCACCTAGCTGACAACCTCATCTTATTGAAAGATCCAATAGTAAAGGTGCTCTGCATAACAGACGAAATCTTGTTTCAGTTCCCACTCTTTATGCATTTCTCTTTACAGCAAAAAAGTAAAAAAGTAAAAAAAAAATGAATAAAATACTTCAATGTAAAATAGATCAAAACGCAAGACGTGATAACAAGAGAAGTAAAAAAAAAAAATATTGCTAAAACCTCACCCCCCCAATCTATTTTAAACCCATTTTTCTCCCCTCTATTCCTTTTGGTCTATGTAGATTGTGTGTTTGCGGATGGAGAGAACGATTTAAAATTTAGTCTGTTTCTCCGCTGGGGTTGGTCGCTCTCCACCCCCACCACCCCAATTCATGAATATGATGTCCCTCTCTTCTGATCAGAGGGCTGTTTTATTTCGAATTTAAATGGAAACTGCTGGCGAGTGACATGGCTCCTCTGTTGACTGTCTGCGGGAGGGTCAAGAGAAGAGTTTTATTGGTCTTTGGCTTTCTGGGGAGAGGTTTGTTCGCTCGACATGGGTTAAGGGCGTTACATAACATCTCTCTTAATACATTAAGAGAGAGGTACGCTCCCAAAGAAAATAGAGGGGGAATTTATTGAGGGGGTCGTATAAAAATTGCGATGCTGGAAGTAATAGGTTTTTTTGTCTTGGTGTGAATAAAATAATCGCTCCTCATCTATTGATGCATTGCTTGATACAAATCTTTTAATGGTATCCAATTGCATAAAAAATTTGAACTTCGGTAAATTTTCTTACGATTTTTTTCTTTATAAATTTGAAATGATTTATAAATTTGAATCCTTTATTTACACGCTCCAATAGGTGGAAATTGTGGAAAGTATAGTGTAAGTGTTTTATAATTGGTTATAGTTGTAATGATAAAATGGTTATAGTTGTAATGATAAAATGGTTATAGTTGTAATGATAAAATGGTTATGGTTGTATAGATAAAATGTAGTATTTTGTTTTATGTTTTCTTCAATAGTATTTGAAAACATATCTTTCTAAAACTGCCTTTAGAGATTGAATAAATATTTTATAGTTGTTGATAATAATTAAAACACCTTTTTGTTCTTCATTGGCGCAATATCCCCATGGTGGGCCAAGGTAGTGTGTCTATTGGCAGATTGCTAAAACACCCAGTAGTGACAGGGTGTTTAGCAATCTGCAATGTATTTTCTAGAGTCTTGAGGGTTTTGCGTGTGTGTATGCTCAAATTTCAAACTCTGAGTGATAAATGAAAACTCTGAGTGAAATGAATGACTGAATATTAATGAAAACTTGTGCATCTGGTTTTCATATTGTTCTGAACAACCTGTCTGAGAATTTTTCCAATTGTTTTACAGGAGTAAGATGCTTTAACCCAAACTCTGGTTTATTTAACGAATCCATTTTGTTCTGTAATGCGATTACAAATAATCTGAAAACACTAAAAGATTCTTAACATTTTTCGTTAGCATTCTGAACATAAAGTCATTTCTATAAATAAGATCAAAAATGAATAGGTTATTATTTTTCTTTAATTGAGACTATTTGATAAATATGCTAAATTTAATTATAAAAAGAAACCTTTAGTCAAGTAAATTTTAAAGAATTTTATAAAGTTTTTATTTTTTTAATTTTTAAAATTAAATTGATTATTTATATGTTGCTAGGTGACATTGACTTAAGTAGTGTTTCTCTGATAAAGTTCATAACAAATCAGGAGTTCATGATAAAACGATATTGCTGCATTTGCCTCGTCATACAGTAAAATTTTTATACATTTTACTTCAGAAAAACATGTAAGTAAACAATATACAAATACAAAACAACTCCGCTATAACGTTGTTCAAAGTAATGTTACATATATAATGTCTCTAAAAAATTATTATCGAATATACATACATATATATATATATATATACATATATATATATATAGATATATATATATATATATTCTCTAATAGTTTTTTAATATATTTATATATAATAAATAATATATATATATATATATGTTATTTTTTAGTACGTATACAAGTATTTTAAACTACTTTCCCTTTGTAATGATCTAGGCAGCTTTATTAGTAATGCATTGAAGAGAATAAATAAATACTTCGATAAATTTAACAATGCAATATGTCACTGCGCTAAATAAACAGGAAGGAAAATAGTAATACAAAATAGCGGTATCCAAAATTTTTGCTGATCTTTTATATTTGTTGTTGATATTATTTGTACTGATTTTTATGGGGTTCCTTTTCTTTTCTTCCTTTTTAAATTGCGTTGCATTTAATAAAATTCATATTTTATAGTTTTTTTACACCTGGTGAGTATTAAATCACATATAAATAAGATAAAAATAATTTAACTTTAAGTAAACAAAAATAACCTCATAATGAAATATTTTGCTGCCTTAAAGGTAAGTGTTACATTATATTATTTCACTATGTAGTGTTAATGTAGTAACATGTTCTATTTATCTACTTAACTACCTTAGGATAAGTTAACTACTTTATGATATCTTGATTCCAATCAATCATTATTGTATCTTTAATTAGATTCCGTGGATAAGGGTTTAAAAGGATGTATAATACCATTAAAAAATAAATCCTAACATGGACACAGTCGCTGTCTCAAAGCTAAGTGTTACGCTACATAATTTTAATTATGTTGTGCTAATGTAGCAATTAATATATCTACTCTGTTTATCTACTTTACGATAACTATCTTATTACGTTAACTACTTTACGATAGTTTTATTCTAACCAATTATTACTGTACTTTTAATTAGATTATGAGGATAACAGTTTAAAAGGCTGTAAAAACATATAGATTACAGATGCTTAAAACATATTTGTGCAAAGTAATTTGATGTAAGAAAAATATAAGTATTTAAAATTGTGATGCTTAAAGGACATTTTATGTATGATGATTACATGCAAAAAATAGATGCTTTAAAAATGTGTTTTTAGCATCTAAATATCTACATTTTATTTATGGTAATTATATGTAAAAAAATAGATATTGAAAAAATGTAGGTTAGAGATTCTTAAGACATACTTATGCAAGGTAATTTGATGTAAAAATATAAATGCTTACAAAATGTAGATGTGTAATTGTTTAAAAGACATTTTATGTAAGATATTTATGTGTAAAAAATAGATGCTTAAAAAGGCATATATGCTTAGGCTTAACAGACGTGTATGATAAATATATGTAAAAAATATAGACCTTTAAAAATGTAGATGCATTGGGGCTAAAAACATATTTTGGTTATAGTAATTATATAAAAAAAGTAGACTCCATTTTTCTGCAAATAATTTTTTCTTTTTTTGTAAAAAAAACATTAAAAAGAACAAGAAAATATTTCACTTGAAAATATTCTATCTATAAAAAAAAGAAACGAAAATTTCAAATATATTTTTAAAAATTGTGTTTTAATATTAAACGATTCAGATTAGTTTCTACTTACAAAAAAAATCTTTTCTTACACATTTTGGTTATTTAAAAAATTTTAATCTTGTTTATTTACCAATAATATTTTAGTAATATACAAACAGAATTTTCTTCGTAAAGGATTATATTACTTTTTTTCTACGGTATGTCAGAACCATATTTTCTGCTCAATATATCAAGTTGTATAGCTTTGAAAAGCGAATACTACTTTCAAATTTTGCAGTTTTCCGTATTTGAAAATGACGGAAAGGGATATTTGTGCTCTATTCAATTTTTTCTTTTTAATATTACTTTCCTTTCTGGAACAACAAAAATATTTTCCCGGAAACACTCATTCCAAAATCCCGACGCTTATTTCAATTTTTTTTTTTTTTTATATATATATAAAAAATAAACCGCAAGTATGTTAAATAAAGAATAAAAACCTTTTAAATTTTGAATGTAATGGAGAACTAGTGTTTTGAAAAACATACTTTAAAATGGAAAATGTTTTATAGATGTCAAATAGCTGAAAGGTTTGGTTTAGCTTGTCGGTAATTTTGTGCACACGAGTGCTAATTATACTGGGATCTACAGTTTAACGTGGATTCTGAACCACTCACAAACATCCATGCCACCGCCAGGATTCGTACCTGGAGCCTGTAGTACCAAAGGCCAGAGGTTTGAGTCAGGTGTAGCGATAAAAATTCGATTCTTTCAATAAAACAAATTTTATTTTATTTATTAAATTTTATTTAATTGATGATATTAATTAATTAATGATGATCATTTATTTGATGAACTCTGAACAGACTGATTAACTGAAGATAAGTTTAGTTTGGTTTGTCTCTCTACGGTCATTTTTTGCACACTTTAGGCTAACTAGACAGGGACCTATTGTTTAACGGGAATTCCGAACCACTAACATACCATGAAAATCCATGCCACTCCCAGAATTCGAATCTGAAACCTGTGGTACCAAAGGCCAGAGGGCTAGCCAGCTGGCCATCAGACGACGAAATAACTCAAAGTGTTACGCAGGTGAGAAACAATGTTGCCAAAACATTTCTACTAATAACACACATAAGTAAACATTTTTATCCAATCAGCGATCAGAAATTTTTTTCAAATACTTTACTTAAATGATTATACACTCCAATGAAAATCAATCAGAGGTGAAATTCTTCTTTCGCCCATTAATTGTAAGGAGTTTTCGAGGTTTATTTTTACCCATAAAATATATGGGTATTGTTTCCAAGAGCTGGGCCCATGGCTTCCTTGACCACTTTCAATTTGTCAAATTTCTTTCATGAGCTATGCTTATTGTTTTATTTAAATTTCTTTCACGGACTTATTTAAGTATATTTATTTCAATTTCTTTCACGAACTTTATATATATATATTTCTATTGTAGCTGACAAACAATTGTCTTTGTCAAAACAATTGTCTTTGAGGCCTTAATGGAAGCGCTGCACCGACATTACTCACTTAGCACTACACAGGAGATACGTGTAGCTTGAGGATAAGCTACGGACGAGGAGTAATACTACCCCCGCAACGCTTTACGATCATGTTACGGCTTAAAGTGGATTCCGAACCACTACAAAGATCCACGGCACCACCGGGACTCGAACCCGAAACCTGTTTTACCGATCGCCAGAGCGCTAGCCACTCGGATATCAGACCCGCTTTTTTTATATATAATATTTATTCAGATTTATTTCAGGAGTTAATAATTAATTAATTAAATAATATATAGTTGTTCTAAAAGATCGTCTGGTGAAAACAAAGACAATTATTACTGAAAGTGAAAACGAGATTTTTCGAATAAAGAAAATTGTTTGGAATTCCGTAGTTTTTTTTAAATCTTTTTTTTTTTTTTTTTTTTTTTAAGATTGCTGTTATGTATTTTATTTTTACATTAAATTCTAAGTTTTAATTGTAAGTTGCATATCGGCCCAGCAGATTACATTTTTTTTTTTTTAACTTAAAGGAAGTACACTTTTACGCAAGTTTCACAAACAAATACGTACATTACTAAACATTCAAAATTGCATTTTTATTTTCTACTTTTAATTATTCACGCACACATTTTGATATAGATCATTAAGTTAATAATTATAAATTAAATAGATAATTCACTTAATTTAATTAATTTTAAATATACTTTGATTAAAATGTGTCTCATAATTCCTTCAATTTAATTAAAATTCATTCAAATTTTCCTTTAATAATTAAATATCTAATTCATATAAAAAATATTATTCTTGGTGCAGCATTTTTGTTTGATACTAGACGCAAATGCGACCAGATATTTCTTCAAAAACGCCAGTTCAGTAACGGATGATGTAAAGTAGAACAACCATAAAAATAACAACATTTTCCGAATTTTTTTTTTTTTTATTTTGCATGAAATGAATGACATTTTGTTTGTATTTTTTTTACAATACTAATAAAACATTTTTTACTACTAAATAAGTCCTTTTTCACCATATCTTTAACTGCATGTCCTAATGAGAATATAATATGGATTTGAATTGATGAAATGCAACAACAATGCTTCCTCCTATACACTGACATCAGTACACCATGCGGCACAAATGGTAAATCGGCCTCGAGACTTTTATCCCAGAGGAAGCACAGTACAATCTGTTGTCCCGTTGAGAAACGCTTAGTTTATAATGTCTCATCATGAGAGAAAATATATTTACCGTATTTCTTTTCTTACAGATTCTCGCCCGGAAAGGAAGTGTATTTCGCGCACCCTGAGCGTACCCGAGTTTTCGACTTAAAAGTGGAGTTTTTCCAGTTCTTAGAAGCGTGTTAAATATTGTATGTCTGCAATTGTATGCGTGCTGTATTTGTGCGTGTGTCAATAAAGCTGTGAGTTCTCCAACTTATGCTTCAAATATCTCAACCCAGCCACACCCAGTTATAATATGGTTACCCAAAATGCACACTACAGCAGTAGATTTACAGCAGATTAAACTTCACACAGGATGCGTGAAATGGGGCTTAGTAAATTAAACTCAGTAGTGTAAAATGTGAGAAAATGGAAGTGATTTATTCTACCAAATCGCTATTCAATGCACTTTTCCAATTGTCATAAATAAGCAAAATATGATCTATTACTAAATAAGGAAAATTAAAATAATAATAATTAAGTCATATGGTCTCAAATTAAATCTCTAAATACACTGGTATGCAAAACTTAAGCAACAATATAAAAATTTAGCAGATAGCCATGAAATTGCAGAACAGGAGGTCTGGAGATCAGTACAATGAACACGTAAGTCAGTAGAAACGTCATGCGTATGCAAATATCATTAACGAAACGTCGGAGGCGACGTGAGCGTACGCAAAACGCGTGATGTCGGCGCGTGCAGCTCAACAGTAGAATAAAAGGAAGGACGGAGACGCAATTCAACATATTCGCTGCAAGTGCCAGCGAATCAGTTCGTGAAATATGGCTAGAAGAAATCACCTGGACGACTTCACACGTGGAAGAATGATCGGAAAGCTGTAAGAGGGGCGTACTGTCACCAGTGTAAATGAAGAGTTTGGAATCAACAAAAGTGTCGTTTCGCGCGCTTGGAAAGCGTTCCAAACCACGTGTACAGCTGTTAGAAAGGTTGGTGGTGGCCGCCCGAGGAAGATAAATGCAGGGTATGACCGATATAACGTCCTGCAGGCGGGAAGAGGCCGACCGCAGTCAGCAAGCGCCATTGCTCAGCAACTCTGTACAGCAACGGGGCGACAAGTGTCGCGATTTACTGTGGCCGGACGCCTTTACAAAGTGAGGCTATTCGCCCGCCGTTCTGAACTCTGCCTCCCGTAGAAATTTGGCCACCGACGCCACCGTTTACAGTGGTGCAGAGAGCACAAAAACTGGACAATTGATCAATGGAGTCGTGTCCTCTTTACGGATGAGAGTCGGTTCTGTACCAGAAGCGATTCTCGACGAGTTTTGATTTGGAAAGAGGTAGGGACCCGGTTTTATCCCAGTAAACTCAAGGAAAGACACCGTTATGGTGGTTCTGGAGTTTTTGTCTAGGGAGGCATTTTGCTGAAGGGGCGAACTGTGCTCCACGTTTTCGACAGAGGGTCTGTAACCGGGGATATCTATTGTGAGGAGGTACTCCTTCCCCATGAGCGTCTGTTCCGAGGTGCCATTGGCCCAGACTTCATTTTTATGGATGACAATGCACGGTCATATCTTGCTGTTGAAGAGCTACTGGAAAGTGAAGATATCACTCGAATGGATTGGCCAGTGTACTTCCCAGATTTAAATCCCGTCGAACATGTGTGGGATGCTTTGGGGAGACGCAGTGCAGCACGCTAACATCCTTCGGAGAACACCCATCAAATCAAACAGATGCTGATTGAGGAATGGGCACTCCTACCGCAAGAAATGTTGCACCAGCTGGTTCTGAGTATGCGGACACGCTGCGAAGCAACCATTGCAGTGAGGGGAGGGCATATCCCGTATTAAGGAACATCTGCTTGTTGTTCTTCCTCTTGGATAGACAATCATAAATCACGACACTGTGCGTTCAATAAAGCTTGTTTTTGTTTGACTGCATACCGTATGCATTGTATTCCGTTTTCGGCGTCGATGCTTTCGACATCCTTTACGAACATAATACTCTCCCTCATTTCTGAATGGCATGTCTCTCAGATGAATTCTCGTGGTGTTATGGCAAAAAACCCACCTGATGCTTAAGTTTTGCACACCAGTGTATCATGCCAATCTATAATTTTAAATTACCATTAATTCACGTATACTAATGGAATCTGTTCACTTAAAGAACCACAAATCCGTATCGACGTTATCATAAATACGACGTATTTAATTATCCAGATGAATATTAATTTAGGAAAAATATTCATATTTATTTGATATCGAGATTCGCAATCGTTTAAAATTCATTATCTGCTCGCAATCACTCCCTTTCGACTATTAACAGCACAAAATTATGCTAAACAGTTTTGATGAGTGAGAGACAAGTCCATTATCCCGTCCCTTAATCTCCAGAACAACATGTTTCCCGGAAACATCCCTTTCAATGCATGAGAGAGGGCAGATCCGGGAATTACTCTTTCTCCAGTTTCTCCAGAACCTGCAAAAGGGGACGCATGAAATCCAGAACTTGCATGCCTCAATAGCACGAATGCACGTTTTGATATAGATATCCCACAGGCGGAATCCCGAATGGCGTGGCCCCAAACGTTAAAGCACTCGCATTGTTCCTCCACGCAAGATCTCCACCAAGAATGGGACTCATTGGAAAATTCCTTCTGTGAAATTCTTCCCTCTTGTGATTTGCGTAGCCGTCTCTGACGAGAGCGCTGATTGGGCAAGAAACGTTTTCACCCGAGCGGTATGTCGAGGATCTGAACTAAGGGAATTGAATGGGACGCGGCTATTAATCCTTATTGATGACGCCAGAGAGATGCCGATTTCCGATTGGATCATCGCTGCTCGGAGTAATTGCGCGGTCTAGCACTTCTCAGAGGAGACCTTAGATAAAGGAAGCCGATAGTGTTGCACTGAAAGGAAGATTTCGTTTGTTACTCATACAGCAAGGAGATTTGGCAATTGTACTTGAATCTTTATTGTAGGATTCCACTTTGTCGAGCGCTTTTCGTATTCTCCAATAGTTCCAAAGAATGAAATATGGCACAATTGTTTCATTTAAAGGATGTTTAACATTGTTATATAAAACTCTTTTTAAATAGTGTTTAACAATGAATTATTTTATTTAAATGATATTAACAATATATTGTCAATAATTATAATTTATAAATGTATTAAATGATATATTTATTTGCAAATAATTTATATCTGTTTTAAAATATTTATGGTTAATTATGCATTGTAAATATTATAAATATTGATTTATATTTGTAATATTGAATAAAATTTAAAATATTCTAAGTACATTTAAGTTATAAATTATAAATAACATGCCTAGATTATAATATATTGCGTGGAAATTGAGAAATATTTCAAAAATAGATGTGTGTAGGAATTTGATAATTTATAGTATCTATAATCTGATAAATTTAAAATAAAAAATTTAAAAAACAAGAGGTTGTTTTCATTAACAATTCTAATGCGTAACTAAAATGCAATAAATTTCTTTTGGTTGTGTTATATTCAGCTGCCTGATGGCCGAGTGACTAGCGCTCTGGAGTTCGGTGATACAGGCTTCGTCTCCCGGCGGAGCCATGGATATTTGTAGTGGTTCGGAATCCACTTTAAACAATAGGTCCCGGTCGAATAAGATCGTAGAGCATTGTGGGGACATTGTTACTCCGCATTCGTGTCTTATCTTACAGTTACATGCGCCCCCTGGGTAATGCAAAGTGAGTAACGTCGGTGCAGCGCTTGACTAAAGACATTCAAGACAGTTCTCTAAGAGTTAAAGCTGCATTAGAAAAAAAAAGCTGCAGCTTCATTAAAAAAAACAACTATATAAGGAATATTAGAAAAATAATAAATAAGCCAGACTAACCCCAGTAAATTAAATTGCTAAAGAACATACCGATCTATCATATTAAATTAACAAAAATTCAAGTATATTAACAGAATCTTTTCATTTAAAGAACCGCGATCAAATTCCTATTATAGTTACCATAAATAAGACGTATTTAATTATACAGATGAATATTAATTTAGGAAAGATATTTATATTTGTTTGATATCGATATTCGTAATCGTTTAAAATCCATTGAATCCACAAAATATATTAACTCCCTTTCGACTATTAGCAGCACAGAATTATGCTAAACAGTTTCGATGAGCGGGAGACAAGACCCATTATCCCAAGCCTTAATCTCCAGAACAACCAGTTTCCCGAAAACATCTCCTTCAATGCATGAGAGTTGGCAGATCCGGGAATGACTCTTTCTCCAGAGCCTACAAAAGGGGACTCATGCAATCCGGAACTTCCATGCCTCGAAAGCACGAACGCACGTTTTGATAAAGATGATCCCACAGGTCGAATCCTGAATGGCGTGGCCTCGAACGTTACAGCAACTCGTATTGTTCCTCCACGCAAGATCTCCACCAAGAATGGGACTCATTGGAAAATTCCTTTTGCATAATGTTCAGGCCGGGCTCCCCCGCATGATTTGTTTGGCTGTCTCTGACGAGAGCGCTGATTGGGCAGGAAGTGTTCTCTTCCGAGCGGTATGTCGAAGATCCTAACTAAGGGAATTGAATGGGACGTCGCTATTAATCCTTATTGATAACGCCAGAAAGATGCTGATTTCCGATTGAATCATCGTTGCTCGGAGTAATTGCGCGGTCTAGCGCTTCGCAGAGGGAACCTTAGATAAAGGAAGCCGATAGTGTTGTACTGAAAGGAAGATTTCGGCTATTACTCTTACACCAAGGATATTTAGTAATTGTGCTGGGATCTCTATTGTAGGATTCCGCTTATCGAGCGATTTCCGTATTTTCCGATAGATCTAAACAATGAAATATAGGACTATTGTTTCATTTAAAGCATGTTTAGCATTGGAATATAAAATGTCTAACAAGGAAATATTTTATTTAAATATATTTTAACATTATAATGTAAATAATTATAACTTATATAATTAATTATAATTATAAATATATACAAGAAATATATATATGAACTAAATGTTAATTTTATTGCAAATCATTAATATTTTTCTTTATATATTTGATGTTAGTTATACTTTTTATTATTTGTACTATTATTTAAAAATAAAAATTCTTTAGACCTATTTATGTCTAAAATCATAAATAAAATGTTTAGATTATAGAATACTACCTGCGAATTCAGGAATATTTAAGGTGTCTTAAAATGTGTTAAATATTGCAAGTGTGTGGTGTTTGTGCGTGTGTCAATAAAACTAAGTTCTCCAATATGTGCCTCATGTATTCCAACTCAATCACACCCAGTAACAATCTGGTTGCCCAACACGCACACTACAGAAGGAGATTTACGACAGATTTTTCATTGGATACATCAAATGGGGCTTAGTAAATTAAACTCAGTAGCGCAAAATTTGAGAACATGATTATTTCGAGTTAAAAGGCAAATAGTTCACCATTTTACAGTAAAACAAGAAAGTAAAAATGGAAGTGAACTATACTGCCAAATCGCTGTTCCATATACATTTTCAATTGGTCATAAATAAGCAAAATATGATTCTATTACTATACAAGAAAATTATAAAAATAATAATTAAGAAAACTGGACACTGGTAAATTAAATCTCTAAACACCATGCCTATCTATAATTTTAAATTACCATTAACTGAAACATACTAATAGAATCTTTTCATTTAAAACACAGCTATCAAATTCGTATCGATGTTATCATAAATAAGGCGTATTTAATTAAGCATATGAATATTAATTTAGGAAAACTATTTATATTTATTTGACATTGAGATTCGCAATCGCTTAAAATTCATAAAATCCACAAAATATATCTAATCCCTTTCGACTATTAGCAGCACATAATTATGCTAAACAGTTTTAATGAGTGGGAGACAAGACCATTATCCCATCCCTTAATTTCCAGAACAACATGCTCCCCGGAAACATCCCCTTCAATGCATGAGAGATGGCAGATCCGGGAATTACTCTTTCTCCAGTTTCTCCAGAACCTGGAAAAGGGGCACGCAATGCAATCCGGGACTTGCATGCCTCAAAAGCACGAACGCACGTTTTGATAAAGATGGTCCCACAGGCCGAATCCTGAATGGCGTGGCCTCAAACGTCAAAGCAACTCGCATTGTTCCTCCACGCAAGATCTCCACCAAGAATGGGACTCATCGGAAAATAGCGTTTTGCATAATGTCCCGGCCGGGCTCCCTCACGGGATTTGCGTGGTCGTCTCTGAAGAGAGCGCTGATTGGGCAGGAAGCGTTCTCTCCCGAGCGGTGTGTCGAGGATTCGAACTAAGGGTATTGAATGGGACGTCGCTATTAATTCTTATTGATGACGGCAGAGAGATGCTGATTTCCGATTGGATCATCGTTGCTCAGAGTAATTGCGTGGACTAGCGCTTCGCAGAAGAAACCTTAGATAATGGAAGCCGATAGTGTTGTACTGAAGGGAAGATTGTGACTATTACTCATACAGCAAGGAGATTTAGTAGTTGTACTGGGATCTCCATTGTAGGATTCCCTTCTGTCGAGCGCTTTCCGTACTCTCCGATAGTTCCAAACAATGAAATATAGGACAATTTGAATGATGTTTAACATGGGCATATTACTAATACAGTAAGGAGATTTGGTAATTGAAGAAGGAGATTTGTAAGGAGATTTGTGCTGGGATCTCTATTGTGGGATTCCACTCTGTCGAGTGCTTTTCGTACTCTCCAATAGTTCCGAACTATGAAATGTGGGACAATTGTTTCATTTAAAGGTTGTTTAACATCGGAATATAAAATTTCTAACAATGAAATATTTTATTTAAATAATATTAACATTATAATGTAAATAATTATAACTTATAGATGGAGTAAATGATGCATTTATTGCAAATATATATATATATATATATATATATATATATTATATTTAAGGTTAATTATACTTTATATAATTTGGATTATTAAATTAAATTAAAAATTCTTTAAGCCTATTTATGTTCAAAATCATAAATAAAATGTTTAGATTATAGAATACTACCTGCGAATTTAGGAATATTTAATGTGTCTTAAAATGTGTTAAATATTGCAAGTGTGTGGTGTTTGTGCGTTTGTCAATAAAACTGTAAGTTCATCAACCCGCGGCTTAGGTATCTCAACCCAACCACACCCAGTTACAATCTGGTTGCCCAACACGCATACTACAGAAGTAAATTTATAGCAGATTAAACTTTACACAGGATGCGTTAAATGGGGTAAAGTCAAATTTAGGAAATTAAATTCAAGTATCGCAATGTGGGAGAAAATTATTCTTTCGAGTTAAACGACAAATAGTTCACCATTTTACAATCAACCAATAAATTAAAAATGGAAGTGAATTATACTGACAAATCGCTGTTCCATATAACTTTTAAAGCGGTCATAAATAAGCAAAATGTCATCTATTACTATATAAGCAAAATTAGAAAAATAATAATTAAGTCAAACTGTCCCTAGTAAATTAAATCGCTAAATATCATCTCTACCTACAATGATAAATTACCATTAATTCACGTATACTAATGGAACCTATCCACTTAAAGAATCACAAATCCGTATCGATGTTATCATAAATAGGACTTACTTAATTAGGCAGATGAATATTAATTCAGGAAAAATATTTATACTTATTTTATATCGAGATTAGCAATCGTTTAAAATTCATTAAATCAACAAAATATATTTGCTCGCAATCACTCCCTTTCGACTATTAGCAGCACAAAATTATGGTAAACAGTTTTGATGAGTGGGATACAAGCTCATTATCCCGTCCCTTAATCTCCAGAACAACCTGTTTCCCGGAAACATCCTCTTCAATGCGTGAGAGAGGGCAGATCCGGGAATCACTCTTTCTCCAGTTTCTCCAGAACCTGCAAAAGGGGGCGAATGCAATCCGGAACTTGCATGCCTCGAGAGCACGAACGCACGTTTTGATAAAGATGATCCCACAGGCAGAATCCTGAATGGCATGGCCTCAAACGTCAAAGCACTCGCATTGTTCCTCCACGCAAGATCTCCACCAAGAATGGGACTCATCGGAAAATAGCGTTTTGCATAATGTCCCGGCCGGGCTCCCTCGCGTGATTTGCGTGGCCGTCTCTGACGAGAGAGGTGATTGGGCAGGAAGCGTTCTCTCCCGAGCGGTATGTCGAGGATCCGAACTAAGCGAATTGAATGGGACGTCGCTATTAATCCTTATTGATGACGCCAGAGAGATGCTGATTTCCGATTGGATCATCGTTGCTCGGAGTAATTGCGCGGTCTAGCGTTTCGCAGGGAAATCATTATATAAAGGAAGCCGATAGTGTTGTACTGAAGGGAAGATTTCGGCTATTACTCCTACAGCGAGGAGATTTGGCAATTGTGCAGCGGCATCTTTATTGTGGGATTCCACTTGGTCGAGTGCTTTCCGTATTCTCCAATAGTTCCAAACAGTGAAATATAGGACAATTGTTTCATTGAAATCATGTTTAACATCGGAATATAAAATGTCAAACAATGAAATATTTTATTTAAAAAATATTAACAATATAACATAAATAATTATAATTTATAGAGGAACTAAATGATACATTTATTGCAAATAATTTTTATTTTTTGTTATATATATTTATATTTAATTATAAATTTTATAATTTGGATTATTAAATAAAATTAAACATTCTTTAAGCCTATTTTTGTTCAAAATCATGAATAAAATGTTTAGATTATAGAATACTACCTGCGAACTGAGGAATATTTAATGTGTCTTAAAATGTGTTATATATTGTAGGTGTGTGGTGTTTGTGCGTGTGTCAATAAAGCTGTCAGTTCTCCAACCTATGCCTCAAGTATCTCAATCCAACCCTGCACAGTTACAATCTGGTTGTCCGACACTCACACTAAAGCAGTAGATTTATAGCAGATTAAACTTTACACAGTATGCGCCAAATGGGTTTAAATAAAACGCAGTATTGCAAAATGCGAGAAGATGCTAAAAGGTAAATAGCTCACCATTATACTGCACTTAAAAAAAAGCAATAACAACGACAGAAATGGAAGGGAAATATTCTACCAAACCGCAATTCAGTTTGACTTTTTAAGTGGACATAAATAATCAAAATGGGATCTATTACTATAGAAGGAAAATTAAAATAATAATTAAGCCAGCTGTGATAAATTAAATCGCTAAAGATCATGCCGATCCATCATTTTAAATTACCATTAGTTCAAGTATACTAACGGAATCTTTTCGTTTACAGAACTTCAATCAAGTTCGTACCGATGATATCATAAATAAATAAGAGCGTTTAATTATCCAGATGAATATTAATTTCGGAAAAATATTTATATTTATTTGATATCTAGATTCATAATCGTTTAAAATTCATTAAATCCACAAAATATATCTGCTCGCAATCACTCCCTTTCGACTATTAGCAGCACAGAATTATGCTAAACAGTTTTGATGAGTAGGAGACAAGACCCATTATCCTGTCCCTTAATCTCCAGAACAACATGTTTCCCGGAAACATTTCCTCCAATGCACGAGAGATGGCAGATCCGGGAATGGCTCTTTCTCCAGCCTCTCCAGAACCTGTAAGAGGGGACGCATGCAATCCGGAACTTGCATGCCTCTAAAGCACGAACGCACGTTTTGATAAAGAAGATCCCACAGGCAGAATCCTGAATGGCGTGGCCTCGAACGTTAAAGCATCTGGCATTGTTCGTCCACGCCAGATCTCCACCAAGAATGGGACTCATCGGAAAATTCCTTTTGCATAATGTCCCGGCCCGGCTCCCTCGCGTGATTTGCGTGGTCGTCTCTGACGAGAGAGCTGATTGGGCAGGAAGCGTTCTCTTCGGAGCGGTATGTCGAAGATCCGAACTAAGGGAATTGAATCGGACGTCGCTATTAATCCTTATTGATGACGCCAGAGAGATGTTGATTTCCGATTGGATCATAGTTGCTCAGAGTAATTGCGCTGTCTAAGCGCTTCGCTGGGGAAACCTTAGATAAAGGAAGCCGACAGTGTTGTACTGAAAGGAAGATTTTGGCTATTACTCATACAGCAAGGAGATTTGGCAATTGTACTGGGATCTCTATTGTAGGATTCCACTGTGTCGAACGCTTTCCATGTTCTCCAATAGTTCCAAACAATGAAATCTGGAACAATTGTTTCATTTAAAGGATGTTTAACATTGGAATGTAAAATGTATATTATTTAACAATGAAATATTTTATTTAAATGATTTTCACAATATAATGTCAATAATTATAGTTTATAAATGTATTAAATGATATATTTATTTGCAAATAATGTATATCGGTTTTAGTATATTTATGGTTAATTAGGCATTGTAAATGTTGGAAATATTGATTTATATTTGAAATATTAAATAAAATTTAAAATATTCTATGTGCATTTATGTTAAAAAATTATAAATAGCATGCTTAGGTTATAATAATATTGCTTGCAAATTGAAAAATATTTAAAAAATAGATATGTATAGGAATTTGATAATTTTTAGTATCTGTAATCTGATAAATATTAAAAAAAATTAAAAACAAAACTATGTTTACATTAACAATTCTAATGCTTAATGAAAATGCAATAAATTTCCTTTGGTTGTGTTATATTCAGCTGCCTGATGGCCGAGTGACTAGCGCTCTGGAGTTCGGTATCACAGAGTTCGTCTCCCGGCGGTGCCATGGATGTTTGGTGGAATCTACTTTAAACGGTAGGCCCCGGTCTGATAGGATCATAGAGCGCTGTGGGGGCATTGTTACTCCGCGTCCGTGGCTTATCTTCAAGTTACATGCTCTCCCTGGTTAGTGGAAAGTGAGTAACGTTTGTGCAGCGCTTGCTTTATGGCATTCAAGACAGCTATCTAAGTGTTTGGCAGCTGCATTAGAAAAAAAAGCAACAACTATGTAAGGAATATTAGAAAATAACACATAAGCCAGCCTAACCCTAGTAAATTTAATTGCTACAGATCATACCGACCTATAAAATTAAATTACCATTAATTCAAGTATACTAATGGAATCCTTTCATTTAAACAACTGTGATCAAATTCGTATCACTGTTATCATAAATAAATAAGACAATTTAATTATACAGGTGAATATTAATTTGCAAAAAATATTGATATTTATTTTATATTGAAATTCATAATCGCTTAAAATTCATTAAATCCATAAAATATATCTACTCGTAATTTTTCCCTTTCGACTATTAACAACACAAAATTATGCTGAACAGCTTTGATGAGTAGGAGACAAGACCATTAGTCCGTCCCTTAATCGCCAGAACAACCTGTTTCCCGGAAACAATGCTCCCTCATTGCATGAGAGATGGCAGATCCGGGAATCACTCTTTCTCCAGTTTCTCCAGAACCTGCAAAAGGGGAATGCATGCAATCCGGAACTTGCATGCCTCAAACGCCCGAACGCACGTTTTGATAAAGATGATCCCACAGGCCGAATCCTGAATGGCGTAGCTTAAAACATTAAAGCACTCGCATTGTTCCTCCACGCAAGATCTTCACCAAGAATGGGACTCATCGGAAAATTCCTTTTGCATAATGTCCCGGCAGGGCTCGCTCGCGTGATTTGCTTGGCCATCTCTGATGAGAGCGCTGATTGGGCAGGAAGCGTTCTCTCCCGAGCGATATGTCGAGGATCTGAACTAAGGGAATTGCATGGGACGTCGCTATTAATCCTTATTGATGACGCCAGAGAGATGCTGTTTTCCGACTGGATCATCGCTGCTCGGAATAATAGGGCGGTCTAGCGCATCGCTGGGGAAACCTTCGATAAAGGAAGTCGATAGTGTTGTACTGAAAGGAAGATTTCGGCTATTACTCATACAGCGAGGGGATTTGGAAATTGTACTGGGATCTCTATTGTATGATTCCACTCTGTCGAGCGCTTTCCATATTTTCCAATAGTTCCAAAAAATGAAATATAGGACGATTGTTTCATTTAAAGGATGTTTAACATTGGAATGTAAAATTTCTAACAATGAAGTTTTTTATTTAAATATTATTAATAATATAATGTAAATAATTATAATTTATAAATGAATTAAATAATTTATATATTGCAAATAATTTATATTTGTTTTAATATATTTTTGGGTAATTATCCAATGTCAATGTTATAAATATTGACATATAACGGGGTTTAAGAAATAAAATTAAAAAAGTATATTTATGCTAAAAATTATAAATAACATGTTTAAATCATAATACTTTGCTTGCATATCGAGAATATTTCAAAAATAGATGCGTATATGACATTAAGTGGTCATAAATAATCAAAATGGGATCTATTACTACATAATGAAAATTAAAATATTAATAATTGAACCAGCCAGAGACTGGTAAATTAAATCGCTGAATATCATACCCATCTCAAATTTTAAATAACCATTAATTCGAGTATACTATTGGAATCCTTTCACCTAAGAACCGCGATCAAATTAGTACCGATGTTATCATAAATAAATAAGGCGTATTTAATTATCCAGATGAATATTAATTTAGGAAAAATATTTATATTTATTTGATATCGAGATACGAAATCGTTCAAAATTTCATTAAATCCAGAAAATATATCTGCTCGCAATCACTCCCTTTCGACCATTAGCAGCACAGAATTATGCTAAACAGTTTTGATGAGTGGGAGACAATATCATTATCCCATCTCTTAATCTCCAGAACAACCTGTTTCCCGGAAATGTCTCCTTCAATGCATGAGAGATGGCAGATCCGGGAATGACTCTTTCTCCAGTTTCTCCAGAACCTGCAAAAGGGGACGCTTGCAATCCGGAACTTGCATGCCTCGAAAGCACGAACGCACGTTTTGATAAAGATGATCCCACAGGCCGAATCCTGAATGGCATGTCCTTGAATGTTAAAGCACTCGCATTGTTCCTCCACGCAAGATTTCCACCAAGAATGGGACTCGTCGGAAAATTCCTTTTGCATAATGTCCCGGCCAGGCTCCCTTGCGTGATTTGCGTGGCCGTCCCTGACTAGAGCGCTCATTGGGCAGGAAGCGTTCTCTCCCGAGCGGTATGTCGAGGATCGGATCCAAGGGCATGGAACGCAGCTATTAATCCTTATTGATGACGCCAGAGAGATGCTGATTTCCGATTGGATCATCGCTGCTCGGAGTAATTGCGTGCTCCAGCGCTTCGCAGAGGAAACCCTAGATAAAGGAAGCCGATAGTGTTGTACTGAAATTAAGATTTTGGCTATTACTCATACAGCAAGGAGATTTGGTAATTGAACTGGGATCTCTAATGTCTGATTCCACTTTGTCGACCGCTTTCCATATTCTCCAATAGTTCCAAATAATGAAATATATGACAATTGTTTCATTTAAATGATGTTTAACATTCGAATATAAAATGTGTCCTTTTAATTATTGTATAACAATGAAATATATTTATTTAAATGGTATTACCAATATAATGTAAATAATTATAATTTATATTAATAATTATAATTATTAATATAAATCCCTATTCATCTATAATTGTAATTTATAAATGAATTAAATGATATATTTATTGCAATTTTTTTTTATGAAATTTATAATTGTTTTAATATATTTTTGTTTAATTATGCATTGTAAATGTTAAAACTATTGTTTAAGAACTTGGATTATTAAATAAAATCAAAAAAAGTACATTTATGCCAAAAATTATAAATAACATGTTTAAATTGCAGTATATTGCTTGCGAATTGAGGAATATTTCAAAAATGAATGTGTATAGGAAATTGGTATTTATATTATCTATAATCTGATAAATATTTAAAAAAAAATATATATTTACATTAACAATGAATTCTTATTGAAAATGCGATAAATTCTTTTGGCTGTGTTGATTGGAATGATTGCATTATGATGTAGTATATTGCATAATATACGGTATGATTGCATTGTGATTGGTATGATTACATTATGATTGGTATGATCGCATTAGCATGTAGTATATTTCATGATAATTGATATGATTACACTATAGTGTACTATACACTGAAGTGACAAAAGTCATGGGATAGCAATATGTAAATTTTCACATGGCAGTAGCATCGCGTAGAACAGGTATAAATGCGCAGTGCTTTCGCAGAGCTTTCATTGCTGTTCAAGTTATTCATGTGAAGAGGTTTTGACGTGATGATGACCGCACGACGGGAATTCACAGACTTTGAACGCGGAATGTTAGTTGGTGCTAGACGCATGGGTCTTGCCATTTCGGAAATCGTTAGGGAATTCAACATTCCCAGATCCACTGTGTCAAGAGTGTGCCGAGAGTATGAAATTTCAAGCATAACATCCCACCATGGACAGCGCAGTGGTCGACCGCCTGCACTTAACGACCGAGACCGGCGACGTCTGCAAAGAGTCGTAAATTCTATCAGACAAGCAACACTGCATCAAATAACCACAGAAATCAATGTGGGACGTACAAGGGACTTGTCTGTTAGAACTGTGCGGAGAAATTTGGCTTTCTTGGGCTATTCCAGCAGAAGACCGACTCGAGTGCCTTTACTGACAAAACGACATCTCTTGCAGCGACTCTCGTGGGCACGTGAGCATATCGGTTGGTCCCTAGATGAATGGAAAACCGTGGCCTGGTCCGATGAGTCACGATTTCAGTTGGTAAGAGCTGATGGTAGGGTTCGAGTGTGGCGCAGACCCCATGAAGCCATGGACCCAAACTGTCAGCAAGGCACTGTTCAAGCTGGTGGTGGCTCCGTAATGGTGTGGGCTGTTTTTTCATGGCATGGACTTGGTCCTCTGGTGCGACTGGACCGAACATTGACTGGAAATGCTTATGTTTAGCTACTTGGAGATCACTTGCAGCCATTCATGGACTTCATGTACCCAAACAACGATGGGATTTTTATGGATAACAATGCGCCATGTCACCGGGTCACAACTGTTTGCGATTGGCTTGAAGAACATTCTGGACAATTCCAACGAATGATCTGGCCACCTAGATCGCCCGACATGAATCCCATCGAGCATATATGGGACATCATCGAGAGGTCTGTTCGTGCCCAAAATCCTGCACCATCAACGCTTTCACAATTATGGACGTCTATCGAGACAGCATGGCTCAATATTCCTGCAGAAGACTTCCAACGACTTGTTGAGTCCATGCCACGTCGAGTTGCTGCACTTCGCCGGGTGAAAGGAGGGCCGACACGATATTAAGAGGTATCCCATGACTTTTGTCACTTCAGTATATTGCATGATTATATTTACATGCATGTTTATATTGCTGTCCATAGAATATTAAACTATAATGTTTTCTTTTATACCCAAAATGCTTTCGTAATAAGTAAGTTAAAACACGATAATCTAACAGCGTACAAATACACAAGATTTAAAACTACGTAAAAAGAAAACACTTGAAAAATCATGAAACTTTCACTTTTTTAAATATTTTTCTTTAAAAATAAAGCTTATTTTAAAAAAACAGCATAACATACTATCCCTAACAAAGATTTTAATTTAATAAGAAAGGAACAATTCTGAAAAAAGCCGCTTAAAGCCTCTGACTCAAGCAAGAACAAATTATTACAAAAGTAAATAATTAAAAAAAAAAGCAACCGCCGGAAAGCATAGCTGATCTTTCGTGAAATGGAAACGAAAATATAACAAGCAATATAAAATTAAAAAATGTAAACTCAATTCCCACTTAGGTTAACAAAGAAAATTTTTATTTTAATTACTTTTTATTAAATAATTACAATTAATATAAATATGAATATACTTATGACAGAATCACACTATTAAATGGCAAAATAGAAAACGAATTTCCTTGCAATTTTCCTTTCTATATAGGGTGTTGGACTAGTATTTTTGTTTGTTACTATTTATTCGCTTTCTATTTTTTTTTTTTTTTTTTTTTTTCGTTTCTAATGTATGAAGCTGATGGTGGTCTATAATTTCTCATTCTATCCATCTCTTGTAATGCTTCATAATATATATCCTGCTAAATATCTTATATAAGATAAATTTTTTTCTCCCATATAAAACTAAAATTAATTACTTAAATTTAATGAACGGATTAATATTTGAAAAAAACTGTATTAACATCCAGTGTCATCCACTACCAGTTTCAAAAAATGTATGTGAACTCGAGTGCATGAATAGAAAAGTATTTTATGAACGATTGAAAATTTGAACAAGATATATATAGGGAGAGTGTGAGCTAAATAGAAGGAATTGAAGAAAAGTTATGAAAACATAGCGTTTTCAAGATGTCTCAAGATATAAAACCTAAACCTGGACATTCCTACCTCCTGGGCAACACAGACTGAAAAAAAAAATGCCCCTTTTTCTGACTTGGAAAAGTTACAAAATGGAAGCAAAGACTTGACTAAGTTGGAAATAATGTAATAATACTTGTAGTCAATAGTATAATGATGTTGCTACTGACATTACGAAAAGGAGAATTATATAATGAAAATAATGTAAAAAATATTTCAAATGTATCTAACCTGCAATGGGACAAATTCTTCTATTTCATTAGGTTAGATTGAAAATAAACAAATATATAAACAACCGATATAAGTATAAAGGATAACAGTAAATAGGAAAATATAAAGCAAATAAAAACAAACAGTGAAATATATAAACAAACGATACATAAATATAAACGAACACCGTAAATAGGAAAATATAAAACAAATAAAACAGATAATTATAAACATAAAAACAAACGATTATAAATGTATAAATGATATATAAATATAAACAAAATAAATCTGAAATATAAAGATATAAAATTAATAAATGCAAACGATATATAAGTATAAAAGAGCTTATATATATAAAGAGTAAATATGAAAATATTAAGCAAATAAAAACGTCTATCAACGTATAAAAAATATATGTATGCACATTAAATCCAAAATATAAATATATAAAACAAATCGAAAGAAACGATTATCAATGTATAAACAAACTGTATTTAAGGACACTAAATCCGAAATATAAGTATATAAAACCAATGAAAATAAACGATACAAATATATAAACAAACAATAAACAAATATAAAAGTGGACGCCTAATTATAAAAATATAAAATAAATAAAAAGAAAAATTAATTATAAAACTTAAAAACAAACGACTTAAATGCATAAACAAATAATATATCAATATAAACACAATAAATCTGAAATATAAAGATAGAAAACTAATGAAAGCAAATGATATATAAGTATGAAAGAGCACGTAAATATGAAAATATAAAGCAAATAAAAACAAGCGATAAAAATATATAAGCAAGCGAGATATATAAAACAGTCATCGCAAAAATTAAAACATAATACAGTTTTAAAAAAAATAATTTTTAAAACATAAAAACAAACGATTATAAACGTAGAAAGAAACGACATATAAGTATAAAGGTGCACCGCTAATATGAAAATGTAATGCAAATGAAAACAAACGATTAAAATATAAAAAAAATTAAAAAAAGTAATCAAAATAACTGTCGAAACGTTAACAATATAGAACGTGCATTATGGAAATTATTAAAAATTTTATAGCTTACGTCTAAAAAAAAAAAAGGGGGGGAGTTTCGCGTTAAAAAAAAAAATCTTTTGTCACCTGCCTCTTCTTCACAAATCACAATAGGGAATTCAAAATTGCGAATCATTCAGAAAACGCATTGAGACGATGAAGAAAACAATTTACGGCAAATAGCGATAGCTTTCACTCGAAAAACGAAAAAAAAAAAAAAAAAATCCTACCTTCAGTACAAAAATGTTCCTCGCAACAAAATATGATTGAAATCTGTTTTCATTCTGAAATAATATTCAGATTCAACATTCTTATTGTCCTACGTATTGATGTGTTATTCTACAAATCAGGCACGCTTGTTGCATTTCTGAGGGATAGATTGCGTTTACTTTTTATGTTAAAGTTATCTCTTTATAAAGTGAGGTGAATTAATTCCAGATTATATTTTAGGGTTTGAACGCAATTAAATAAAGTATATAGAAATACCACTGTTACTGTAAACTGAAATATTCTTCAGTTAGAGATTCTTTTGTCATTCATATTGATTTGTTATTCTACGAATTAAAAATGCTAGTGCCATTTCTGAAGGATATATTGCGTTTACTTAATATATTTATAATCAAACGATAAAATATATATACCAAGGAGATATAAATATAACTGGGGCGCTGTCAATATGAAAATATAAAGCAAATAACGAAAACAAAGTAATAAAAAATAACTATCGATACCACAACCATAGAGAACGTGCATTGTGGAAATTATTAAAAATTTTATAGGTTGCGTCTCAAAAAAAAAAAAACAGTTTCGCGTTAAAAAAAATAATAATAGAGAACGTTGCATTATGAAAATTACTAAGGATTTTATAGTTTTCTGTCGAAAAAAAAAACTTATGTCATCTGCCTCTTCTTCACAAATCACAATAGGGAATTCAAAATTGCGAATCATTCAGAAAACGCATTGAGACGATGAAGAAAACAATTTACGGCAAATAGCGATCGCTTTCACTCGAAAAACGAACAAAAAAAAAAAATTCTACCTTCAGTATAAAAATGTTCCTCGCAACAAAATAGGATTGAAATCTGTTTGCATTCATGGTTCCTTAAGATGGCTGCATAAAGAATGGGAAACACTCTTTCTTTCTTCTTCTTGTAGAAGAATGAGATGGGACGGATGAACATGACATTCGGAAGAGGGTGTCAGGACTGAAAGTGCCCGGTTGAGAAACGACAGAGCAAATTTTCTTTGATTTCCGACTGATTCTCCTCTGCTAAGATGACTCGCTTTCTTCTTTATGAGCATCAGAGAAAGAAGATGAGAGAGATGGAAGAATCATTTCCCTGCGAATTCATTTGTAATGTTTGTTATCTGTCTTTTCTGCTTCTGGGAATATTATCGTTCCCTGTATTATCTTTGAATTTTTATGAGGAATTTTCCGGTAGATGGAATCGGAAAACTGGAGCATTTATGACATTTGTTTTGATATGAATTGGATATTCTGGTTTCATTTATGATTGTGTTTTATTTATGAAGATGTGTGAAAGTCATATATAAGAATGCCACAATTATAGTAGTCCAAAATGATCATTTTGGACATTCTTATTATCATACTTAATGATTTATTTTATATGAATTAAGTACCTTAGTTTCAGGTCTGATTTTACAAACTTATAAATTTGTATGCAAATGTTTTCTGCTTTATAAAGTGCTGTATATTAATTCAAGATATTATTTTAAGGTTTGAATGCAATTCAATATCATGTATAGGAATGCGATTTTTATTGTAATCTAAAATAATCTTTGGTTTCAACATTCTTATTGTCATACATATTGATTTGTTATTCTACGAATTAGATAAGCTAGTTGCATTTCATAGGGATAGTTTGATAGATAAACATATAAACAAATGATATATAGTTATAAAAGAGGACTACAAATATGAAAATATAAAGGAAATAAAAATAATCACTAAAGATATATAAAAAAAGAAATGATATATAAATATAAAAGGGGCACAGTAAATATAAAAATATAAAACAAATTAAAAAAAAATTAATTATAAAACGCAAAATCAAACGATTATAAATGTATAAATAAACGTTATATAAATATAATATTAAATTTGAAATATAAATATATAAAACAAATAAAAACAAACAATAAAATAATAAACACACAATATAGAAGTATAAAAGAGCACCGTAAGTAGGAAAATATAAAGTAAATAAAAAATATTAATTAGTTATACTATATAAAAACAAACGTTATTTTAATATAAACCCGTTAAATTCGAAATATAAAGCTCTAAAAAGCAAATAAAAACAAATGATAAAAATATATAAAGAAACGAGATATAAATATAAAAAGGGCAAAGATTAAAATATAAAATAGATAAAAAGGATAAATTAATAAAAATAACTATAGAGAGATAATAATAGAGAACGTTGCATTATGGAAATTACTAAGGATTTTATAGTTTTTACCTCGAAAAAAAAAACTTATGTCATGTGACTCTTCTTCAAAAATCACAATAACGGATTAAAAATTGCGAATCGTTCAGAAAACGCATTGAGACGATGAAGAAAACAATTTACGGCAAATAGCTATCGCTTTCCGTCTAAAAACGACAAAAAAAAAAAAAAAAAAAAAACTCCTACCTTCACTACAAAAATTTGTTTCCTCGCAACAAAGTATGATTGATTATTTAAGAGGGCTATTATTTAAAATTGATTATTTAAGAGGGCTGCATAAAGAATAGGAAACAGTCTTTCTTTCTTCTTCTTGTAGAAGAATGAGATGGGATGGATGAACATGGCATTCGGAAAAGGGTGTCAGGATTGAAAGTGCCGGATGAGAAACGACAGAACAGATTTTCTTTGATTTCCGACTGATTCTCCCACTATGCTGGATGACTCACTTTCTTCTCTTGCGAGAGACGGTTTATTATGAGCATCAGAGAACGAAGATGAGAAAGATGGAAGAATCATTCCATGCGAATTCATTTGTAATGTTCCTTGTCTGTCTTTTCCGCTTGTGTACATTATCATTCCTTATGTTGTCTTTTAAATTTTTATGAAGCATTTTCCGGTAGATGGAATCGGATTCCTGGTTTCATTTCTGATTGTGTTTTCTTGATGAAGTTGTATAAAAAACAGAAGTCGTGCTCTGTTTTATGAAATTCTGTGAATTAGTTCAAGAAGATATTTAAAATTTTGAATGCCATTATGTAACATACATAAGAATGCCACAATTAAAGTTGTCTGAAATATTCTATATTGTCGATGTTATTATCATACGTATTGATTTATTTTTCTGCGAATTAAGTACGTTAGTTTCAGGTCTGAAGTGTAGATTGTGTCAACTTATAAATTTGTATGTATACGTTTTCTGTTTTATAAAGTGCTGTGTATTAATTCAAGATGCTATTTTAAGGTTCGAATGCAATTCAATATCATGTATAGGAATGCTAATCTTGCTGTAATCTGAAATAATCTTTAGTTTCAACATTCTTATTGTCCTAAATATTGATTTGTTATTCTACGAATTCTGTACTCTAGTTGCATTTCTGTGCAATAGATTGATAGACAAATACGTAAACAAACGATATATAAGCATAAAGGAACACCGCAAATATGAAAATATAAAGCAAATAAAAATAAGCGCTAAAATATAAAAACAAATTATACATAAATATTTTAAATGCAAAATGTGTTGTTGTTGTTTGTTGTTTCTTATCCCACTTGGCTGGCCAAGCCCACGAGCCCATACGTGCTCATGATTGAAGGGGAAGGAAGCAGCTTCTGTTGTGATGGAGCCTGACTTTTGCTCCGTGACGCTCTTACAGTCATAGGAGACCGGGACCTACCGCTTAAAGTGGATTCCGAACCACTACAAACATCCATGGCACCGCCGGGATTCGAACCCGAAACCTGTGGCACCGAGCACCAGAGCGCTAGACACTCGGCCATTGAGGTCCCAAATTTTGCCGACGGCACGCGGTGTTCCCAGGTGGTCACCCACCCAAGTACTGACCGCGCCCAATGATGCTTGACTTCGGTGATCTAACGAGAACCGGTATATTCAGCATGGTACGGCCGTTGGCTGTAATGCAAAATGTAAAACAAATAAAAGCAAACGATGAAATACATAAAAAAATTATATATAAGTATAAAAGAGCACCTCAAATATGAAAATATAGTTCAAATAAAAACAAACGATTTCTAAATATAAAAGGCGCACAGTAAATAAAAAAATATAACAAAAGAAAAAAAAGATAAATTAATAAAGAATAACTATCGATACGTTAACAATAGAGAACGTGGCTTTAGGGAAATTACAAACAATTTTGTAGGTTATGTCACAATAAAAAACTCTTTTGTCATCTGACTCTTCTTCAAAAATCACAATAAAGGAATTCAAAATTGCGAATCGTTCAGAAAACGCATTGAGACGATGAAGAAGACAATTTACGGCAAACAGCTATCGCTTTCACTCTACAAACGAAACAAACAAAAAATTCTACCTTCAGTACAAAAATGTTTCCTCGCAACAAGATATGAATGAAATACATTTGCATTCATGGTTCTTTAAGATGGCTGCATAAAGAATGGGAAGAACTCTTTCTTTCTTCTTCTTGTAAAAGAATGAGATGGAACGGATGAACATGGCATTCGGAAGAGGGTGTCAGGACTAAAAGTGGCGGATGAGAAACGACAGGGCAAATTTTCTCTGATTTCCGACTGATTCTGCTCTGCTGGATGACTCACTTTCTTCTTTATGAGCATCAGAGAACGGAGATGAGAAAGACTGAAGAAGAATCATTTCCATGCGAATTCATTTGTGATGTTTGCTATCTGTCTTTTCTGCTTCTCTGTATTATTATCATTTCTTGTATTATCTTTAAATTTTTATGAAGCATATTCCGGCAGATGGAATCAGAGAACTGGAGCGTTTATGCCATTTGTTTTTTATATGATTTGGATATACTGCTTTTAGTTCCTATTGTGTTTTATGTATAAAGTTTTATGAAAAATACTGGCCTTGTCTGTTTTATCAAATACTGGGAATTAGTTGAAGAAGATATTTAAAAGTTTGAATGCAATTATGTAACATACATAGGAATGACACTGTTACTGCAATCTGAAATATTGTTTAGTTTAAATATTCTTATTGTCATGCATATTGACTTGTTTTTCTACAAATTAGGTAGGCTAGTGGCATTTCTGAAAGACAGGTTTGCTTTTACTTATATATTTGTATGTAAAAGTTATATCTTTATAAAGTGCCGTGAATTAATTCCAGATTATATTTTGTGGTTTGAACGCAATTAAATAACTTTTATAGGAATGGGAGCTGATACTGTAATTTACTGTAATCTTTAATAATATTTTGTTTCAACTTTCTTGCTGTCATACATATTTATTAGTTATTCTAGGAATTAGGTAGCCTAGTTTGTATTTCTGAAGGATAGATTGCGTTTACTTGTTTATTTATATGTTTATTTTTTTTATTTTTTTTTATTTCCAATGGCAAGGCAAGTACAAGAAGAGTAAAAATAGTAATAATAACAAAAATAGCAAGGGAAAAAAATACAAAAGGATAAATGTCCAGAAAATGCACAGATGACCGAAGTCATTGCCTTAAGAGTTCTCTCGCACGCCAGTAAAGCGCTGTCGCCGTCAAGTGCCGCACATCGTTGGAGGTGGTCTCTGTTCATTGGGTCTGTTGAACCACATAGGGGGCAGCCAGGATTCGAAACTATTTTAATGCGATGGAGATGTTCTGCTAGACAGTCATGGCCAGTCAGAAGTCGGACCTGGGCGACAGCATGCCGTCGCGGATTGCTGGGTATTGCTAAAAGATCTTCAGCTCTCCAACGCTTTGAATTGATCTCATCATGAATTTGTAGCTTGTTATATATATGTAAAAGTTATAAAATGCTGCGTATTAATTCAAGAGAATATTTTAAGGTTTGAATGTAATTAAATAACATATTTAGGAATGCCACTGTTTCTGTAATCTGAAATAATCATTTGCTTCGACATTCTTATTGTCATGCATATTGATTTGTTATTCTACGAATCCAGTGCGTTGGTTGCATTTCTAAGGGATGGATTGCGTTTATTATATATTTATATATAAAATTTATCGGTCTTATAAAGTTCTTTATATTAATTCAGAAGAATATTTTATGGTTTGAATAAAATTAAATACCCTATATAGGAATGCCACTGTTTTAAATTCTGAAGTAACCATTAGTTGCAACATTCCTATTGTCTTGTATAGTGATTTGTTATTCTGCGATTTAGGTATCCTTGTTGCATTTCTGAAGGATAGATTGCATTTACTTATATATTTATATGCAATATTTATAAAGTGCTTTGTATTTGTTCAAGAGGAAATTTTAAGGCTTGAATGAAATTAAGTAACATATTTAGGAATGTCACTGTTAATGTAATTTGACATAATCTTTTATTTCAACATTCTTATGGTCATAAGTATTGATTTGTTATTCTACTAATTAAGTACTACGCTAGATGCATTTCTGAAGGGTAGATTGCGTTTACTTATATATTTATATGTAAAAGTTATATTTTTATGAAGTACTGTGAATTAATTCAAGATTATATTTTTGGAGTTTGAATGTAATTAAATAACATATATAGGAATGACACTGCTACTGTAAACTGAAATAATCTTTAGTTTCAACATTCTTAGTGTCGTGCATATTGATTTATTATTCTACGAATTAGTTGCGTGATAATAATAACTTTTTATTCCGTAGCCCAATATTTATAAAAAATTTTTATGATTCTTACTTCAGAAATATTGAAAATTTCATTAAAGAATTGTTTATAGTATTTAAAATGAATTTAAGGAGAACCAGCAAATACAATAAATTTATTGAGTACATTAGGAAAATTAAAAATCTGCAAATATTAATTCACTGAAAAACTTATTAATTTAAACATCTCTTTAATTCCTATATACAAAAAAAAAATAAAAAAATCTAACGAATATGAAACCACACACATTTCAGTGAAAAACATTTTAAATCCTGTTATGAAACGCACACTTACATTTTCATTCAAAACAAATTCTTGACGGAAATAATATAAATCTTTTCTCATATCTGTTTACTCGCACATGAAATATTTATAATAAACGTACCGCAACACAAAACACAAAAAAGGCACATGTAATATGAATACTTGAATCAGAAGGACAGGCCGATGATAAACAAACCTTGAAACTTCTGACACTCTGGAGTCTCGAAAGACTTTTAATAAAAATTGGAGAGACTTCAAAACTTCGAAAACTGACGTCAAAGATAATTCTTACGAGATAGAAAAAAAAAGGAGATGTTGAGAGATAAATGTGAAAGAAGAAGAAGAAGATAAAAAAAAATCATCCTCTTGAGATGAATCAGTTCCTCTAAGAGAGCGGAGGGAAGTGATGAATAGTGTTCCCGCCCCTGTATAGATCGAGGTGATTATTAAGTGCAGATCCATCGGATACAGTCAGATTAAATTACTGTAATGAAGAGGATAATAAATTTCCCGCGATTCTTTAGTGTCATACTTGTAGCAGAAAATAAATAGAAAAAGAAGAGATCTTTCAAAAGATGTTATTTTTCTAAAAAGGATGAAAAGCTTTTAAATAATTATTGGTTTTGCTTATTAAAATTTTCTTTCAAGTTGTCAAGAGATCTTATTATTATTGGTGCATATTGGTGAGCTTGTTTATGTATATTACGATAAATTCACCGACGTGAAATTAGGGGAGGATAGTTTGTGGAAGAAATTTTACGGGTAATTGTTCAGTATTTCACTTTCTTTTGGGAAAATAATTCTAGAAAGCTCAAAAAGCGTATCCCGTTATTTTATCTCATTAGCCCCATATGTCCGGTTATTTTAACCCGTTAGCTCGGGAATGAGCAACTGAACGACATTTAACAGGCCGTAAATGTTCTGATGCCGATGCAATGCCGATTCTTAGGTAGGTGCTTTATCATCAAAGCCGATTCACGATTTACGAATCATACATGTTCTGACCAGCTATCGCGTAGAAAATTGGCATGCAGCCAAGTCATGAGGATTAAAATAACGAGGTTTAATAGGGGAGAAAGTTAATTTAGAAGGTTATTTTAGTTACAATGAAAATTATTTCATTTTTTTACTAAATAAAATTCAATGATAGATTATTATTATGCATAAATTGTATGCACAGGTAGAGGATCTATATCTGCTTTATAAATATGTATTAACTGTATGTCGTACATGTAGACTTGAAATTACATTTACCAGTTGTAAAAGTAGGGGATATATATGCAGTGAGTTTTAGCTAGTATGACAATGGAGGAGAGTTCGATTTCTGTTCATGGGAAAAAGCAGCAAAATGCATTCACACAAAACCAGCAACCTTATCAAATTTTAATCAAACTCATTGAAATCATTTGTGAATTTAAAAATCTCCAAAAAATAAATTCATCAAGAATATTTCTGAATTTAAAAATCTCTAAATATAAATTTATTGTGAATATTTGTGAATTTAAAAAGTGCCAAATAAAAACATTTATTGGACTAAATAGAATATTAAAAGTAATCATGCATAAAAATCGGTAATTAATTACTCTGTATGAAAATTATGAAAAAGAGTCTTCTTCCATGTATCAATCTATATACAGTTTAGTGGAAAAAATTTAAATCCTGTTATGAAACTCAAACTTACATTTTCATTCCAAGCAAATTTATGTCGGAAATAATATAAATCTTTCCGCATATGTATTTTCTTGCACATGAAAGATTTATAATAACATAACCTCAACACAAAATACAAAAAAATGCTCATGTAATATGAATACTTTATTGGGAATCAGTGGGACAGGGCGGTGATCTGCAAACCTCGAAACATTTGACACTCTGGAGTCTCGAAAGACTTTTAATAAAAATTTCAGCGCGATGCTTTTAAGGAGACACTTCAAAACTTCAAAAATGACGTTGAAGGCATTTCTTACGGGAGAGAAGAAAAACAAACGAGAAGTTTAAGAGATAAATGCGAAAGAAAAAGAGAAAAAAAATGTGATTCTGTTGAGATGAATCAGTTTCTCTGAGAGTGCGGAGGAGAGTGATAAATAGTGTTCCCGCCCCCTGTATAGATAGAGGTGATTATGAAGTGCAGATCCGTCGGATAGAGTCAAATTAAATTACTGTAGTGAAGACGATAATGAATTTCCTGCAATTCTTTAGTGTCATATTTGTAGCAGAGAATAAATATGAAAGAAAAAGAAGAGATCTTTTAATAGATGTTACTTTTTAAAAAGGAAGAAAAGCTTTTAAATAATTATTGGTTTTGCTTTATTAAAATTTCCTTTCAAGTTGTCAGAAGATCTTATTATTACTGGTGCATATTGGAGAGTCTGTTTGTGTGTGTTACGATAAACTCGCAGACGAGAGAATAGGGGAGGATAGTTTTACTCAATGAAAGCTACGTATAAAAACATCTTCAAATATAAATTCAGTGAAAACCTTTGTGAATTTAAAAATCGTCGTATATTAATATTGAGAACATTTGTGAAATTTAAATATCTTTACATATTAATTAATTGAGAAGATTTAAGAATTTAACTATCACTAAAAATAAATTCATTGAGAGTATTTGTGAATTTAAATATCCCCAAATATAAATGCATTGAGATCATTTACGAAATTAATAACTGCCAACTAAAAATGATTGAAAAATGATTGAATTTAAAAATCTCCAAATGTAAATTAATTGAAATCATTTGCGCATTTAAAAATAACTTATGTATGTATTTAATTCCTATATACAAAAAAAAAAAAAAAAAAATCTAACGAATATGAAACCACACACATTTCAGTGAAAAAATTTTTAAATCCTGTTATGAAACGCACACTTACATTTTCATTCAAAACAAATTTTTGACGGAAATAATATAAATCTTTTCTCATATCTGTTTACTCGCACATGAAATATTTATAATAAACGCACCGCAACACAAAACACAAAAAAGGCACATGTAATATGAATACTTGAATCAGAAGGACAGGCCGATGATAAACAAACCTTGAAACTTCTGACACTCTGGAGTCTCGAAAGACTTTTAATAAAAATTGGAGAGACTTCAAAACTTCGAAAACTGACGTCAAAGATAATTCTTACGAGATAGAAAAAAAAAGGAGATGTTGAGAGATAAATGTGAAAGAAGAAGAAGAAGATAAAAAAAAATCATCCTCTTGAGATGAATCAGTTCCTCTAAGAGAGCGGAGGGAAGTGATGAATAGTGTTCCCGCCCCCTGTATAGATCGAGGTGATTATTAAGTGCAGATCCATCGGATAGAGTCAGATTAAATTACTGTAATGAAGAGGATAATAAATTTCCTGCGATTCTTTAGTGTCATATTTGTAACAGAAAGTAAATAGAAGAGAAAAAAAGATCTTTCAATAGATGTTATTTTTAAAAAGGATGAAAAACTTTTAAATGATTATTGGTTTTGCTTATTAAAATTTTCTTTCAAGTTGTCAAAAGATCTTACTATTGGTGCAAATTGGCGAGTCTGTTTATATATGTTACGATGAACTCACAGACGAGAGATATTGGGAGAATACTTTGTGAAAGAACTTTTAGGGGTAACTATCCAGTATTTCCGTTTCTTTTGGAAAAACAATTCTAGCAAGCTTGAAAATCATATCCTGTTATCATATTTCATTCTCCCCAATAAAATAATGAGACATATGGGCATATGTCTCGTTATTTTATCCCGTTAGCTCGTGACACACATCTCCAAATATAAATTAATTGAGTATATACATGAATTTAAAAATTTCTAAATATAAAATTAATAACATTTGCAAATTTAAAATCATTTAAAAATCATTTTAAAAATCATAAACATTAACATTTACAAATTTAAAACTCTCCAGGTGTAAACATTCACTGAAAATATATATTAACTTAAAAATCTCCAAATATAAATTAATTTAAAACATTTGCGAATTTAAAAAGTATTTAAATATAAATTCATTGAGCACATTTGTGAATTTAAAAAGTGTGAACTAAACACCTTTATTGGACTAAACAGAAAATTAAAAGTAATCGTTTATAAAAATCGTTGTTAATTACTATGTATAAAAATAATAAAAAAAAAGACTTCCTTACATATATTAATGCCTATACATTTTAATAAAAAAAAGGTTTCCATCCTGTTACATTGACTTACATTTTCATTCGAAACAAATTGTTGACTGAAACAATATAAATCTTTTCGCATATCTATTTTCTCACACATGAAATATTTATAATAAACATACCGCAATACAAAAAAGGGCACATGTAATATGAATACTTTATTGGAATCAGTGGGACAGGGCGATGATAAACAAACCTTGAGACTTCTGACACTCTGGGAGTCTGGAAAGACTTTTAATAAAAATTTCAGCGCTATGCTTTTAAGGAGAGACTTCAAAACTTCAAAAATGACGTCAAAGATATTTCTTACGGGAGAGAGAGAAAAAAACGAGAAGTTTAAGAGATAAATGCGAAAGAAAGAAAAAGAGAAAAAAAATTATCATTCTCTTGAGATGAATCAGTTTCTCTCAGAGAGCAGAGGAGAGTGATGAATAGTGTTCCCGCTTTCCCTGTATAGATTGAGGTGATTATTAAGTGCAGATCCATCGGATAGAGTCAAATTAAATTACTGCAGTGAAGAGGATGATAAATTTCCTGCGATTCTTTAGTGTCATATTTGTAACGGAAAATAAATGCTAAAAAGGAAAAGAAGATATGTTATTTTTGAAAAAGATGAAAAGCTTTTAAGTAATTATTGGTCTTGCTTATTAAAATTTTTTTTCAAGTTGACAAAATGTCTTATTTGTGTGGTGCACATTATTGAGAGTGTTTATGTATATTAACGATAAACTCACCGACGGTAAATTAGGGAGGGATAATTTTTGGAAGGACTTCTACGGGTGACTATGCAGTATTTACGTTTCGTTTGGGAAAATAAGAAAAATAATTCTAACAGACATATAAAACATATCCCGTTATCTTATCTCCTGATCTCCATATGTTTCGTTATTTTGTCCCGTTAGCTCGTGAATGATGAACTGACAGACATTCAACACGTCTTTGCGTAATACCGATTCATACAGGAACTCTATTTTATCTACGCTCATATACAATCTGACTAGTTATCGCGTAGAAAATCGGCATGCGGCCAAGTCAAATGAATTCAAATGCCTAGTTGTAATAGGGGAGAAAGGTAATTTTGGATGTGATTTTAGTTAAAGAATAATTTCAAATTTTACTAACCAAATGTTAATATCATAGTATGGAAAGAAAAAAATAATTGAAATTATATAACAATAAATACAATTATTATTATTGTTAATATTATTATGGATGTACATTGATGCTCTTTGCATTTTTTTTTATATTATAATTAACTCACAGACAGGGGATAACGGGGCATCACTGTTATATGGAATTATATACTATTATATATATATTATTGTTTTCCGTTCAGAGTACAGTGAATCGGTTTTCCACATGCGCTCAGAAAATTCACATTTATGTTTGGACGCTGTTAATGATAATAGAGAGTTTTTGCATGCCGTACGTTAGTTACCGTAGGACGTCCGTTAGCTTTTTCTCCCTAGCGCACATGCTCATAGGAAATTATGTTTCCTATGAGCCAATTATATTTTCAATTATTACTTAATTTGCTTATTATACTTTCATTATGTTGTATTGATTCATTCAATTTATTTAAATATTATTTAGTTATAGTTATTTAAGATAATCTGGTTCTCGGTCACAGTTTTAAAAACATTTATCAAAATTTGTTTAAAAACGTTAATGCATCAGATGAGGAAATTGTAAATTTTTTATTGAAAACAGTTGAGTAAATTGCAAATTTTGAAAAAATAGATGAGGAAATTGTAAATTTTTGATTAAAACTAGACGAGGAAAATGTAAATTTTTGATTAAAACTAGACGAGGAAATTGTAAATACTTGATTGAAGATAGATGGCAAAATTGTAAATTAAACTGTAAATTGGTTTGTATTTTTTTTTCTAATTATAAGAATATTTACTTAATTTATTTATTATTAAAATTAGAAAAATAACAAAACAAAAATTAGGTTCACCTACAATTTGTAACTAATTTAAAGTTTATAAAATCTTTCAAAACCCTAGGAGAGATAGAATTTATTTCAATCGTGCCTAAATTGGAAAAAAAACACATTTTGCGAGAAACATAAAAAAACATTTAGCGTGCCAAGTATACTTACTTAATATATACAAAATATAGTTTTTACTTGAATTCTGTATTGTTCAACACCGAATTTCTGTACTTTTAAAGTGTTTTAGCTGTCTTGCCTCTGTACTTAGTTTTTATAAGCTGAATTAACATTACAAAACTGTACTTTTTGATATACAGAAAATAAAAGAGGCGTGTTACTGACGCCTTTGTATTGAAACTTTCAAAAATTTTATATTTATAATACATGATTAATTAATTGTATATTATAAATACACAATTTTCAATCCAAAAGGCGTCAGTGTACCAAACAAACCTATATTAATGAAATTAATTAATTAATTAAATTGAAATGAACGCAAATTATATTTTAAAACGTAGGTCCCGGTCTAATATGACTGTAGAGCCCAAACCTACCTTGTAAAAAGGAAACAACTCCTGGTTTGTAATCTGCCAGTAGGCAGACGGCAATGGTCCAACATGAACTGTAATGCCGGGGAGTTATTCAGAAGCAAATTATATTATAATAATGCACATTAAGCAAGGTGGAAGTAATTATTATGTAGGATAAAATCAAATTAAATTAGTATATTGAGGACAACAACAATTTTTTTCCAAGTCTCATGTGTTAAATTGATATTAGACGTTAACCTTTCAGATCACGCATGGGGAATTTTACGACACTAACTCATGTATTGGGTCGATTCAATCCCATTTTTTAAGCTAATTTCTCATTATGTCAACCCATTTAGCAAAAAAAAAAAAAAAAAAAAAATGCACTCAATATCAAATATTTTCAAATTAGGAAAATTATTTTATTAATTTAAAAAAGAGGAAAATTATTTTATTAACTTAAAAAGGAGGGAAATTATTTTATTTAAATAGTAATTTTCAAAATAAAAAATTATAATTTTATTTTACCTGCATTTCTTATTCTATTTTTGAAGTATACTTTTTTACCCTTTTTGATGTATTTAATCATTTTGTAAAAAAAAATAATAATAATAAGTAAATACTAAAAAATACTGTTATCTGCTTGAAATGCTATGAAATTATAATAAGTTCCGTGCATAAAATTATATTTACATTTGAAAATTTTGTGAAAATAAGTTATCAGTTATAAAAAAATTCAGTCGGATGTTCTAGAAAAAAATTTTGTATACCATAAGGGAATGCGTTTTACTAAATATTTATGACATTTCTCATGATCTGATGCTGCATTACTATTGGATTTACCCTTTCACTCTTTACATAAACGAAGGGTGACATATTTCTTAAGATGCTTCGCTTCTTTTGCAAATTTAGTAGACTTTTTACTGTTGTTCTTACACGAGGTGAAATTATTCGTTCATTTTATTAATGTTATTATTCGTTCATTTATTAATGTATTCGTTCATTTTATTATTTAGTTCATTTCATCATTTATTATTCGTTTATTTTATTCGGAGGGTGAACGACCACGTATATAAACTCATGTCCATAAATTAAGGATAATGAAGTTCAGGCAAAGAAAGAGACAGAAGCAAAACAAATTTGACTTATTTGTAAAGTCTATTTATTAGACAAAAGCAAAAAATGCAATGTTTGACATAATTAATAAAAATTGCGATTTTTACACCCTGGAGCAAATTTCAAAAAGAACCTATTGACAAAAAACAGTATAACATGGTTAGTATGATGGTTAATATGGAGTATGTCTAGACGATGCAATACAGGTCTTACAACGCCTAGGCATGCTGAGTATCAAATTATCAATCTGATCTTGGGGAATATTACACCACTCATCAAGCAATGTCCTCCGAAGTACCGGTTGATAGGTGGGAGGGGGTTGACGGGCTGCAATTCGTCGGCCAAGCATATCCCATACATGCTCTATTGGATTCAAGTCCGGTGAGTATGCTGACCAATCCATACGGGTGATATCCTCCAATTGAAGGCATTCGTCTACAATGTTTGCACGGTGAGGATGGGCGTTGTCATCCATAAACAGAAATTCAGCACCCATGGCGCCCCGAAACAAACATACATGTTGTTCCAGAATGACATCCCAAAAGATGTGACCTGTCATCGTTACACTCTGAACATGCAGGCCAGTTCTGGAATCAAGAATAATTCCTCCCCAAACGAGGCATCCTGCATCACCGTAACGGTGTCATTCAATGGTGTTCTCTTGGTAACGGGTACCTGGCGCTCTCCATATGAAAGTCCGGCGAGAATCAGACTGCAAACTAAACCTAGACTCGTCGGAAAACATCACACCAGACCACTGTTGCGGTGTCCACAATGCATGCTCTCTACTCCAGGTTAATCGCAGGCGACAGTGAGTTGCGGTAAGTGGAACACATCTGACAGGCCTACGAGCATATAGACCAATGTGCCCTAAGCGTCTGTACACGGTCTGCCTTGAAACTGTCGTACCGGTAGCTGAAGAGATCTGACGAGACAGGTCTGATGCTGTGCTCCGTCTGTTTCTTTTGGCACTAACTGCTAAATACTGGTCCTCATTCGGCGTTGTAAGTCGGGGGCGACCTGTGCTGTAACATCTACTCGCATTACCATCATCTTGGAATCGTTGCCAAAGCCTGGAGATGACACTCTGGGCGATTCCAAGTTCCTCGGATACTTCCAGCTGGGTACGTCCACATTCCAGTCGTCCGATAATTCTACCACGTAAAAAATCATCCAAATGCTTCCTTTGTGCCATAACTATGCTTTTATTGCACTGAAAGGCTTTTAAAGTGCTTGTGAACAATTTTACTTCTTTGCTTCCATTCCTTATGTACCCCTCTCTGACACTGCCATCATTGTGACGTACTATCCGCGCCATCTGGTGGTTTCCTGTAATTTGCATATTCTTCTTCAAGACGTGTGTGATAATTCTACAGGTGAAATTTTTATTTTAGAGTTCAATTTCTGTGTGATTCTGAATTATCCTTAATTTATGGACATGAGTGTACGTATCGTATTGGAGTAAATTCCCACCAGGTAGAAGATATAAGAAGCGCCATCAAATTATTTCTTTTTTTGATACAGTGTCTAGTACAATAAAGCCGCCAGCGGAAGAAAACTCCGCCCTAATGCTCCCGAGTGGTGCACGTTGCCACTGAGCCAGGAGTCGGGTAAACTATTGATTGTACATACTAAATTCTGAATCTTTAAAATAAATTTTTTGTTCCGCTTATCATTCCTGTTCACATTCAGAAATTCCATTTAATTTCACAGTAACCTGAACTCTCTCGTAATCTATGGAAACACTCACACACACACACAAAAATCTCTCAGTTTCAAGTTACAACAAGAGCGGTGTCAAAAAGACCCCAACATCACCGCCAAAATGGAATTCTCGCTTTTTCTACTTGTTTTGTGATTTTCTGCTCCTATGTGAGCACACAGAAAGGTGCAGGAAGTATCGCCTGTAAATAAGGAAACATTCCTAGAAATTTCAGTGAAAGACAAAAAAAAAAAAAAGTGGGCCAAAAAACCATAATGCGTGTGCTTGTTTGTTAAGTGTCTAAAATAATCATTCGTTATATATTTTGGAAGAATAAGGAAAATTAAATTAAATTAAATCTTTTGAATAGCATGTATAACTTTTAAAAATTATTAGTGAACAATTTGGATAGACTTATACATAATTTTATGCAATGTATAAGTCTTGATATATATTTATTTTTTTTTTTTTTACATTAGTCTCATTACATAGTCGTTATTTAAGAAGTATATTGTTCAAAGAATTATATTCTAAGTAAATATGATTTTTTAAAATTAATTTAAATATGGGAGATAGTATGCAGATTTACTTAGAAAAATGCAAAATAAGAAAAATATAACGTGCACGTAAATTAATTTAGGTGAAATTTAGGTTTGGTTTGGTTTGCCGCTCTACAATCATTTTAAGTACACTTTACGCTAATTAGATCTGGACATAGGATTCTGAACCATTAGAGTTAGACAGGATTAAGAACAACCAACAATCATCCATGCCACCACCCGGATTCGAACCTAAAGCCTGTGGTACCAAAGGCCAGGACGCTAGTCAATTGACCATCAGACTGCGGTAAGTTTTAGAAGGAAAAAAAAGGAGGATTAGAATGCATCAAGATACCTTTGCTGTGCAGCAGGGAGAAATGTTGTTCCATTTACGTGGCAATTATCGAGAGCTGAACATGGGGGTTGTGCAGGGACACGGTGAAATTATTTTAATAACTGTTTAAAAATGTCAATAAAGTTATTGTTTTTGAATGACGGGAAGATTTAACTTGTATTCCTTCTCCCTTACAATGAGAAATACGTAGCAATATTAGCGTTACTCCCGGGGTGGGGCTACAGCATTTCCTCCGCATTTATCCACACTATTTCAGGCATCCAAGACAGCTGTCTAAGTGTTTGCCAGCTGAATTAGAAAAAAAATCCACACTATTTAGAATAAACACTCCATGGGTAGTATCTGGAGGATTCGTATCATCATTCCCTATTCCTGGAGAACAACGGAAAGTCTCTTTCTGGCCTACGGATTTATGGTTTAGTTTGGTTTGTCGCTCTACAGTCATTTTGTGCATACGAGGGCTAAACATATCGGGACCTACAGTTTAATGTGTATTCAGAACCACTAGCAAATATCCATATCACCGCCAAGATTCGAACCTGAAGCTTGGAATACCAAAAGCTATGGATTTATGGAGCTCATGTGTCGGTTCGTTTTCGGTTTTTAGGTTTCGAACCAGACTGTCCGGAAAATGAAAACAAGCTGTCTAAAGAAATACTGAAATATTACAAATTTTAATTTTGCTATTTAATAATTTTCAACAGAGAATATTACTAGTTTTAAATCACAAAATTTAGAGAAAAGTAGTCAAAATTAATAAAATAACAAAAATTTTAAAAATCGAATTTAGTATCTAGGAATAAAATCATGCAATCGCATTAAAAGAAAAAGAAAAAAAATATATACTTAAGAAACTACATTAATAAATTTGTTAACAAAATGAACTTTAAAAAGAAAATTCCATTTACCCTTTAAACGAATTAAAGTTCCCATTGTTGTACGAAACTTTAAGTAATTAACTAAAGATTTATTAATAGCGCCATGTTGAAATCTTTTCTAATGCATTAATGGTTTCGTTAAAAGTTAAGAAATTTATTTTGCACGTTTAATTATTTCTACAACTTGAGCTAAAACGGGAGATTTAGTCGAATAATGAAAGTTTTGTGCGTTAACCCATTTTAGATGCTTTTATTGTTTTTATTTAAGCGGACATATTTTTAGCTTATTATTTTTTATTTTTAAATAAACTTCAAACACTTTATTGCTTGGCTGGAAACAGTTGTTGATTAATTTTAGGCTACTTGAAATTTATTGGCGAAGTTTAAAAAAAAAATGATTTTATACAATTTTACTTCTACAAAGTCTTAAAAATGGCTTTAATTCTTAAATTCTTTTTTAAAGAATATTTTGTATTAAGATCATAAAAAAGAACTTTAATGAAAATGTGACAAGATTAGAAATGGGTAAAAATTTTATAAAAACAAACAAACAAACAAATTAAGCAGTAAATTAGGATAAAGAAACGTTGTGAAAAACGGAAATAAATCAAATAACAAAATCTTAGTAATTTGAAAACATTTCAGAGATTACAAACAAACCACAGATCTTAATGGTTTGCAGATTGTAATTGTTGCTGCAGGGTAGCGTCCGTTATGTTTGAGCTTGTTTTGTGTTTGGTCAATTTGTTGGTCAGTTGTGTCAATTTCATTTCCGAGATAAACGATTCGCAGGTGTAAGTTGAACCAAAAGCGCTAACGACTTTAACTAAGAGTCTGGTTTGCTCTGTAATCAACAATCAACTGTGCGTATCTAGGGATGGTCCCAGAGGTCACTTAAAGTGACACATAGAACCTGTTATATTAGATGTTCCAAGATGCACGCGCATCATGAGTTCGTAGACTATAATTGAATTATTCTGCGAACTCATAATAAAACAAGCGATATCTGCCCTATATTCGCAAGAGTATTATTTTAAAATCAACGTTAATTATTTCTCATCATTTCGACAGTTCATTTTTGAATAGAGGGATGCACACATAACGCATTTTTTTAATACATTGGTTTTCTCTATTTTGGTCATTCTAAAATAAATACATTTTGTAAAAATGTGATAAATCTGACGGGCCGGAAAAATATCGAGAAATCTGAGTCGCGAGTTGGCCACCTCTGCTGTAGAACATTGGGCTTTGACCTGACAACCCTACCCCGTCAAAAGAAGAAATCTGCCAACAGGCAGACGGCTTTGATCATCATGGAGTTGTTCCGCCAATGAAGAAGATTAGACATCTGGTAATGAAAGCTTTTTTTTTAATGCAGGAATTTTTATTCGAAACTTAAAAGACGCCATTGACTGGAAAGTCATGTCTCATGCGTATTATGCAGGTTAAATCTAGGTCCCAGACGCTTGATTTGAGTGCAAAAAACCTGGAATGCGTAAATAATGTATACTGATGTATTACAGTAATAGCAATTGTACGGTTTTATCAATACATCCTGTTAATTATATGTCCCAAAAACTGGAAAGGAATAAGGAAGTATAACAAGATGCCATTGCAGAAGCATTTTTACGACTTTTAACAGAACTGGAACACATTAAAAAGGTATAGCGATATACTACAGTAGAAGCATTTCTTAAGGCTTTAACTATGAGAAAAACGATTTTGTTAATCAAACAACGCAATTCATTTATTAACCAAAAATCACTTTGCATTTAAATATAGTTTATTTCCTTAAAAACAACTTTTAGATTCACTTTTAAATTTAGAAATAGATCTAAATATTTTTGTAAAAAAAATTTTTTAAAGAAAAAAATATGTGAAAAAAAAAAATTCAGGACAAATATTTTTTTTCCAGAATAGTTTTTTAGAGGAATATTTTTTTTAAAAGAAAACTTTAATATTCTTTTTGTGTGTGAGCAGAAATCCTTTCACCTGATTCTTTTCAGATAATAACATTAAGCCTTTCTGTTTTTCTCTTTTTCAGATTTAATGGAGTTACAAAAATAAAAATAAAAAATACAAAGGAAGAATTGTTTTTTATGTGTTGTAGAGTTTTGTCCTGGCATTATTTAATTTTAGAAAACATTACAGTTAGAAGAATATATTTCTTTTTTTTATTAATAAAACCCATATTTCCTCTTTCCTTTTGCGACAACCAAAGAGTTGGACAACAACAACAAGAAAAAAAAAAGGTAATATTTGGATATTCTATTTGAATGTTCATTTTCTTAAAAAGAAATAGCAAATTATATTTCAAAGAGAAAATTCCATTTCCAATATATCCGTTAAAACTCTCAATGATTTTTTTATTTTTATTTTTTAAAATAATATTTCAAAACATCACATTTAATCTCCTTGTTTACATAAATACGATTTCTGTAACGCTCTCCCGTGAGAAATACCTCCATCACTCTGCAAAACCAGCTTGGACCAGTTTAGGATGCTCAAGGTCAGATGAAAGTCACCCAGCACCATAAATGTGCATTGACAAATCCGTGAGAATAGGGCAGAGGGAAATAAAATCTTCATCCCCCTATCTTTATCCTATCATACACTGAAAATTCGGTGGAATTGTTTTTTTTTTTTTTTTAACTTTAAACTTTCTATTTTGTATCTAAAGCGCGACTTGAAGCGCACCAATTGAGCCTCTCTTTGGGGGAAAAGCAAAGTTGAGAAATAGAAATAAAAAAAATAAAATAATACAAGAAAATCTTTCCTGAATTACAATGAAAGAAAATGCGGGTAACGAGTGAAAAAAAAGACAAATCTTATCTTTTTACTTATAACCAGAGAAATATATTTCGAAATACTCAAAAATCGAGCGAAACATTTATGCCACGAAGTTTACTCAACTGCAATGTGGATTCAATGTCTTCTTTCTCAAAAAAACCATAAGTTAGTTTCATAGGCAGTCTAAAGATCACAAGAGGTTTTATATGGACCAAATTTTTTTTTTTTTTTTTGGTGAGATCAATTATATTGATGCTAGATTTAATCCATAGCGTTTTGTAAAGCAAGAAATCCTGTCTTTTTTATATTCATAGTTCCGGTTGGTAAAAAAATATTCGTGAAAACAATTGTACTATATTCACCTTTTACCTCATAGATAAATAGCTCTATATGCATAATATTTATTTTTTTATTTATTACAAATGTTTTTTCTATTTATTACAAATTTTTTCTATTTATTACAAATTTCGTATAATGAAGGACGTATAATGAATTTTACCGTAGAAACAATTGGCTTTATCATTGTGTCCTATTTGGTGCATGTCCCAAAATCTGGTAAGGTATATAGACTTATAATAAAGTACTATTTTTGAAGTATTCCTCACTTAAGAATTACGTACTGTTTTGCGTACGTCTAATAAAATTCTGGAATGGATTAAGGAGGAATAAAAATAGCAGCATTTCTTACGCCTTGTTTGATATGAGTCCAATGATCTGGGATGTATAAAGGATGTATACAGATGCGTTTTCGTAGAAAAAATTTGTACGGCTTTATCTTTATGTCCTGTTTGGTAAATGTCAAAATGTTTAAATGTCACGACTGTTTAAAAGAATACGGATGTATAAAAGTACTACTGTTGAAGCATTTCTTACGGATTTAACAGTATCTCATGTTTTGTGTACGTCTAATAAAAATTTGAAACATAATAAGGATGAACAACGAAGTACTACAGTAGCAGCATTTTTTAAGGCTTTAGTATACGATTTGTATGATATAAGTCCAAGTATCTGGGCGTATAAAGTACGCATAATAATGTATTACCGTAGAAGCCATTTATACGGCTTTATCATTATAACAAAGGAATAAGGACACATATTCCTTACCAGATTTCATTTAATGTTGAAGCATTTTTTACAGCTTAACATTACATCTTGTTGAATATACGTCTAATAATCTGCAATGGATTAGGATGGTATATTTAGGATGGTATATTTACATATAGTATAGTATAAAGTATATAGTAGAAGTATTTCGTGCGACTTAAACTATGAGAAAAAGATTTTGTTAATCAAACAGCGAAATTTATTTAATAACCAAAAACTATTTTGTTATTAAATATAGTTTAATTCCTTTAAGAAACAGTTTTAAAATTTAGAAATCAATCTAAATATTTTGTAAGCAAAAAACCTTTTTAAGGAAAAAAATATTGAAAAGAAAAATACATGACAAATTTTTTTTCCGAATAGTTTCAGAGAAGAATATATTTTTTTAAAGGAAACTTTAATATTCTTTTTGTGTGTGAGCAGAAATCTTTTCACCTGATTCTTTTCAGATAATAACATTAAGCCATTTTCTGTTTCTCTCTTTTTCAGATTTAATGGAGTTACAAAAATAATAAAATAAAAAATACAAAGGAAGAATTGTTTTTTATGTGTTGAAGAGTTTTGTCCTGAGATTATTTAATTTTAGAAAACGTTAAGGTTAGAAGAATATATATTTTTTTATTATTAATAAAACCCATATTTCCTCTTTCTTTTGCGACAACCAAAGAGTTCGACAACAACAACAAGAAAAAAAAGGCAATATTGGGATATTCTTTTAGAATGTTCATTTTCTTAAAAAGAAATATCAAATTATATTTCAAAGAGAAAATTCCATTTCCAATATATCTGTTAAACCTCTCAATAATTTTTTTATATATTTTTTAAAATTTTATTTATTTTTCAAAACATCACATTTAATCTCCTTGTTTACATAAATAAGATTTCTATAATGCTCTCCCGTGAGGCAGTCGACTGTTATTTAATAAATACCGACATCACTCTACAAATCCGGCATGGACCAGTATAAGATGGCCAAGGTCAGATCAAAGTCACCCGCCACGATAAATGTGCATTGACAAATCTGCGAGAATAGGGCAGAGGGAAATAAAATCATAATCCCCCTATCTTTATCCTATCATACACTGAAAATTCGGTGGAATTTTCTTCTTTTTTTTTAAACTTCAAACTTTTTATTTTGTACCTAAAGCGAGACTTGAAGTGCACCAATTGAGCCTCTCTTCGGGGAAAAAGCGAAGTTGAGAAATAAAAAATACGAGAAATTCTTTCCTGAATTACAATGAAAGAAAATGCGGGTACTGAGCGAAAAAAAGACAAATCTTATCTTTTTACTTATAACTAGAGAAATATATTTCGAAATACTCAAAAATCGAGTGAAACATTTACTTCGCAAAGTTTACTCAACTGTAATGTGGATTCAATGTTTCCCTTCTCAAAAACCATAAGCTAGTTTCGTATGCAGTCTCTAGATCACAAAATGTTTTATATGAACCAAAAAAAAAAAAATTTTTTTTTTTTTTGGCTTGATCAATTATATTGATGCTAGATTTAATTTATAACGTTTCGTAAAACATGAAATGCTGTCCTTTTCGTATCCATAGTTCGGGTCCTAAAAAAATATTCGTGAAAATTGTGCTATGCGTATATGTTGCCTCGTAGATAAATAGCTCCACGTGCATAAAATTTTTTCTATTTATTACAAATTTCGTATAATGAAGTATTACCGTAGAAGCAATTGGCTTTACCACTGTGTCCTATTTGGTGTATGTCTCAAAATCTTTAAAGGAATAAAATCGTGTAATAAAGTACTATTGTTGAAATTTCCTCACTTTAGAATTACGTACTGTTTTGTGTGCATCTAATAAAATTCAGGAATGTATTAAGGAGGAATAACAAAGTAGTACCGTAGCAGTATCTCTTGCGGCTTGTTTGATATGAGAACGGGGATATAAAATGTGTAAAGACGTATAGCGATATATTATGATAGAAGCAATTTTATGGTTTTATTATTACGTCCTATTTGGTATATGTCCCAAAATCTGGAAAGAAATAGGGACGTATAACGTACTATTGTAGAAGCATTTTATGGCTTTAGCATTACGACCTTTTGTATATACATCTAAGAATCTAGAACGGATTTAAATTGTATATCGATCTACTACAGTAGAAGCAGTTAGTACGGCTGTAACTATGAGAAAACAATTTTGGTAATCAAACAGTGAAATTTATTTAATTTTGCAATCAAATATAGGCACCAAAATTAAAAATCACTTTGTATTTAAATATAGTTTAATTTTTTAAGAATATCTTTTCGAATCACTTTTAATGTGAGAAATATATTCAAATTTTTTTTAAAAAAAAATTTTAATGAAAAAAATAAGTGAAAAAAAAAATACAGGACAAACTCTTTTTTTTCCGAATAGGTTTTGAGAAAAAGTATTTTTTTTTAGAGGAAACTTTAATATTCTTTTTGTGTATGAGCAGAAATCTTTTCACCTGATTCTTTTCAGATAATAACATTAAGCATTTCTGTTTTTCTTTTTTCATTTAATGGAGTTACAAAAATAAAAATAAAATATACAAAGGAAGAATTGTTTTTTATGTGTTAATTTCAGAAAACGTTAAAGTTAGAAGAATATATTTTTTTTTATTAATAAAACCCATATTTCGTCTGTCCATTTGCGACAACCAAAGAGTTGGACAACAACAACAAGAAAAAAAAAGTAATATCGGGATATTCTTTTAGAATGTTCATTTTCTTAAAAAGAAATAGCAAATTATATTTCAAAGAGAAAATTCCATTTCCAATATATCTGTTAAACCTCACAATACTTTTTTTATATATTTTTTAAAATAATATTTCAAAACATCACATTTAATCTCCTTGTTTACATAAATAAGATTTCTATAATGCTCTCCCGTGAGGCAGTCGACTGTTATTTAATAAATACCGACATCACTCTACAAATCCGGCATGGACCAATTTAGGATGGTCAAGGTCAGATCAAAGTCACCCAGCACCATAAATGTGCACCGACAAATCCGTGAGAATAGGACAGAGGGAAATAAAATCTTAATCCCCCATCTTTATCCTATCATACACTGAAAATTCAGTGGAATTTCCTTTTTTTTATATATATTTTAAACTTTCTAGTTTGTATCTAAAGCGCGACTTGAAGCGCACCAATTGAGCCTCAGTTCGGGAAAAAAGCGAAGTTGAGAAATAAAAAATACGAGAAATTCTTTCCTGAATTACAATGAAAGAAAATGCGGGTACTGAGCGAAAAAAAAGACAAATCTTATCTTTTTAGTTATAACTAGAGAAATATATTTCCAAATACTCAAAAATCGAGTGAAACATTTACTCCTCAAAGTTTACTCAACTGTAATGTGGATTCAATGTTTTCCTTCTCAAAAAAACCATAAACTAGTTTCGTACGCAGTCTCTAGATCACAAAATGTTTTATATGAACCAAAAAAAATTTTTTTTTTTTGGCTTGATCAATTATATTGATCTTAGATTTAATCTATAACGTTTCGTAAAAAATGAAATGCTATCTTTTTTTATATTTAGAGTTCGGGCTCTTAAAAAAAAAAAATTCGTAAAAGTAGTTGTAATATACGTTCCTGTTGCCTCATAAATAAATAGCTCCACGTGCGTAATAATTTTTTTTTCTAATGCAGCTGGCAAACACTTACAGTTATCTTTGATGCCTTAAAGCAAGCGCTGCACCAACATTACTCACTTAGAAGAGAGAGGTCACACCACCAGATCACCCAAGAGGTGCGTGCAACTTTAAGATAAGCCCGGACACTGAGTAACACTACCCCGCAACGCTCTACGATTACGTTAGACCGGGACCTACGGTTTAAAGTGGATTCCAAACCACGATAAACATCCATGGCACCACCGGGATTCGAACCTGAAACCTGTGGATACCGAGCGCCGGAGCACTAGCCTTCAGGCCCCCAGATACCAGTTCAGTGAGACTGGAAACTAATCCTTTGGAACATTCATAAGGCTTCTGTTACAACGAATTACGTTTGATCAGCCTCTAAGCGATCTATGGACGTTCTGGCTACAGATTCATTAAGGCCTGCTCTTTGGACATTATATTTGCATAAAATAAAACCTTCGACATCGTCATAAATCCTTCAAAGCATAAAAATTTGCTAATTTTCGATTGATTTTCATATAAAATACTATATATACATATATATATATATATATATATATATATATATATGATAATGACAGTATATAAAAGAATTTGAAAAGTGACATCTAAAATCATAGATCAGGGGTGTCCAACCCAAATGATCTTGCGGGCCACTTTGGAAACGCATCCTAACTCCGCGAGACGCTTATAAAATTATATATCCCCTTATTAGTTTTAAATCCACTATAGACATTTTTGTGGAGTGAAAAATTCAAACAGAATGAGGTATTATTTTCGTGTTCACTATTATTCTTACATGTAAACATAGATACTGTAATAGTAATGATGCGAAGCGCACATTGTAAAGAAATATAGAACACTAAAAATGAAATAGAGAAAATATATAAATATAAATGAAATAAAAAAAATGAAATCATTAAAAAAGATTATTTTACTAGTGCGATATGTGTTTCTCTTCTCACCATAAGTTCGCAGAATATAATTTAATTATTCTGCGAACTCATAACTGTAAACTCATACATAAAACAGGCAATATCTGCCCTATACTGGCAAGAATGATATTTTCATTTTTTCTCATCATTTCCACAGTCCATTTCTGAATATGGGGATGCACACATAATGCTTTTTTTTAATGCATTGGTTTTCACTCCTTTGACCATTATAAAACAAATATATTTTATAAAATTGTGATACATCTCACGGGTCAGAAAAATAGTCAAAGTGGGCCTGTACTATACCAGATATGTTTTGCAAGTTATTCAGCCTACAAGTCTGTTCCACAATTTTAAATGTGCGTCTTAACTAATGGGAGGAAGAACCAAAACAAAACAATTCTCAGTTCATTCTGGAGTAACTTTGGTTTCTAATTGTTGACATACACGAAAATTGGCGCACTTCGTAAAATTGCTAAGCAATTCAAATACGAAACCTGCTCGCATGTTATAGACCAGAGGTGTCCGACCCAAACGATCTTGCGGGCCACTTTGGACATGCATCCTCACTCCGCGGGACGCATATGAAATTATATATCCCCCTATTAGATTGAGACCCACCACAGACATTTTTTGGGAGTGAAAAGTTGAAACAGAATGAGTTATAATTATTGTGTTGACTATTATTCTTGCATGTAAACGTAGATAATATAATAATAATGATACTAAATGCACATTGCAATATCGGTCACATATTCACAAGAATATTATTTTAAAATCAAAGTCCTTTTTTTCTCATCAATTTGACAGTTAATGTTTGAATGCATGGATACACAAATAATGTATTCTTTTAATACATTAGTTTTCACTTCTTTGGCCACTATAAAATACTTTTTGTAAAAGTGTGATAAATATCACGGACCGCAAAAATGTTGAAGGCGGCCCGCGAGTTGGTCATCACTGTTCTAAGCGAACATAGGCCATTATAGATACTGATTCATTAATACCTGCTATTCGGACATCATATTCGCATAACATAAAGCCTTCGACGTCATCATAAAACCTTCAGAGCATAAAATTTTGTTAATTTCAATTCCTTCTCTTAGCTCACACTCTCCCTATATATATATATCTTGTTCAAATTTTCAATCGTTAATAAGATACTTTTTATTCATCCACTGAAGTTCGAATACATTTTTTTTTAAACTTCTAGTGGATGACACTTTATGTTAATGCAGTTTTTTCAAATATTAATTCAGTAATTAAATTTAATGAATTAATTTTAGTTTTTTTTTTTTAGATTTAAGTCGCATATATCTATCGTGCCAAATAAAAATAAAAAATGAATGAAAATTATTTGTAAATGACTTTTCTGCAATAGGGTGAAAAAAAAGTAGGAATTGACTTTACAAATTTTTTTTTTTTATATTACTTGTTATCGATTGATTTTTATATAAAATTCTTCAATTTCACCAGTTTTAGTCTGAATTTATATGCTTACAAGTCCTTTTATATAATGTCATCTAAAATCTTAGATTTCATTGAGTTTTTCCATATATAACTCATACCATCCTATAATTATTTAGAACATTATGATTCAATAATCGATAGACGTTGCTTAGAAAAATGGAAAAAAAAAATTACTAAACAGCCACAAATAAAAGAATTTTCACGTTATCCCCAAAAACAAAACTTGGAGCAAGGCGCGAAAAATAGAACTTCCTTAATGAAAAGATTATCTTCCTTAATTTTTATACTAAAAGGATCAGAGGTAGGCTTTAGAAAATAACTCCAGGTAATTAATTATCTTTTTTGGAAGATTATAAGTTCTAACTAATTCTTTTGAATTAAACACCTGTTTATATTAATTATATTACAGCGTAATTTATTACAGAGACCTTGTCACTTAAACTACAAAATTATATATAAGTACACTATTTTAAGTTATTTTTTCTTCAAGCTTTAAAATTTTCATAGTCCAAAAAAATTGTGAATATTTTTTTATTCTAAATTATTTTCTATTCATTAATAAAAGTTAAATGACGTTCAATAAAATAGCATGACATTTAATTTATTTTAATTAAAAGAGTAATAAAAATTCAATATAATTATGCTTTAATATTAAAAAAAAGGTTTGCATATTTAAATTGTAAAATTCTTGTAAAATGTAAAAATAAAAGTATTATATATTATATATTATGTATTATAGTATTAGTAAAGAATAAGTATTTATAGTATTCTTAAAAATATTTAAAATTATAGTATTCTTGTAAATATTATAAAATTATAGCATTCTTGTAAATATTATAAAATTATAGTATTCTTTTAAATATTATAAAATTCTTGTAATAATTAACAAAAATTCATTTTATAATTTACAAAATTTTCATTTTACAATCTTCTTTTATTGGCGCAAAAACCTTCATGGTGAGCCTAGGTTGCCTGCCTACCGGCACTGCCAGATTTCGAGACGAGAGCTGTTTTTCTGTATACATAGTAGGGTTATCAGCCCTACACTCTTCAGTCATATTAGACCAGGATCTACGGTTTAAAGTTGATTTCGAACCACTACAAACATCCATGGCTCCGTCGGGACTGAAATACAAAACCTGTGGTACTGAGCGCAGAGAGCTAGTCATCAGACTCTAAGATATACTAAAGAGAAATTTTTTTTACCTAAAATGTGAAGATTTATCACCTTATAGAAGTAACTCAAAAATATAAGTATAGTGCGATATTTAAGAATTTTGTATGAGAATAACAAATTTGTTGAAGAATAACAAGAATTTTGCAATATTTACAAGAATACTGTAATTTTATAATATTTACAAGAATATATATGGGCCAAGGGACTAGAGCTCTGGCGCTCGGTGCCACAGTTTTCGGTTCGAGGGCCGGCGGTGCCATGTATGTTTGTAGTGGTTCGAAATCCACTTTTAACCGTAGGTCCCTGTCTAATATGGATGTAGAGCGGCGGGCATAGGGCTCACGACACTACCACGTAAAAAGAAAAACATCTCTCGTCTCTAAATCTGCCAGCAGGCAGACTGCCTTGGCCCACCATGGGGCTATTGCGCCATTGATGATGATAATAGTGAGATGAATTTTAAAAACAAAAATAATAATGAAAAACAAAATAAATAATAAAAACAATCTAAAAGTCAAATACAAAAAAAATATAAAAGTCAAAATCTAGTGGGGCAGTGTTAATCTGGAAAACGAAATCAGGTTCGAATTAGCTGGTGGTGTCCAGTGTAGTCCCTGCTTTTAGAAACGTGAAACTGTTACTGGACAGATCTCTTAAAATAAATATTTTAAGAGATCTGTCCCAGAATATTTTGAGACTTTTAAATGCAGCTAATTTTATTCCACTTATTTTAAATTGACATTAAATCATATTTTTAAAATTTAAGATATTTTTATATAAATATATAAACTATAATTTCAATTAATTTAAAGTAATATATCATATGGAATGAATTAAAATAACATTCAATTTAAATGGATAAATTTGAATAAGCATTTACTTCAATTGTTGTACAGATAAAGTATGATCGGAAACTGAAGTTTGAGTTGATTAAAATTACGTTTATCTTTATTAAAAGATTATTATTCTCTGTTGTTAAATATCCTTAAATTCGGAATACTTCCTTTCAAACAAATTTAAAGCTTTATAAAGCAAATATTAATTTAAAAATGATTACAATTAACCTATATTACCCTGGAGCTTAGGAGTATTTCAAACATCAATTAATTAAAATTTGATGTATTTTCCTATTTTAAAAAGTTTAATATGTATTATCAAAGCAAATGATCATTTTCTAAAGTTCGAATGAATAGTTTAGAATAACAATGTATGATTTTTAATTACATATATTTAATCATTTTTATTCTAGTTTTTAGTGGTACTCTAAAAATATACTTTTTTTCACGATGATATGTATAAGATTAATTAATTTTTTTATGCATTTATTTATAAAGTAAGAGAACAATTATTTACTTTTAATGTTACGTGAATTGAAAATAAAACTTCTTTGATTAATTTGATTAGATAAACATCTAATTGATGATATAAATATTTATTGAATTAATTTAGTTTAAATAAACAAAAATATTCTTCAAACAGCACTGCATTTGAAATTTTCGCTGACAGTCATATTCATTGTTATAATATTTAACAATGTTTCGTTGAATCAGTAAATAAATGAATAAGAGATAGTTAATATAAGTAATTTAAACAATTATTACTGACTTGAAAGCTCTTCTTTTAAATAATACTGGTATAAAATTTAAATAAATATTTTGATTTTAAATTTTTCCAATATTGTATGAATTATGATTCTGAAATCTTCTTTCCTTAACCAGGATAAATGACTCATTTTTGCTAGGTTTACTTTTAAGATTTTGGCTTTAGCGCTGTCTGACTTATATCACGTAGAATTCCTGGAAATAGTAGAACCCGATTCGAAGTCTCATGTGGGAGGTCGTATTTAAAATTCTCGTGTTTAAGCAGAATTTAGGGGAAATACATTTGCAAACAGGAAAGCATTTTAAAAATCTTGCCTGGAGATCCCAGCTAACGATAGCGGATATGTTCTTTCTAATTTGTGTTCATTACAAAATAGGTTTAACGACATTTTATTCCCTGGATGATGCTAAATATGCTGGCAAATCAGTGGAGAACGAAAGATTGGAATTACTTTAGCCCCTCTGCAATTGTATCTCAAGGTGGTATGATATAGATATTAGAGTGATATAGATCATCACCATCAGTGGCGCAACAGCCCCATGGAGGCCATCTGCCTACAGGTAGATTTCAAGACCGAAGTTTTTTTACGGGGTAGAGTTGTCAGCATTATACCAAACGCTCTACAATCATATTAGACCACTACTACTACTACTACTACACCACACCACATCACTGTGCCTAGAGCTGAGTTGCCCCTATACAGTTTGGGAATGATGCGGGTGAAAGGAAAGGACGCACGATGGAGGCGGAAAAGTTTTGCATAATTCACTTTTGGAGGTACAGAAGCTGAACAATGGGGAAAATTCATACAAGAACAGAACTAAATGTCAAAAATTTAAAAAATTGAAAAAGGAGGAATATGAAATGCGATAAATATAAAAACGTTAGGTAAGAGATTTTAGAGAAAAAAATTAAAAGCAATATGATACAATAAACACTACATAAGAGATTATACAAATCAGAGAGCTGAAGGAATATTCATCTAATCAATTATTATAGAATTTAGAAAATCTTAATAGCTAATAAATAAATCGACGGTAGGAGCAGTTGCTGCAAAATTATGGACAAAGGTAATAAGAAAAAAAAAAAAAAAAAAAAGGAAGGAGATATTACATAAGAGATAAATATGCTAGGTATATAACTAGAAAAATGGTATTCACATAAAAAATTTTTGATTTTGCAATTAGAAGTCTAATAATGAAAAAGAAAACGAATTGTTTCAAATTTAGTGTGCCCTAGAAATATGCTGATGGACCCACTTAAATTATATACATTATAATACAAAATTTCCTTTGATACATACACAAGCATAAATTGTTTTGTAAAACAAATTACTTAAATATGCAAACATAGTACGGTTATGTTACCCTAAAAATATATACAAGCAAAGAATATTTTAAAAAGTTAATTACTTTACATGATTCACAATAATAAATTATTTTAACAATCATATTAGACCAAAATCTACTGTTTAAAGTGGATTCCGAACCAATACAAACATTCATGACACCACCGGGACACGAATCGGAAACCGAGAATCGAGCGCCAGAGCGCTAGTCACTCGGCCATCAGGTCCTGATATGGCCCGATATCTATCGTCATATATATCTAATATATAAAATTCTCGTGTCACAGTGTTTGTTGCCAAACTCGTCCGAAACGGCTCGACCGATTCTTATGAAAATTTTTGTGCATATTTGGTAGGTGTGCGAATCGGTCGTAATCTATTTTTTAAACCCCTAAGTGATAAGGGGGGTCCACCCCTAAATATTTTTTAAAATTTCTTTGGCAGACCAATGTAGTGGCAACAGTGTAGTGTTTTTTTTTTTTCGACTAATAATGACTATGACGAAATAATGACTATTTTTAGATGGCGCCGTGTCTCTATGCCTGTACTACATAAGCGTAAAATTCTCATGTTCTAAATATTATTGTTTTATGTACTACTTTAAATTTTGTGAAAATTATATTGTATGAAATTTATATTATTTCTATGAGAAATAAATCAAATGTATGTTATCAATATTTTTTTTATTTTCTAAATTTGAATTGGAATAAAATATATGGAATGAAAAGCTGTGAATCAAAACATTGAACTTTTCTATGCTTAAAGTTTGTCAACATGTGTTGTATTTGATTAAGAATTCTAAAATGAAATGGGATCTGCATGATAATATAATATAGACAATATAATTTTAAAAAAATATGATGAATTTTAAGCATTTTTTGAAAAGTGTCAAAATGAAGTAAACTCTGCAATTATTTGATATAATGATAACATTAAAATTTTATAAAAGGTATTATAATAGTTGCAAGTTGAAAATCAAGGAACATTTTTTTTTTTAAACTTTTGTTATTTGAAAAACAAAGAATTTGAGTTATAAATTTGCGTGATTTGAATATTGTCGAAGGAAAATTGATAAATGATACTTTTAAATTGGAAGAAATAAGTTTCTATATTAATAAAGGAGAATTTAAAGCTCAATAACATTTTTATGTATGTACATTTGTTTTTATTTACATTTAGAAGTTGGTTTTAATTATTTCTTATTTGAATTTTATGCATTTTGTGTTCCTTCAAAACATCACAATACCCATATATTTTTATTTAAATGCTTTGAAACTTCATTTAAAAGTTTTCTTTAAATGTATGAAAGGAATAGAACATGGAAATTAACCTAAATTCATAAATTATTTTTATTTCAGTTTTTAAACTAAGAATTTTTGTAAATAATTTTAAAGAAATATGATGAATTTTAAGCATTTTTTGAAAAGTGTCAAAATGAAGTAAACTCTGCAATTATTTGATATAATGATAACATTAAAATTTTATAAAAGGTATTATAATAGTTGCAAGTTGAAAATCAAGGACATTTTTTTTTTTTTAAACTTTTGTTATTTGAAAAACAAAGAATTTGAGTTATAAATTTGAGTGATTTGAATATTGTCGAAGAAAAATTGATAAATGGTACTTTTAAATTGGAAGTTATTTAAAGAAAGCAAAACAAATAAATAAGTTTTTTTATTAATAAAGGAGAATTTAAAGCTCAATAACATTTTTATGTATGTACATTTGTTTTTATTTACATTTAGAAGTTGGTTTTAATTATTTCTTATTTGAATTTTTAAGCATTTTGTGTTCCTTCAAAACATCATAATACCCATGTATTTTTATTTAAATGCTTTGAAACTTCATGTAAAAATTTTCTTTAAATGTATGAAAGGAATAGAACATGGAAATTAACCTAAATTCATAAATTATTTTTATTTCAGTTTTTAAACTAAGAATTTTTGTAAATATGTAAAAAAAATTTGTGTCGACAAACTTTAAGCATACAAAAATGTATAAATAATTAAGATATAAATTTGAAAACAGTATATTACCTACATAAGGACATTCCCAGCATAAAAATATTTGCAAAGGAAAAAACTATTCATGTTTTATTTATTTTTGAATTATCAAGTTTTGCAACAATATCACATTTTTGCAATGTTTATCCATATTTTAAAGAATAAATTGTATAAAAAATAGTTAAAGTTGATATTTTCATGTGAAATTCAAAGGTTTTGAATGTATTTAATCAAAACACTTGAAAAAGGACTAAATATTTTAAATCCAGGTCATTTATTATTAAAAAGCCTTTGCAAGTAGGAGGAAGTTGTAAAAAAAAAAATTTTGTCGAGCAAATTTTAACTTTTTCAAAACAAAGCTCAGAAAATATTTAGAGCTTTAAGGAAAAATAAAACTATATTTTTTAATAAATAAGACTATGAACTTGATAATTCAATGGCATTTTAATATATTTACAACATTTTTAAAAGTAATATCTCCAATTAAAAGTTGTTTTTAGCTTTTTCTCAAAATGAATTTTTATGCTTTTTGTTTTCATGTGAAGCACCACAACACAAGTAATTTTGATCCAAATGTTACAAAACTTTGTATTTATGTTTTTCATAAATGTTTACAGGTAATAAAACTCTGAAATGATTATAGCTACATAAATATTTTTTATTTTAATTGTTAAGCTTGGAATTACATGCAAATTTTGAAAGAATTTTGTGTCGACAGCATTTAAACTAGCACAAAATAATAAAGATATAAATTTACCAGAGATCCATTCCCTGTAATATGTTAGTACAAACAAATACAAACTTAGAAATTTAAAAATATTGATTTGATTTTGAGTTATCATGTTTTGTAACAGTATCAAGTTTTGGCCATTTTTACCCTTATTTTAGCTTATAAAAATAAAAAAAAATAATAATAATGAAATTTTTTTATGTGAAATCATTAGTTTTTAGATACATTCAATCCAAAAATGTGTACAAAGATAAAAAATTTCAAAAATTCATTCGAACGTGTTCGTGTACCTTAAACAATCGTTTACATTTTATTGTGAATTTTTTTTTAAGTCATTTATTATTATATCTCGATTTTATTTTAATTGTATTGTATTTTTTCAATTATCATTTTCAGTAAAATGTCACCAAAAAAATCTAACCTCAACAATACCCGTAGGCGTGAGGTACGACGTAGACGTGCTGAGAGGGCCCTCATGTCAACAAATCAAACCACGACAGCAAACGATAACAATACCAATTATAGTATCTAATAATTTAACGAAATACAAGAAAGCCACAGCAACGCGTGGCCGGGTCTTCTAGTATCACTATATAAATATTGTGGGTCAAAAGCAGATCTCCTGTTTTTTTAATGTCTTTAGAAGGATAAAAGAGTAAATTTAAGGTGGGAAAGATTATGTAATAGATCCGCAGGTTAATGACTAAATACATAAAGGCAGAAATTTAATTATTCCAAAATCAGTTGTGTGGCTTTGTTATAGTTAACTGAATGATCGGAGACTTTAATCTCTTATAATTATAAAAGCTAACATATTCATACATATCACTAAGACTGCCATTAGTCGCAAAATATTGCCTAGATCGCCAAATTTATCGCCAACGTGTAGGAATTTGTAATTCTTCGTTGCATAGAATACATTTGGCTTTCTTTTTTACAGAATTATAAGAGAATTACTTGCGAATTTTCATTGATTTTTTACAAAATTACTTATGCTATGTGTTAAAAATGTTTACTTTTTTAATATGTTACCATTTTTCAGAATTATTATAAAATAATGTTGCAGTTTTTTCTAGAATTCTAATTTTTTCAGAATTATTATAAAATAATATCACAATATTTTTTAAAACTTCAATTTTTTCAGATTTGTTAATAGAATAAAATTAGAACTTTTTTAGAATTCTAATTTTTTTAGAATTATTATTAATATTACGTTAATTTTTTTTTTTTTTTTTAGAATTCCAATTTTTTTCAGAACTATTAAAAAATTTTTGGTCAGAATTAATTTGAAATTTAAATTTCTTTACAAAATTAATTATGGTATATGTTAAATATTTTCTCTTTATACGATGCATTTATTTTTCAGAATTTTCTTAAAATATGTTACAATCTTTTCAGAATTTTTATTTGGTTAAAATTTTGTTTTTCCTTATTAAAAGATTAATTTTGTATATTGTTAATTATCCTTCAATTCGGAATATTACCTTTTAAGGAAATTTAAATATTCATAAAGAAATTATTTATAAATAATTATTTAATTTAAAATTATTATTTAAAATATAAACTATATAAAATAATTATAACTACCAATAATATTGCAAAGTATAAGAATATCTCGCATACCAATTTGCTATCAATTCATCCATTTCAAACATCGCCAATTTGTTCGCCAAGTTCGTCGCCAATTTTTATTTCTTCATTATACAAAGTACATATTGCGTACTTTTGCAATATTGGAGCATCTTACACACTATTTCAAGTAAATTAAATAATTTAAGCAGTAAATAAGCACAAGAAAACTAATTAACTTTCATGTAAATATTTACTAGAAATTTGTCACGAAATAATTTTTCAACAACCAGTGTGAAAGCTAACAGAATTTTTATTTTATTCTTTTGTTCTTGTAGAATACAACAGAAAATATCGAATCAGAAAAATGACGAATCGTAATATTTTCCAATAGTCATTTTCACTTCTTCGCGGCCTTTTTTTTTCTTATTTAAAAATTGGATTTCCAGTTTTTGTTTTCCTTAGTTACTTAGACGGGAGGAAATATTCGATTTACTGGGAGAAAAAAAGTATTATTTTACGTTCTTTTTTCTACATACAAATTCTTTATACTATGTTAAAGGATCAATTTTGAGACAAACAACACTCTTCTGTTACGAAAATATTTATGGGCTTAAATATCTTACATTTGATTTCAGCTTTTAGACAGCTGGATTTTTCAAGTAATACAACTATAGAAAAATCATTCATACATGTTCCCAGTTACAGATACAAATGATTGCATTATTTTACGCAGAATAAAAGAAAATGTTTTTCATTACCGTAGAAAGAAAAATCATTATATTCTTTCTCTAAAGTGTAAATTTTTAAAAATTTCATTGTTGATCTGAAATGGGGAATTTTTGACAAAAACTCATTCGTTACTAGAATAACAAGTAATTGTAGCAAATTCATCGTTTGTCAGGAAGAACTGTGGGTTGTAACGTCTCGGCCTATATTAAACCCATAACGGCTTCAAGAAGAGGGCCACTTTCAGGTTCATGGGAACACTTTAATATATATATATATATATAGTGTTTGTAAATAAAAATTAAAGTGTTCCCATGAACCTGAACCATTATTTGTATATATATACAGATAATGTACTCTAGGTTGTTATGCAAAGAAATTAAATATTTAAAAATAAAATTTGATCACAAGTGCACGATTAAATCACAAGTACAGTTCACTCCCAGGTCGGTGATTTTCAGAGTTCTGGAGTCTGAATTGAATCTAAAAATACGTGGTCTGCGATAGAACTTAATTATCTGACGGTGGGATACACGAAACCACAAGAGGCTCACTTTGGAAACAGGCAGAATTTACGGCGTCAAGTGGAGAGGAGGTCAGTTTCCCTCACTTCCCATTAGAGTAGACATTTTTCAGCTCATGGTCTATCACCTATCCCGGTAGAACAACTCATGGTATAGTTCCTATTCCATTTGTAGTTGTTTCGATCTGTGAAGGTCGCACAGATATTCGCTAATTTCTGAGTCTCATTATACACGATACCGAATATCTGCTATCAGATTGGAGTGATAGGTTGATCTAATTAGCATAAAACACTAATTGGATGAAATTTAACTACCTAAAATATTGTTTATATCAACAATATTGTCAAATTTGTTTGATGGGTTGTATTATATGTTTGCCAAATGACATATATTCCTCTGTCCTGGGAATAAAATGCCTAATCTCTTCCCAAGAGAAAAAAAATGCTACAGGGTGCTTCCTAAAATTAAAATATTATTAACTACAATTATTTTGAACGTATTTTTCGAATAAGAAGAATAGGTTCTTGGATGTTTTGGATGATTCGTACTCCTCACCTCGAATCAAATGGAAGACCTTTCCAGCCTATGGATTTACTGCGTTCATAAATGGATTATTAAATTTAATTTTGCTTGAGATATCAAAGTTCGAAAATCTAATGTTATATCTAGCAAACAGATACAGGATTTTATTTTTCCAATTATATTTTGGTATTGTAATTTTGATATATCTTTTTTTAGAATAGTATAAAAATACAGAGATATGTAAAAAATGCACAACGTTTTATTCACTTTTCGGTTTTCATATCATTAAAATAACACACTTTAAGCGATAGAACATTTAAAAAGATTTATCACTTAAATGTAACGCATAAAACATTAAACACATATCATTCTAAAGTCTTCATTTTACTTCATATTTAATTCTTTTAACAAGATCATAACATAGAAAGTTGTTAACTTCTTAAAAATATAATTTATAGAAGCTTATTTTAAAATTTAGATACAAAAGAATTCGTAATTTTTTTCATTCATTTTATCTAACGTAACAGAATTTATGAAAATTACTTCCAACAATTTTTTTTCTTTTTTCAGAGTATGTAAATTTGACAATTCTTTTAGAATAAATCTTAAAACTTTTTCGAACAAGCTCCTAAAGTTATACTTTCAGAAAACAAATTTATTTAGAATTTCTAGTTTAGAAGAATAAATTTTAAAAGAATTCATCATTTGAGAAGAGTCGTTTCATTTTTTTTTTCGAACACTTATTCGTTTTTTTTTTCTTTTCTTTCTTTCTTTCTTTTTTTTTTTTTTGGCAGTATTACTCAAGACATTCCTTTAGGGTAATTATAGCACAAAGTACTGAATTTCATTTTAAACAAGTTATATATTATGTATCAGACAATGGATAAATTTCAAGATACATTTAGTGAAATAAAATATAAAATAAATGTAGTGATATATTATAAAACTTTTAATTAAAATTATTTGTAATATGGTTTGATAATTACTTTTGTAAAGGTTAAGAAATAACATAAATTTTAAATTTTAAGCGTAGAATATGATTGATTGGTCTAGCAATGAATTTTTTCTTGTGCAAAATTTATTACTGATGTTGGCATTATTATCGCATCTCAGTCTCTCACGATCGCATAGGTGGCAATTCGAACAGAAGTTCTTCTATTTGTTAAGGTGACTCTGACCTAACTTCCTAATATCAGTAAAGCTGTCTTGCATTAATTAGAATAATACACAAATAAGTGTTTTCTTGTATTGTCCTGCAACTTCAGTAATACAAATGAGGGTTGACTGCTTCCCTGGTGAGAACGTTCTCCAGATTTGTCGCCCATTGATAGCGTCTATTTATGGGCGAGAAGTTGGCATGCTACAACTCGGTTCGATACGATCGCTAATCCAGATTAGAGCTTATATGGCACTTTTCGATAGTGTTTTGGTGTTCCTTGGCTCTTTATGAACTAGAGTTGGCGAAAGGAGGAAAATAATGTCAATAGCAATCTACCAACTCCTACACATGAAACCACGTAACACATGAAACACTCCTACACATGATGTAGTTTGTATCTTCTTTTTAACCTACATCGTTACACTTCATCTGTCCTAAGTTTAACAAAGAAAATAAACTATTTCAAAGGCACTATTTCCATGCCTGTTTATAGCATTTGGCGACGTATTGCACACCTCAAATACGCCAATGCTGTATGTAATCATCAAGGCCGTTGTCGAAGTAAAGTACGGTTTATATTGTTGACAAAATGAGTTGCTCTTGGTAATATGAAGTTTGTCTGTTCCATACTTTAAAATTATCTTTGTTCGACTCGTGGTTCAATGGTAACGTGCACCGCTAGTGAGCATGAAGGCGGATGTTCCATCCGCTGGCGGCTTTGTTGTAGACACTATTTCAAAAACAACGAGACTCAATGGCGTTTGGGATGTTCAGCATCTTGCATCGTGAGTTGGACTACCTGGTGGGAGTTTTTCGAGTTTTCTTCCATGCGATATGTACATGCGAGGTAATTTCCCCTAAAAATTCCTTTTGGAAGGCATTGCCCTCCTTCATCAGCGATATAGAGCCGAATCAGACTTCTACCGACGAGTGCCTGAAGGTGCTTGCCCCCCTCTCCCTTCATCCATAAAACCACACGGGTTCTAGGACTTGGTCTAGATGTTGCTGTCGACCAACTGGGATAAGAAAAAAAATAGTGGCATGTAATAAACAATAAATTATATGCCACTATATTTTACGCAACTTCGCTCCTTAAAACAATGCACGATTTAGTTTAGCAAATACGAATAAAGACTGTTTCAAAAAAAGATAAACTGTTTCACAAGTATCTTTTCCATATCTGTTTATAGCATTTGGCGATGTATCGCACATCTGAATTATGCCAAGGGCTTATGTAATCGCCAAGCCGGTTATTGAGGTAAAACGCTGCTTATATTAATGATAAAAAGGGTTGATCTTGGTAATATACAGTTTTTCTCTCCTATATTTAAAAATTATCTTTATATCTAATACTGACTTTCTCTTATCTTACAGCACATGAACAATAAATATAGTTCAACTATCTGAAGAATAACAGTCGTCCTGGCTTAGCAACTTTATTTCAAGGTATACAAATAAATTAAGTAAAAGATTTGAATTCACTGCATGTGTTAATTTGACGGTTTAGTTCGCTCTACTGTCATTTTTTGCTTTTTTTAGGGTAATTAGACTGGGACTTACAGTTTAATGTGGATTCCGAATCACTACCAAACATCTATACCACCGCCACGATTCGAACCTGAAGCCTGTGATACAAAAGGCCAGAGTACTAGCTAATGGGCCCTCAGGACGCCTGCATACAGTGGAAAAAGTAAACATACTAACATAATAATTTCTAAGACATTAAGAGTAAAACGAAACTTTGAAAAGACCATGTATAAAAACTTTTAAAATAAAATAATTATTCTAGAATTTATTAATTATTTTATAAAAATTGTTACATTGCTAAATAATTAGCCTAGATTCGCAAATATATTATTCCCCTTTTCAGTAATTTGGTGGATATATATATAAATTGTATATTCATAATCAAAAAATTAGTATGTATTAGTGTGTTTAATTTATTTTTATACTCTTTTTAAATTGTCATGTTTAAAAAGGTATATATATGTATGCAATCCTAGCTTATACAAATTACGTGCAAAAGCAGAATAGAAACAAATCATAAAAATAAATCAAAATATCAGTGCAAGTATAAAATTACAATGTCTAACTAAATTTTTATAATAATATTTTTATATTATATAATAAATCATTATAATTATAGCTAAAATCATTAAAATTATATCAAACATAACTATTATAATGCTTTTACTTTTTTTTCAGCTATTTTTATATTTGTATGCATATTTTTTATATATTTTCTTTAATGATAAACACGGATACAAAAAATGTCAAAATTATTATAAAAATAATTTATTACTTCTAAATTTAAAAGTAAAAATATACATAAATGAAGTATAAATAATAATAATAAGCTTGGTTTAAGAATGTATTAATCTCATCATTATTATGCATAATAAAAAAAATCATGTCTTCTTATATAATTACGTCTGTATTTATTTTGATGTAAGATAACACAAATAAAAATAATATTCATTTATTTTAAATTATGTAATTTTCCAAAGTAATTACATAAAAAGGAAGAAAAAAAAGTAGTTTTCCAATATATTTATTTAAAAAAGAATATTTGAAACATAAATTCAATTATTATTTTTTTTATTTCCCTTTGTTATGTTAATTACCATATACTTTTAATCAGAAAATCCATACCGATAATGAAATACATGCACTAATAATAAGCATGTAATAAAAGAAACCAGCGAAAAAAAATTATTATTAAAATTATTTTTCTTTTTGTCAATTATTTATATTTTTTGGTTTGGTTTTTCATATTTTTTTTTTATTCCTAATATTGCATAGATAATTATATTATATAATTTTATTCACTAAATTTTATAATATTCCAATTTTTAAACGCATTTTCATTTCATTTCAGTTCGTATATGTTATGACTGAACAAAACCATTATTATCTAGATATATATTAATCATATTATTTTTTGAAATTGCTCAAATAATATACTTTACACATAATAATCTTATAAATACATAATTCAATTAATCCTGGAAGACGATCTAATTCAAACCAAAAACCATCTTATTCATATCGGAGATAAATCTGTCAGTTGGAAATTCTTTCCATTCCACTCAAGGGAAAGATGATAAGGTGTAAGGGAGAATGCAGTTACCTAATAAACAAACCTGACAACTTAAATCCTAAATTAAGTTAGCATAATGTGGTTACATTGTAGCAGTTTGGGTAACGTTGGATCTACTACATATATTCCATTCTAATGGAAAAGTTTAGTATGTAAAAGTAGCAACCATTTGAAAACACGAATTTTCAAATAAAATTTTTAATTTTCAAATCTTAAATTTGTAAATTATTTGTAAGTTTTTGTAAAAGATACATGTTTGTACGTACTTTAATGAACTTCTATTTATTGAAACAAAGTTACAACTTTTAACAAGTTATTGATTTGTTATTTTACAAATATTATATAAGCTTATCTTTTATTGTTATTTCTTTTATAACTAGCTATAGGTTGTTAATGTGTTATTTTACAAATAATTTTTAAGTTATCTTTTATTAATTCTATTTTTTATAACTTGTTATTGTTGTGTATTTGTAAAGTTAATGTTGTAAAATTTTACAAGTTATTGTTAAATTATATTTTATCTTACTATTGCTCTATTTTATAACTTATCATAAATTGTTATTATTTTACAAATTATTGTTAGGTTACTTGTTATTATTTTTATATTTGTTATATTTTATTGTTGTGTAATTTCATAAGTTATTGTTAGATTATCTTTCATTGTTGGTCTTTTTACATATTTCTATAAATTATTGTTTTGTAGTTTTATAAATAATTATTACATTATCTTATCGTATTGTTGTTCTGTTTTATAATTTATTATAAATGTTTGTAATTTTACAAATTATTGTTATGTTTTTTTTTATTATTTTTTATAATTTGTTATAAGTTATTGTTGCGTAATTTTACAAGTAATTGTTAGATTATCTTTTATTATTGGCCTTTTTGCCCTTTTATTTATTCTATAAATTATTGTTTTGCTGTCTTACAAATCATTGTTCGATTATCTTTTATCTTACTGTTGTTCGATTTTATAACTTACTATAAACTATTGTTTTACAAATGATTGTTAGGTTATTTTTGATTATTTTTAATGATTTGTTATAAGTTATTGTTGTGTAATTTAATAAATCATTCTTAGATTTTTTTATTGTTACTCTTCTCATAAGTTTTGTCTTGTTAATTTACAAACCATTGAAAGGTTGTCTTCTAATGTTATTTTTTTTTAGAATTTGTAATAAGCTATTGTATTCATTAACAAACATGTAAGTCATATTTAAAGTTAAACAATAATATTAAATACTGTAATGCGACACGAAATTCAGGTAAGAATCAGTAGTAAAAGATTTATTTAAAATATATGATGTTCTAATGTAGCTGGGAATATACAGACAGTTAATTTTTATGCCATAATCAAGATCTGCACTGCTGTTGCTCATTTAGCCCTACTCAGGGGACACGCGTAGCTTGTAGGTATGTCTCGGACGCGAATAACACTAACTCCACAACGCTCTACCATCCTATTAGACCGGGAACTACAGTTTAAAGTGGCACAGAACGCCAAAGCGCTAACCACTCGGCCGTCAGGCCCTTGGAACTCCAACCTGAAACATGTATCATCGAGTGCCAGTACGCTAGTCACTCGGCGATCACGACCTATTTATTTATATAGGAATATGTATTGGACCGAGACCTACTGTTTAAAGTTGAATTTCACTACGAACATTTATGGCATCGCAGGGACTCGTACCGTAAACCTGTTGTCGAAAATGATGCCGAACTAGAACTTTTTGATTTGTATGTCACGCGAACACTTTTTCTTTATTAACTGTAACCAACCGTACTTCGGTTAAGGAACTTTTTTTCGCGCGCTGAATTTTTGGGAACTGCTTGTTAGTAGTTAGCCGCGCTAAGATGCGGTCTCTCTGTCTGTATGTGCAGTAAATTTTTGTATCATCTCGTCATTAATATGCTTAATAAAAGTAAATGAAAAAGAATATTGGAATTATTTGCCTACATCCCGCCCCTTTGGATATCTCACTCTTAACTGGTCCTGGGAACTGGAATGGTAAGAGAAATTTAGTATGAACCTTTCTAGTTTTATTTTGGAGGAATGTTTTGGTGAGGTAAAACCTGTGGTACCGAGCGCAAGAGAGCAAGCTACTCGGCCCTCAGGCCCATTCATGTAATGTTTCCAACCAAAATGAAAAAATAGAATGTTCATTTATATGATTTTTTTATAATATTTTATTATATTTCATACAAAATGATATATATTAAAAAAATGTATATATATATATATTCTTTTCGCTTATGTAAGTGTGCTTCGATATATATGTATATATATATATCGAAGCACACTTACATAAGCGAAAAGAATAAAATTAAAAGCATAAAATATAGCTTCGTAAAAGTAATGACATTCAATTTTTACAGCGCACAAATATGCTATAATATCCGATAAATATAATTCGCAGAAAAATCTATAGTATTCAAATGAGTCTTCAATCTTTTCAAATTCAAACAATGTTTCCGTTAAGAAAATATTTTGTTAACTCTGCTTGCTCGAGTCTTTTATGCTTTCGTGTTGACCGTGAATGCAGTGCTACTCTGGAAGCTTGCCCAGAATTTATCTCTCCGCCCTGTGTGCATTTGTAAGAAAAATGAAGGTGATACTTTTGATTCCCTCTGGAAAATATCATTCTCTACTGAAAATAAACATTAGTTTCTAATAAATCTTTTCATATGGAAGAGGTTTTATATGATGCCAAAGTAGCAGTCATTTGGAAACATGAATTTTCAAATAAAAAAAAATATTAAATTTGTAAATTATTTATAAATTCTTTGCATAAAATATGTATTTGTATATACTTTTATGGATTTCTATTGATAGAAATAAAGTTACAACTTTTAACAAGTATTTGATTTGTTATTTTACGCATAATTATAATATGATCTTTCATTGTTATTCCTTTCATAACTAGCTATAAGCTGGTGTGTTATATCACAAATCATTTTTAGGTTATCTTTTATTGATATAATTTTTTTTTAAATTGTTGTTGTTGTATACTTTTAAAGTTATTGTCTTGGTAATTTTAAAAGTTATTGTTAGATTATCTTTTATTGTTGCCTTTTGACAACTTTCTATAAATTATTTTGTTGTTTTACAAATCATTGTTAGATAATCATTTACCTTATTGTTATCCTTTTTTTCATTTTATAAATTATTATTATTTTAGAAATAATTGCTAGGTTATTTTTATTATTTTTTTATTTGTTATAAGTTATTGTTGTGTAATTTTGAAAGTTATTGTTAGATTATATTTTATTGTTGGTCTTTTTACAACTTTCTGTAGATCATAGTTTTGCTGTTTTACAAATCATTGTTAGACTGTATTTTACTTTATTGTCGTTCGATTTTGGAACTTACTATAAATTTATATTATTTTACAAATCACAGTTCGATTATCTTTTATCTTATTGATGTTCTATTTTATAACTTACTATGAATTTTATTTTACAAATGATTGTTAGGTTGTTCTTTATTATTTTTTAATAACTTGTTATAACTGTTTTTTGTGTAATTTAACAAATCATTGTTAGATTCCGTTATTGTTATTCCTATCATAAACATAACAATAAAAAATGTTAAATGGTTTGTAACTTAACAATAAATTTTTTTTATTAATTTACAAACCATTGAAAAGTTATCCTCTATTGTTATTCTTTTTCTTATTATAAGTTCTTGTATGCATTAAAAAAATACATATCAGTCATATCCAGAGTTAAGTAACAATAATACATACACTAATGAGTGATGAAATTTAAGTAAGAACTATTAGTAAAAAATTTATTTACATTGTTGTTTTTCGCTTATGTAAGTGTCCTTCGATATATATATATATATATATCGAAACACACTTACATAAACGAAAAACAACAATGAAAACAAACAATTATTACAAACAACGAAATTCAATTTCTAGAGGCAACAAACACATTATAATATCCGATAAATATAATTTGTAGATCGATCTACGGCATTCAAATGAGTCTTCAATCTTTTCAAATTCAAACAATGTAATTTTATTAAAATAATGTATATATATATATCGAAGCACACTTACATAAGCGAAAAGAATAAAATTAAAAGCATAAAATATAGCTTCATAAAAATAATGAAATTCAATTTTTACAGCGCACAAATATGCTATAATATCCGATAAATATAATTCGCAGAAAAATCTATAGCATTCAAATGAGTCTTCAATCTTTTCAAATTCAAACAATGTTTCCGTTAAGAAAATATTTGTGTAACTCTGCTTGCTCGAGTCTTTTATGCTTTCGTGTTGACTGCGAATGCAGTTGGAAACTTGCCTGGAATTTATTTTTCTGCCCAGTGTGCATCTCTGAGAAAAATGAAGGTGATACTGCTGTTTCCCTATGGAAAATATCATTCCTCACTAAAAATAAACATTAGTTTCTCATCGATCATTTCAGATGGAAGCTGCCTTTTTTTATGTTAATATAAAACAGTGATTTATTCATTTTAGAAAGAAGATAACATTTTATAAATTATTTTTTGTAATAACTCACTAAGAATCAAATCCTTTTATACTTGAAGTAAATGAATTCAATTTAAATTTTGCACTTATAGAGTCGCGATTTTTATTTATATATTTTCTATCAGAGATTTTTTTTACGGTAACTATTTAACTTTTTTTTAAATGTGTTACAAACAATATAGCCACTTATAAAGTTTCAAGATATTTTTTATGCAATTTCTTTATGCTGCCTCCATTCCGTACAAAAAAAAAAAAAAAAACCCAGGTTTTACTGGATTTAAAAACCTTAAGTTTTCCTTTCTCTGGGATTAAAAAATATTAATAAACATTTGTTTTGAAATTTTTGTATTATACGACTGTTTTTCCCCTCCTTGCCAAGGGGCCTGATGATCGAGTAGCTAGCGCTCTGGTGCTAGGTACCACAGATTTCGGGTTCAAGTCCCGGCGGTGACATGGATGTTTGTAGTGGTTCGGAATCCACTTTAAACTGTAGGCCCCGGTCTAATTTGCCTAATGTGTGCACAAGATGACCGTACAGTGACAAACCAAACCCTCTTGCCAATATTATAGATGTAGGATTTGTTTGCCTGCTAAGCAACAGATGGAAACACATCACGGACTATGTGCCTTTCACACCAACCTTTTGCCATGTAGTGGCAGTATTGGACCTTGAACTCTGGCTCTGGAAGAAGGGGAAAACCCCGTAGTTGGGCGCGAGAGAAGAACGATGGGAGATGGCGAAAACTGCAACGCGCTGCGTTAAGCAGCGGTAGAAAATAATTGTGAATGATTAACAATTAATGTAAATATTGATGTAAATATATTCATTAAATATGTGTTGTTGAGAGAAAACCAACGCTTCGTTGATGTGTTTGGAAATACACCCCTAGACACCCACTGCAAAAGTACAGCCACTGTTAAACTGGTAGAGAAGTCTAACAAAACTGTAGGTTCGGCCGGGATGCATCAGTTGAAACCGGGGTAAATCTACATAAATTGGGTTTCGGCTGGGATGCGTCTTTTGCAAGCTGCCTAACTCTACATAGATAGTAGCTAAAATATCACCAATATACAATGACATATGATAAACTATAAAAGGGTAATAAACTATAACTCTGGGTCTGATGAAAGAGTCTCTAGCTCTCGGTCCCACAGATTTTGGTTCGAGTACCGGCTGTGTCATGGATATTCTATTCTATTTATTCATACAACTATTTATATTTTTAAATGCAAAACTTAAAATTTCTTTTATTTTTCAATAAAATTGTTTTTTTTTAATATGGAAATGATCATGCTGTCTTTTATTTAAAAAATAAGGCTTTTATGATCAATTTAATTTTTATAAAAATTAATTTTAGATGTGAAATGTTACAATAGCGTTAAACTTCCCTCAGTAAGTTTAGTTTGAAAATTCTCATTTAATTTTTCTCACACAGAAGTTTCTTCTTGGGACCTGATGGTAGAGTCACAGATCTCGGGTTCAAGTCCCGGCAGTGCTATGAATTTTTGTAGTGGTTAGGAATCCACTTTAAACAGCAGTTCCTTGTCTAATACGACTGTAGAATGTTGAGCATAGGACTGTCAACCTTACCCTGTAAAAAGAAAACATCTCCTGTCTCGAAATCTGATAGAAGACAGAGACGGCTTTAGTCCACCATGGGACTATTGCGCCAATAAAGATTTGGTTTGGTTGGTCACTCTACGATAATTTGTCTGCAGACTTTGTGCTAATTAGATCGAGACCTAAAGTTTAACTCTAATTCCGAACCATTAATAACAATCCATGCCACCACATGAAGAAGAAGAAGAGTTTTATTAGGGGAACAAAAAGATAGGTAAAAAATATTTACATCTACTTGAGTTACAAAATATTGGGAAAAGTCCAACATTATTACTTTTTCGATGTATGAAATTTAAAAAGAATTAACTATAAAACACGTGAAAATTTCTTATAGTTTAGCTTAGAAAAATTTTATACCCTAAAAACAATTTTTAGGAAATGTTTTAACTACATATAAAAAAGGTTATGTGACTTTACATGAAACTACGTAAAGGCACATTGCATTTTCTACATCTAGTTTCAGTGTAGAATAAAATCATAGCTTTATAAAAATTTTTACTAGTACTGCCATCAATGCGAATAACTAGAAAAAAAAACAACTGCAAAATTGCCTAAAAAGAACAACTTTTCGTTAGTAAAAATTTTTAAATGCGAAACAATTTTTTTTTTTTTTTTTTTTTTTTTTTTTTTTTTTTTTTGTGACCAAGGAAGTTTCATCCATAATATGCACATGAAAGGAATTTGAAGAATTATGCCAGGAATTTGAAGAATTAACCCATGTTAAATGGGTTAAATAAGTTGATTAACTATCAAAAATATTATTTTATGTTGAATTCGATTTTTTTTAATAATCTATTTGAATAGAATGCTTATTATATGTACTTGCTGCATTTTTTTTCTTATCCCACTTTGTGGACAGCAACATCTGGAGCCAGTGCAAGAAATATTGTGGTTTCATGGAAGGAGGGAAGGGCAGTTTCTGTTAGTATGGAGCGCCCGACTTGGCACAGTGACGCTGAAGAAAGACTGTAGTGCCTTCCGAGAGGACTTTTAGGGGGAACCACTTCGCATGTGCGTATCGTAGGGGAGAAAACCCGGAAAACCCCCACCAGGTAGTCGGATTAATTAGGCAAGATGCTGAACAACACAGACGCCATCGAATCTCCTCGTTTTTTGAAACATGCCTACAGCAAAGCCTCCAGCGGATTGAACTTCCGTCTTGATGCTCACCAGCGGCGCGCGTTGAACATTATGTGTTACGAAAACTATTTTTCGTAATATTTTTTTTACCTTTTACGGGTTTATTATTATTATTATTATTATTGCGATAAATTTACAACTAAATCCTACTAATTTAGTGAAGTCTACAATTAAAGTAGGAAATTTTTTTCCACTGGTAAATGAAAGGAAGATTGATTTATTAATTTTTTTATGCCAATAATATATTTGAATGTTCATCCATATGTATCTCTAAAAAAAGGGCCAAATATATTAATTTTAATTCCTAAAGGTTTTTAAATTTAATTGAAATTATTGCCATATTATCGACTTGAATTTGGCTGTTCAAATACGTTTAACTTGTAAGATTTGTAACAGAGATGCTCAAAATTAAAAGTCCATGGGCAGACAAAAAAATTACATATATATTTATAAATTAAAAACTACTATTTATTTATATATTAAAAACTACTGATATTGTTTAATGGAAAAAGAAAATGATTAATCATATGATTTTAATTTTATATTTTTTGATATGCACAATAAAAACGTTTGTTCACTATTATGTGTTGATCCAAATAGACAAAAAATTATAACGACTTTTTTTTAGCAACAACTACATTTATTTTATTTATTGCAATTTTAAAATGAAACGTGTTTTGGCAATAAATATTGTCAAAAAAACTTACGTAAATTCTCTATCCAGGTCAGAACATAATAAACAAAGGATATATTTTGGATAAAAAATGGATAACATTCAATACATTTTTTTCTGATAATTAAGTACAACTATTTCATTAGCCGATCATGTTCCTTGGTTTAATGTTTCTTCAAAACATGGAAAAACTTTTTAAAAAAGTATTAAATATATAAATTTTAAATAAAATATCCATATGATGAAACGGAACGGTTTGGCCATTTCTGATTTGGAATTTATAAATCTATGGGGTTAAAAACGGGACATTTGTTCGCGAACCTATTCAGAAACCAAACTTTACTTGAGAGTCGCGAAGTATCCAGAAATATTTGCTGCGATCCAAGAAAGAACGACCGTCAGGTTAGAATTTTCCAGCTATTCAATTTAGGACTAGACAATGGGAAATAACTTTCGTAAAAGAATCCCTAATCTTTCAAATATGTTAAAATCTCACAAAATTTGTTGAATGGAAATCTCTTGTGTTTTTAAATGAATGGAAAACGTCCATAACACCGTCCATAACCATGGAACCGTCCGTTTTACCCATAAGGGTAAAATATACAGAAATGTGTGCTCAGATGAGATATTAAGTAGAAATGCATGATTTTATTTTTCAATTCGTAATTTAATGCATTTTAATTTTTAATTTCACTTTTTTATCTTTGCACCCTCTTTGTGTATTTTTTCTCTTTAATTGTTTACTTAAAATAAATACATATTGATGAAAAGTTTGAACATGTAACATGCAATGCCCTATGCACATTAAGAAAAGAAAAAGTTGTTTATTACTAAATGGCATGAAATAATAAATCAAATCTCAATAAAGTAATAAATCAGAAAATAACTTAATAAAATAATAATTTAGTAAATAACTTAATAAAATAATAATTTAGTAAATTACTCAATAAAATAATTCAGTAAATAGTAAAATAATAAATTAGTAACTAACTCAATACAATAATAATAAATCAGTAAATAATTCAGTAAATTTTTTAATGAAATAGTAAATCAGTAAATAACTCAGTATAATAATAATTCAGTAAATAACTCAATAATAACTCATAAAATAATGCATCAATAAATAACTTAATATATTTGGCCAAAGTATTCTACAACGTTAACGTTCTCAGCTAGCATCTTGAAAGCCATTAATCTGATATTGGCATGCACTGTAGGCAAGTAGCTTTGTGAGAATTTACCAGATTTATCCCTATAAAACACACGTGCTACCAGAAAACAATGGTCTAACCTTATCATTTGTTAGTATGCATTTCGTAATATACATTAGGAAAATACGATGTCTAACCAAAACATTTTATCTTTAAAATCGTTGAATAATTTACAATAAATTTCCAAAATATATATATTATATATTTAAAAAACCCCAAGAAAATGTTTAATTTATTATGTCAGTATCTGCGTAATTGATTATTTTGCATTTTTATACAATTATATTTGCAAAATCTCTAATGCTCTTAAATTTATGTCATAAATAAAGAAAACTTTTAAAGTACATAAACATCCAAAAACGAATTAAAAATGCTTTAAATACAAAATTTTGGTATAAATAATTTATTTATCACAGACAGACATTAAATAAAATAACTGAATCAAATAACTGATAATAAAATAACTAACTGACATAAATAATATTAAGATAAATTACTGAAATAATTAATAATAAAATAAATAACTGAAAACACACATTTAAGATAAAAAGACAGTGTTTACTCTTAAAAATGGGTTTCAAATGTTGTTACAACAGATTTTATAAACTTGGTGTTGCAAAGTCCATGGGTTCCATACAAATATTTCGATTATGTAAATGCATTAGAGAATCCTTAACAGAGTCTTTCTCTAAATGTAGCCAATCCAATAAAATGCCCAGTAAAATAAAGGCTAAATGGCACATTGGAAATACATGTAAGAGACGTCTCTGGAGACATTAAGCAGAAACGCACGATTGTGTTCCCATTTTTGATATTTTCGTTCGTACATCCGGGCACAGTATTATTTCTCTGATCCCCTGGTGTTCTAGGGAGAAGAAAAGCAAAATCTTGATTTGTTCGTCCTTGGCGAAGACACATCTGAAGCTGCGATTTGCTACCTAAAACTAAATCCGAATCTTTGTCTCGTAAGAAGAAGAAATTGGGCTGCATGGGCACTCATATGGGGAGGAACCCATTTCGTTGGGTAGAAAAATGGGCCATCGCCCCTTGTCTGAGGATACAAAGGATTTCCAGTTTTGGGTGGAATCCAAGAAATTTTCTTGCCGTGAAGTGTCACATACAGTGAAATGGGATTCGTGTAGGAGCGTTGCAAAGATTTGCTTCCAATCAAAAATGCGATTTACAAATATGTCCATGCCAGGATTTCTTTTTCGTTAGGGAAAAGAAGAATGTTTTGGGTCAGTTCCCAGTGGACGCTTGTTTTGGCATTTGTTTTAGGCGCCGAGATGAACTTTCTTTACCCAAGGGAGAACGAAACATTTTCGGAAGGGTAAGTATTTTTATCTGTTTTATGGTGCAGCATATGAATCCAATAATAATAAATGAGTTTACTCAAAGAAGATAAATTTAGGGATATTAATAACAGTATAACTCCATAAAATAATAAATCTGTAACTAACTCAATAAAATAGTTTACTATAATAATAAATCAGTAAATAACTCAATAAAATAATAATTCAGAAATAATGTATTAGCAAATAATTTAATACATTTAGTCGAAAATGGGTCCAGCGGCCACATTCTCTGCTAGCTCGTTGGAAAGCATAAATTTGATATTTGCGCGCGCGTTGTTGTCAAGCTGCCTTGTAGAAGTTTACCGGGTTTCTCCCGTAAAACACACACAGGTTCTTCCGGGAAGCAATGATCTAATTTCATCATTAGTCAGTGGGCATTTCGTATTATACATTAGAAAAACACGATGCTTAACAAAAACATTTTATCGTTACAAATTTTAAATAATTTACCATAAATTTCCAAGAAAAAAATATTAAAAAATCCTTGAACAATTTTCAGTTTATTATGTTGGAATCAGCCCAATATATTATATTACATTTTTATACATACATATTTGAAAGAAATCTCATGCTCTAAAATATATTTTATCAAAAATGAAAACTTTTAAAATACATAAACATCCAAAAATAGAATTTAAAAATACGAAATTTTGTTAAACAATTTTTTCTCACAAACATACTTTAAATTAATAACTGAAATAAATAATTAATAATAAATTTAATAACTGAAATAATAACGATAAAATAAATAACAGAAATAATAATGATAAAATAAATAATTGAAATAAATAACTCATAATAAAATAAATAAATGAAATAATAATAATAAAATAAATAAGTGAAGTAATAATAATAATAAGATAAATAAATGAAAACACATATTTCAGATAAAAATAAGTGTTAACTCTTAAAAATGGGTGAATTTTTTAAATGTTGTTACAACAGATTCTATAAATTTGGTGGCACAAAATCCATACAAGTCTTTCGATTATGTAAATGTATCAGAGAATCCTTAGTAGAGTCTTTCTCTAAATGTTGCCAATCAAATAAAATGCCGCATAAAATAAAGGCTAAATGCATATTGGAAATACACGTACCAGACGTCTCCGGAGACATTGAGTAGAAGCGCTCGACTGTGTTCCCATTTTTGATATTTTCGTCCATACATCCCAGCACTTTATTATTTACCTGATCCCCTGGTGTTTTAGGGAGAAGAAAAGCAAAATCTTGATTTGTTCGTCCTGAGCGAAGACCAGAAATCTGAAGCATTTCAAATCGCTGCGATTTGCTACCTAAAACTAAATCCGAATCTTTGTCTCGCAAGAAGAAGAAATCAGGCTGCATGGGCATTCATATCGGGAGAAACCCATTTCGTTGAGCAGAATGAAGGGCCATGGAGGATACAAAGGATTTCCAGTTTTGGGTGGAATCCAAGAAATTTCACGCCGTGAAGTGTCACACACAGTGAAATGGGATTCATGTAAGAGCGTTGCAAAGATTTGCTTCCAATCAAAAATGCGATTTACAAATATGTCCATGGGAGATTTTTTTTTTTTTTTTTCGTTAGGGAAGGAGAAAGTTTTGGGTGAGTTCCCAGTGGACGGCTGTTGTGGGATTTGTTTTATACGAAGAGATGAACTTTCTTTCCCTGAGGGACAACAAAATGTTTTGGAAGGGTAAGTATTTTTATCTGTTTTATGGTGCAGCATGAATCTAATTATAATAAATGAGTTTGATAAAAGAAGATAAATGTAGGGCTATCAATTTAAGGAAAATATTTTAATCATAATATTGTAAAACGGATGACATGTGTAGGATCGAATCGATAAAAGGCATAACAAATTTTTCATTTGTATCCTATATACACAGGTTACATTATGTTATATAATCTCAGTTATACAGTCTCGATCAATGTTTTGCACACTTTTTTTTGTTCTTCCTATCTCTTTTTAGAAAGGAATTACTTAGCCTCCTTTAGAAATCCTTTATTAATTGAACAAATAGAAAGATATAGGAAAAAAATTGTGTTCTTTTATGTACCTACCTACATGTTGTTGTGTCTAATCCACAGTGTCCTGCAGTGCTGGATGGATATTACGACAATAGGCTACCCTTGGATGGATGGAAGGGGGAGGGCATCTATTGTGATGGAGTATCCGTAGGTGGAAGTACGATTTGGCTTCGTGAAGCTGAAGAAGGAGGGTAGTACCTTCCGGGAGGAGCATTAGAGGCAACCTGCCCCACATGTGCGTATCGTCCGGAAGAAAACCCGAAAAAATTCCATCAGGTAGTCCGACTCACGAGGCACTATGCTGGAAATCACAAACGCCATCAAGTCTCTTCGTTTTTTGAATTAGTATCTACGACATAGCCGCCAGCAGACTGAATCTAATGCCTGCCCTAATGCGCACCTGCGGCCCAGCTTGACACGAGTCGGGCGCCTACATTTCAAAAGATAGTCAAGATGGTTCATTAGAACATGGAGGAACTTAGTTATTAATCTGTCATTATCTCCTAATAAAATTAACTCTATTAACATTTGTACTGAAAATTAACTTAATGAAGGAGAAAATGATGACAAAAAGGACGATTATCATTAAAAATTATCCAAATGAGAAGAGATGAACCAAATGTGGTGCGGTTAGTTAATCAATCCTTAGTTCAATTTTTGTCAGCAGCTCTCTTAAATTCCAGCTATCCGATCGATATTTGTAAGCGATTTATTTTTTTTATTTTTTTAACAAATTATTTTTGCTTGTCTTTTAAATTTTTTAGCAATCTTTTAAGCAATCCTTTAAATGTTTGCTGGCAATGCTGTTAAGAAATGTTTGTTAACAATTGGCTACTAATTTTCTTTTGTTAACCGTTTGTTCGTCTTTTGTTTATTTATAATAAACGCTTCCAATTGTACCCGAGGCTACTATCACCGATAACCCCTGATCGTTCAATCCACCCCTAGAAAGGAAGCTGTCACCCCATTTAGATGTCAGTGCGCTAACAGCTAGTGATGCAGTCACTGCTTTCAGGAAGAGGTACGACGCGATGACGATTGTGGTTAGCGCTTCTAAACATCTGAATTCAATACTCAAATTAGATGGTGCAAATTTTCTAGGTGTTTTCCCCTAAAAAAGCACATGCGACTCATTTCCATCAAAAAGGATATGGAGAAGGCATTTATTCATCATATAAATTAAGAAATTGATTGATAATTAGATTCCCCATAAATTGATTACAGAAAAAAGTCATTTAGTTAAGTTTTGAAAATTCTTATTTGGTGGGCTATCATAGAGTTGGTTAATGCGGATCCTATTAGCAATTGATGTTTTAGTTTATAAATTTAAAGGGTGATAATCGTTTAAATTTATTATAGAGATTTAGTTATTAGTGGAGAAATAATATAGAATAATATAATATAATTTTCTTTTAAATAAAACAACTCCAGAGTTTATCGTAATTACTAATAATTATGTTTGATTTGTCGCACTACTGTCATTTTGTGCACACTTTAATCTAATTAGGCAGGTACCTATAGTTTCCCGTAGGATCCGAACCACTCACAAACATCCATGCCACCGCCAGAATTCGAACATGAAGTCTGTGGTACTAAAGGGCAGAGCACTAGACAATTGGCCGTCATGCAGCTAATCACTGATGAGTATAAAATGTGTTATATACAATTTCTGATTAAAAGTTATATACATCGATTCAAAGGAATTCACACGTGTATAAAAATAACTTTTTATACATATTTTACAAAACATTATTAATTTTCTATAAAAAAATTAAGTTTAAGATACAAATTTAAGTTTCCTCAGTTAGTGTAGTTTTTTATATGACCTAAGCCTCTGTACCATCAAAACTATTTACAAACAAACCGGGTCGTTATTGATTGAAATGGAAACAGAAAAGTTTGACTTGGCTTATCTGTTCCGAAAATAAACATGTTTCGAAACTTTTTTTTTATTTATCTGAAAACACCAGTCGCTTGTGTGGCACAATTTTAAACAATGACAACTCAAAACCATCATCTCAATAGTGGAGAAGACAAAAAAATAAACCAACAACAACAACAAAAAGACTAACAGCATCGACAACTGGAGCTAACGACACGAAAAAATATCGGAAAAAAGATACAACGAAGAACCGGAAAAAAGAAGAAAAAAAAAAGAAATCCCAGTTTTACGATTTACAGTTTTCTATTCCTTGCAGTTCTCCCAATTTACCATACAAGAAGAAGAAACTTGAGATTGCGATAAAAATTGCTCGCCACAAAAAATTACATTAAAGAACCTTATTCCGAAATCGGGTTTAATATTCTACGTTAGCAGAACCCTCCGTTTGCTTTTAAACTGCAGCACCAGCAAAATCTGGGTTTTTTTTAATAAAAACTAGCTTGGTTCCAAAGATTTTCTGGTGCTCATTACTACAAACCTAGGTTCCCTGATTTAACCTAGCGAATCTTACAGCAACCATAATTTGGAGATGCAATTTTTATTGTAATGTGTTTTTTGGGTTTGGTTTAGTATGTACCCTCTGACGTTGCACCAACTTCTAAAGGAATTAAATGTTGTGCTGTGGAGCAACCTTAACCTGAATTGGATCTGATTGGATTTTGCGATTTTCGATTGCTTGAAATTCAGGATAATTTTCTTTTTACTTCTGGAGTCATTTTGATGGGATGTTTTTCACTTCAGTCCGTTTACTTCAAAGACTCGCATTTGTTCCATTTATTTTCGAGTATTTAGGTCGCGTTTGTAGTCTGAATACTCTCGTAAGCTTTCATTAGAACTAGTGTTGCTCAAAAGACGATTTGTTTCAGTTTAATAAAATTGGAGACTTTATAATTGCATGCCAATGTAGCAATTTTATTTCTTTTGATTAGAATACGTATTTTTGGTATGAGCACTCTTTAAATAATTTTGTATTGAAATAAAAATATATGATTAATTTGATTTAAAATTTCTTTTTAACTATTTGTTGTTTATAAAATTTAGGCGCGATATGTTTCACATTTTCTGATTGAATCAAATGTTTGTTTGGGAAATTGCATGTCTTTGAATAGATCTGATTAAATGTGTTTTGGAAATTAGAAATATTTTCTTTTGCATTGGGAGAAATTGCAATTGAGTATGTTGCTTATTCATTCATTCATAATTCATCATAATTAGTTTTATTTATTCATTATTCATTATATTCTCATCATTCATTATTCACTATCATAAATCTTATATGAATATTTAAAATTCATCATATTCATCATTCATTATTCATTAGATTTTCACCATTCATACGTTTTGTTCATTCATTCATAATTTATTACGGTTTCATTCATTCATTATATTTTCATCATTCATTTGTTTTATTCTTTCATTTAAATTGTAATTGTAGTTTTACCGTATAATAAAATTAAATTATTCACTTTTTAAATGGTTGTTTGAATTCAATAAAGTGAGGAATTAATTACGATAAATGGAAAAAGACCTTGTTATTACCTGCTACATAAAATGTGTATAAAATATTCTACATAAAAGAGCGAATTACCAGAATAAATCAATATTCACAAATTCCATCATTTCATGCATAAGAATTAAATTAAACTTCGTTGTATATTTAATATTATTTTATGCTCATTCACAAAAACAGACTTGTAGGAAGTCAACAAAATTATTTGCAAAAAAGATAATCCACTTAATTATTTATTATTGTTGATTAAAATTCATTTAAATATTAAAGCAATTTAAAGAACAACACAAATAATATTTTATTTATTTTATATATTAACTACAAAACTGCGATACTTTTTTTGAAAAGACTGTTTCAGATTTTCTGTTTACATGAACTAAATAACTACTTTTTATAAATACAAATAAATTTAATTTTTTATTTTCAATAGATAGAATAAATAGAAATATATAAAATAAATTAATATATAAAAATATAAATATTAAAATATATAAGTTTATAAATTTAATGAATGGCATTAATTTAGTTGTTTTATGCAGATTTGGTTACTATTGGATTATTTAATATAGTTAATTTTATTTTAAAATAAACAACACCTTAGTTTATATTAATCATTGATAAGTATTACGTGCGTTATATGTAATTTCTGATTAAAAATGTCATACATTGATTAAAAATAAAATTAAAATAATTAAAAATTATTAATTATATATATATATATAAATATTATAAAAAATTATTAATTTTATATAAAAAATTCAAGGGGCCTGATGGCCGAGTGGCTAGCGATGCAGCCCTTACGGCTGAAAAGTTCACGGTCTAAGTATTTTATAGCTGAATTAGGAAAAAAATATAAAAAATTAAAGTTACTGATACAAATTTACATTTCCTCAGTTAGTGTAATATTTTAAAATACTATGTTTCCTATACCACCAAAAATATTTACGAACAAACCGGGCCATTATTGATTAAAACGAAAAGATAAAAATATAACTTGGCTTATCTGTTCCTGAAAATAAACATGTTCCTAAACAAAGTTTTTTTTATTATCTGAAAACAGCATTCGTTTGTGTGGCGCAATTTTAAACAATGACAACTCAAAACCATCATCTCTATACTGGAGACAAAAAAATAAAACAGCAACAGTAAGAGAAAAAAGATCGACAGCATCGACAACTGGAGTTAACGACACGAAAAAATATCAGAAAAACGCACGACGGAGAACCAGAAGAAAAAAAAAGAAAAGAAATGACAGTTTTATGATTTACAGTTTTCTACTCCTTGCAGTTCTCAAAATTTACCATACAAGAAGAAGAAACTTGAGATTGCGATAAAAATTACATCAAAGAACCTTTTCTACGTTAGAACCCTCCGTTTGTTTTCAAACTGCAGCACCATCAAAAGCTGTTTTTTTGAAAACTAGTTTGGTTCCAAAGACTTTCTGGTGCTCATTACTACAGACCTTGCTTCCCTTATTTAACCTAGCGAATCTTACAGCAACCTTAATTTGGAGATGCAGTGTAATGTGTTTTTTGGGTTTGGTTTAGCATGCACCATCTGACCTTGCTTTTAACTTTTAGTGGAATTAAATGTTGTGCTGTGGAGCGACCTTATCCTGAATTGGATCTTATTGGATTTTCCGATTTTCAATTGCTTGGAAATTCAGGATAATTTTCTTTCACTTCTGGAGTCATTTTGATCAGATGTTTTTCATTTCAGTCCGTTTACTTCAAAGACTCGCATTTGTTCCATTTATTTTCGAGTATTTAGATCGCGTTTGCAGTTTGAATACTCTCGTAATCTTTCATTAGAACTAGTGTTTCTCAAAAGTCGTTTCGTTTCAATTTTATACAATTGGGGAGATTTTATAATTGCATGACAATGTAGCAATTTTATTTCTTTTGGTTAGAATACATATTTTGTCATGAAACCTTTTTTAAATACTTTTGTAATGAACTAAAAATAAGTAATTACTTTGAGTAAAATTTTTTTACCTAAATGTTATTTATAGATTTTAGGCTGATATGTTTCACATGTACGTGTGATTTTCTTATTGAATCAAATGTTTGTTTGTGCAATAACCTGTCTTGAAATAGATCTGTTTAAATATGTTTTGGAAATTAGAAATAATTTCTTTCACATTACGAGAAACTGCAATTGGGTTTTTTCCTTTTTTAGTACACATACTTTAATAATATGCTTTATTCATTCATTTATAATTCACCACAATTAGATTTATTTATTATAGTTTCATCATTAATTCCTTTTATGTATTCATTCATTATTCATCAAAATTAGATTTATCCAGCTTTCATTTGTTTTGTTCATTCATTCATAAATTATCAGATTTAGTTTTATTGATTCATTATTCATTATATTTTCATCATTCAGCCGTTTTATTTAAATTCATGATTCATCATAATTAGATAAATAAAAAATTGATGAAATAAAATTAAAATGAATTAAGATTTTTCATGATGGTGGCTATTTCAACATTCTTAAATTTGCCCACAAATTGATTAGTTTGTAAAATACTTGTAAATGAGGATATCGTTCCTCTGGAATGGTAGGTAAAAAAATAAAGGACATCTGAGAGGGCATTCAGGAGTAATTGCAAAAATATCCGCTTTATATCTTTTATATACATAAAATGCACCATTTTTTTACTATTACGTTTTTTTCATACAACGTTAAAATTTTCTTATTACGTGTGTGTTATATATTTTATTTATTCAAAATCATTCGCAACTGTATAAAAAATTAACATATATGTATTATAAAAAATTGTCAATTTTAGATAAAAAATTGATGCTTCCGATATAAATTTACATTTCTTCAGTTAATGTATTATTTTATAATCCCTCCTGTGCTTCCTGCACCACCAAAAATATTTACAAACAAACCGGGCCCTTATTGATTAAAACGAATAAAGAAAAAATATAACTTGGCTTATCTGTTCCGAAAATAAACATGTTCCTAAACAAAGTTTTTTTTTATTATCTGAAAATACCATTCGCTTGTGTGGCGCAATTTTAAACAATGACAAATCAAAACCATCATCTTTATACTGGAGACAAAAAAAAATAAACCAGCAACAGCAACAACAAAAAGACTTACAGCATCGACAACTGGAGCTAACGACACGAAAAAATATCTGAAAAAGGTACGACGGAGATTCAGAAGAAAAAAAAAAATAAATCATAATTTTACGATTTACAGTTTTCTACTCCTTGCAGTTCTCCCAATTAACCATACAAGAAGAAGAAACTTGAGATTACGATAAAAATTGCTCGCCACAAAAAAATTACATCAAAGAACCTTTTTCTGAAAATCGGGTTTAATTTTCCACGTTAGAACTCTCCGTTTGTTTTTAAACTGCAGCACCAGCAAAAGCTAAGGTTTTTTTTGAAACTAGTTTGGTTCCGAAGACTTTCTGGTGCTCATTACTACAGACCCCGGTTCCCTGATTTAACCTAGCGAATCTTACAGCAAACCTTAATTTGGAGATGCAGTTTTTATTGTAATGTGTTTTTTGGGTTTTGTTTAGCCTGCACCATCTGACCTTGCTCCAACTTTTAATGGAATTAAATGTTGTGCTGTGGAGCAACCTTATCCTGAATTGGATCTGATTGGATTTTCTGATTTTCAATTGCTTGGAAATTCAGGATAATTTTCTTTCACTTCTGGAGTAATTTTGATCGGATGTTTTTCATTTCAGTCCGTTTACTTCAAAGACTCGCATTTGTCCATTTATTTTCCAGTATTTAGATCGCATTTGTAGTTTGAATATTCTTGCCATCTTTTATTAGAACTAGTGTTTTTCGAAAGACGATTTGTTTTAATTTAATAAAATTGGAAGCTTTATAATTGCATGCCAATGCAGCAATTTTATTTTTATTGGTTAGAATACGTATTTTTGTTATGAATACTTTTTAAATAGTTTTGTATTCAAGTAAAAATAAATAATTACTTTGAGTGAAAAATTTAGAATAGAATTTAGAAAAATTTAGTGCATAGAATTTAGGCAGATGTGTTTCATATGTACATCTGATTTTTTTTTTAATCGAATCAAATGTTTGTGTGTTAAATAACCTGTCTTGAAACAGATCTGATTAAACGTGTTTTGGAAATATGAAATATTTTCTTTCACATTTGGAGGAATTGCAATTGGGTATTTTTCTTTTTTAGTACACATATTTCAATAATATCATTTATTCCTTCATTCATAATTCATCATAATTAGTTTTATTCATTCATTATGGTTATTAGTTGTAGAATTAATATAGTTAATTTTATTTTAAAGTTAACAACATCGCAATTTATCTTAATAATTGAAAAGTATTACGTGTGCTATATGTAATTTCTGAATAAAAATTTCATACATTGTTTCAAAATGATTCTAAAAATTAATAATTATATATATATAATTAATTATTAATTTTATATAAAAAAATTGAAGTTCCGGATAAATATCTATATTTTCTCAGTTAGTGCATAAATAAAAATAAAAGAGGATTTGTTTCAAGTATTGTTCATAAATACTTGCCATATCCTAACAAGTGGAAAATGATATTCAACTTATTACTTTTATAATAACTCTGTTCCCTTTTCCACCAAAAATTTTTACAAACACACCGGGTGATTATTGATTAAAGTGAAAACAGAAAAATATGGCTTGGCTTATCTGTTACGAAAATAAACATGTTTCTAAACAAACTTTTTTTTATAATTGTCCGAAAACGCCATTCGCTTGTGCGGCACAATTTTAAGCAATGACAACTCAAAACCATCATCTCTATACTGGAGTAGACAAAAAAATAAATCAGCAAACAATAAAAAAAAAAGACTAACAGCATCGACAATCGGAGCTAACGACACGAAAAAATTTCGGAAAAAGGTTCGATGGAGAACCAGAAAAAACAAAAGAATTCATAGTTTTACGATTTACAGTTTTCTACTCCTTGCAGTTCTCCCAATTTACCATACAAGAAGAAGAAACTTGAGATTGCGATAAAAATTGCTCGCCACAAAAAATTACATCAAAGAACCTTATTCTGAAAATCGGGTTTAATTTTCTACGTTAGAACCCTCCGTTTGTTTTTAAACTGCAGCACAAGCAAAAGTTCTTTTTTTTTTATAAAAACTAGTTTGGTTCCAAAGACTTTCTAGTGCTCATTACTACAGATCTTGCTTCCCTGAATTAACGTAGCGAATCTTACAGCAACCTTAATTTGGAAGTGCAGTTTTTATTGTAATGTGTTTTTTGGGTTTCGTTTAGCATGTACCATCTGACCTTGCTCCAACTTTTAGTGGAATTAAATGTTGTGCTGTGGAGCAACCTTATCCTGAATTGGATCTGAGTGGATTTTCCGATTTTCAATTGCTTGGAAATTCAGGATAATTTTCTTTCACTTCTGGAGTAATTTTGATGGGATGTTTTTCATTTCAGTCCGTTTACTTCAAAGACTCGCATTTGTTCCATTTATTTTCGAGTATTTAGGTCGCGTTTGTAGTCTGAATACTCTCGTAATCTTTCATTAGTACTAGTGTTTTTCAAAAAGATGATTTGTTTTCAATTTAATGAAATTCGAGACTTTATAATTACATACCAATGCAGCAATTTTATTTCTTTCGGTTTAGAATACGTAATTTGACATGAACACTTGTAAAATTATTCTGTATTGAACTTAATTACTTTAAGTAAAAATTTCTTGTTGCGCAAATGTTGTTTATATAATTTAGAAAGATGTATTTCACATGTATGTCTGATTTTTAAATTGAATCAAATGTTTATTTATGATAAAACATGTCTTGCAATAGATATGATTAAAAATGTGTTTTGGAAAATTGAAATACTTCTTTCAGATTGGGGGAAATTGCAGTTATATATTTTTCTTTTTAGTATACATTCTTCAATAATTCATTTTATTAATTCATTCATAATTAAACATAATTAGTTTTATTCATTCATTAATATTTCATAATAATTAGTTTTATTCATTCATTCATAATTCATCATAATTAGTTTTATTCATCCATTATTCATTATATTTTCATCACACGTTCGTTTTATTCATTTAATCGTAATTCATCATAATTAGTTTTATTCATTCATTATTCATTATATTTTCATCCTATATTCGCTTTATTCATTTATTTATAATTCCTCATAATCAGTTTTATTCATTCATTGTTCATTATATTTTCATCATACGTTAGTTTTATTCGATTATTACTGCTTCATCATAAGCTAACATTCATTCATTCATTATTCAACATAATTAATTTTATTCATTCATTATTCTTACAATTCCATCAATCATTCGTTTGTTTTTCATTTTTTCATAATTCATTTTAATTATTTTTATTTTTTTTTCTTGAAGATTTCTGCAAATGAAATTACGTTGGATTACGTGGATTCCGAACCACTACAAACATCCATGACACCACCCGGACTCTAACACGAAACCTGCGGCAGCGAGCAACAGAGCTCTCAGTAAAGTAATAAATCAGTAAATAACTCAAAATAATAATTTAGTGTATAACTCATTAAAATAAGAATTCTGTAAATTACTCAATAAAATAATAATCCAGTGAATGACAGTAAAATAATAAATCAATAAATAACTCCTTAAATAAAGTTCACTAAATAACTTAATATATTTGGCCGAAACATTGTCTAAGCGTAACGTTCTCTACTAGTAGCTTGGAAGGCATAAATCTGATATGAACGTACGCAGTAATCAAGCTTATGCCTTGTGGGAGTTTACCGGGTTTCTCCCATAGAATGCAAAAATGTTCTTAAAGGAAGCAATGCTTTAAATTCCTCATTCATCAGTGGGCATTTCGTGATATACATCAGGAAAACGCGATGCTTAACAAAAGCATTTTACCTTTACAAATTTTGAATAATTTACCATATATTGGAAACCAAAAACATGTTTAATTTATTATGTGAAAATCAGCTTAATAAATTATTTTGCATTTTTATGCGATCCTATTTGCAAGAACTCTCATGCTCTAAAATTTATTTTATATAAAAAAAGAAAACTTTTAAAATGCATAAACATCCAAAAAGAATTTAAAATTTCTTGAATAATTTATTTATAACAATCAAAAATTAAATAACTAACTGAAATGTATATCCACATTTAAGATAAAGAAAGAAAGAAGTGTTAACTCTTAAAAACGGGTGAACTTTTTAAAAATTATTACAACAGATTTTATAAATTTGTAGTTACTAAATCTCCGCATTCCATACAAGTCCTTTGTTTATGTAAATGTATTACGGAATCCTTAATACAGTCTTTCTCTAAATGTTGCCAATCCAATAAAATGCCCAAGAAAATAAAGGCTAAATGCATATTAGAAATGCATGTACAGAAGGTCTCTGGAGACATTAAGCAGAAATGCACGATTGTGTTCCCATTTTTGATATTTTCGTCCATACATCCCAGCACTTTATTATTTCCCTGATCCCCTGATGTTTTAGGGAGAAGAAAAGCAAAATCTTGATTTGTTCGTCCTAAGCGAAGACAAGAAATCTGAAGCATTTCAGATCGCTGCGATTTGCTACCTAAAACTAAATCCGAATCTTTGTCTCGCAAAGAAGAAATTGAGCTGCAGGGGCACTCATGTTGGGAGAAACTCATTTCGTTGAACAGAAAAATGGGCCATGGCCCCACGTCTGAGGATACAAAGGATTTCCAGTTTTGGGCGGAATCCAAGAAATTTTCTTGCCGTGAAGTGTCACACACAGTGAAATGGGATTCATGTAAGAGCGTTGCAAAGATTTGCTTCCAATCAAAAATGCAATTTACAAATATGTCCATGGCAGGATTTTTTTTCGTTAGGGAAGAAGAATGTTTTGGGTCAGTTCCCAGTGGACGGTTGTTGTGGGATTTGTTTTATGCGCTGAGATGAACTTTCTTTTTCCTGAGGGGCAACAAAACATTTTGGAAGGGTAAGTATTTTTATCTTTTTTATTGTGCAGCATAAATCCAATAATAATAAATGAGTTTACTAAAAGAAGATAAATGTAGGGATATTAATTTAAGAAAAGATATTTTAATCATATTATTGTGAATAAGCTGGCATATGTCCAGTGGTCAGTAAACAAGAGTATGTAGAATCGAATGGAGAAAATACATAACATTTTCATTTATAACATAAATACATATATTACATTGTGTTATATAATCTCTGTTAAAAAGTATAGGTCAGTGGTAGTCAACAATGGTCCCTCCCTCTTTCTGTTGGTTGAACAAAACATTTCAGAAGGGTAAGTATTTTTATCTGTTTTATTGTAGCGTATGAATTCAATAATAATAAATGAGTTTACTGAAATAAGATAAATACAGGGATATTAATTTAAGGAAAAACATTTTAATCATAATAGAGAGTTTTTGCATATCGTATTTTGGACCTCCGTTAGCTTTTTCTCCCTACCGCGCATGCTCATAGGAAATTGCGCAGGCGTATCTGTAATAATGTTTCTTATGAGCATGCGCGCTAGGGAAAAAAAGCTAACCGACGTCCAAAATACGGTATGCAAAAATTCTCTAATATCTAATGATCTAAAATTTATTTCATAAAAAAAAATTCTTTTTAAATACATAAAAATCCAAAAAACGAATTTAAAAATATCTTAAATACGAAATATTATTATAAACAATTTATTTATGACCGACAGACATTAAATAAATAACTGAAATATATATCCACATTTAAGATAAAGTTAAAAAACAAGTATTAACTCTTAAAAACGAGTGAACCCTTTAAACGTTGTTACAAAAGAATTTATAAATTCGGTGTTACTAAATCCATGCATTCCATATAAGTCTTTCGATTATGTAAATGTGTTACGAAATCCATAATAGAGTCTTCCTCTAAATGTTGCCCAATCGAATAAAATGCCCCATGAAATAAAGGCTAAATGCATATTGGTAATTCATGTAAGAGACGTCTCTGGAGACATTGAGCAGAAATGCACGATTGTGTTCCCATTTTTGATATTTTCGTCCATACATCCGGGCACTTTATTATTTCTCTCATACCCCGGTGTTTTAGGGAGAAGAAAAGCATAATCTTGATTTGTTTGTCATGAGCGAAAATAAATCTGAAGCTGCGATTTGCTACCTAAAACTAAATCCGAATCTTTGTCTCGACAGAAGAAGAAATTGGGCTGCATGGCCACTCATATTGGGAGAAGCCCATTTCGTTGAGCAGAAAAATGGGCCATGGCCCCACGTCTGAGGATACAAAGGATTTCCAGTTTTGGGCGGAATCCAAGAAGTTTCTCGCCGTGAAGTGTCATAAGCAGTGAAATGGGATTCGTGTAAGAGCGTTGCGAAGATTTGCTTCCAGTCAAAAATGCGATTTACAAATATGTCCATGGCAAGATTTTTTTTCGTTAGGGAAGAAGAATGTTTTGGGTCAGTTCCCAGCGGACTGTTGATGTGGGATTTGTTTTATGCGCCGAGATGAACTTTGTTTTCCTGTGGGACAACAAAACATTTTCGGAAGGGTAAGTATTTTTAGTTTTATGGTGCAGCATGAATCCAAAATAATAAATGAATTTGATAAAAGAAAATAAATGTAGGGATATCAATTTAAGGAAAAATATTTTATTCATAATATTGTAAAACGAATGACATGTGTCCAGTCTTCAAGAGTGTGTAGGATCGAATCAATAAAATGCATAACAAATTTTTCATTTGTATCCTATATACACAGATTACATTATGTTATATAATTTCAGTTACACAGTCTCAATCAATGTTTTGCACACTTTTTTTTGTTCTTCCTATCTCTTTTTAGAAAGGAATCACTTAGCCTCCTTTAGAAATCCTTTATTAATTGAACAAATAGAAAGATATAGGAAAAAAATTGTGTTCTTTTATGTACCTACCTACAAGTTGTTGTGTCTAATCCACAGTGTCCTGCAGTGCTGGATGGATATTACGTCAATAGGCTACCCTTGGATGGATGGAAGGGGGAGGGCATCTATTGTGATGGAGTATCCGTAGGTGGAAGTACGATTTGGCTTCGTGAAGCTGAAGAAGGAGGGTAGTACCTTCCGGGAGGAGCATTAGAGGCAACCTGCCCCACATGTGCGTATCGTCCGGAAGAAAACCCGAAATAATTCCATCAGGAAGTCCGACTCACGAGGCACTATGTTGGAAATCACAAACGCCATCAAGTCTCTTCGTTTTTTGAATTAGTATCTACGACATAGCCGCCAGCAGACTGAATCTAATGCCTGCCCTAATGCGCACCAGCGGCCCATCTTGACACGAGTCGGGCGCCTACATTTCAAAATATAGTCAAGATGGTTCATTAGAACTTGGAGGAACTTAGGTATTAATCTGTCATTATCTCCTAGTAAAATTAACTCTATTAACATTTGTACAGAAAATTAAGTTAATGAAGGAGAAAATGATGACAAAAAGGACGATTATCATTAAAAATTATCCAAATGAGAAGAGATGAACCAAATGTGGTGCGGTTAGTTAATCAATCCTTAGTTCAATTTTTGTCAGCAGTTCTCTTAAATTCTAGCTATCCGATCGATATTTGTAAGCGATTTATTTTTTTTATTTTTTTAACAAATTATTTTTGCTTGTCTTTTAAATTTTTTAGCAATCTCTTAAGCAATCCTTTAAATGTTTGCTGGCAATGCTGTTAAGAAATGTTTGTTAACAATTGGCTGCTAATTTTCTTTTGTTAACCGTTTGTTCGTCTTTTGTTTATTTATAATAAACGCTTCCAATTGTACCCGAGGCTACTATCACTGCCTAACTCCTGATCGTTCAATCACCCCTAGAAATGAAGCTGTCACCTCATTTAGATGTCAGTGCGCTAACAGCTAGTGATGCAGTCACTGTTTTCAGGAAGATTTACTACGCGATGACGATTGTGGTTAGCGCTTCTAAACATCTGAATTCAATACTCAAATTAGCTGGTGCAAATTTTCTAGGTGTTTTCCCCTAAAAAACACACATGCGATTCATTTCCATCAAAAATTATATGGAGAAGGCGTTCATTCCCCATATAAATTGAGAAATTGATTGATAATTAGATTCCCCATAAATTGATTGCAGAAAAAAGTCAGTTAGTTAAGTTTTGCAAATTCTTATTTGGTGGGCTATCATAGAGTTAGTTAATGTGGATTCTATTGGCAATTGATGTTTTAGTTTATAAATTTAAAGGGTGATAATCATTTAAATTTATTATAGAAATTTAGTTATTAGTGGAGAAATAATATAGAATAATATAATATAATTTTCTTTTAAATTAAATAACTCAAGAGTTTAATAACGAAACATAATCACTGATAATTATGTTTGATTTGTCGCACTACTGTCATTTTGTGCACACTTTAGGCTAATTAGACAGGGAGCTATAGTTTCCCTTAGGATCCGAACCACTCACAAACATAAATGCCACCGCCAGAATTCGAACATGGAATCTGTGGTACCAAAGGGCAGATCAATAGACAATTGGCCGTCATGCAGCTAATCACTGATGAGTATAAAATGAGTTATATACAATTTCTGATTAAAAGTTATATACATCGATTCAAAGGAATTCACACGTGTATAAAAATAACTTTTTATACATATTTTACAAAACATTATTAATTTTCTATAAAAAATTAAGTTTAAGATACAAATTTAAATTTCCTCAGTTAGTGTAGTTTTTTATACGACCTAAGCTTCTGTACCATCAATAATATTTACAAACAAACCGGGTCGTTATTGATTGAAATGGAAACAGAAAAATCTGACTTGGCTTATCTGTTCCGAAAATAAACATGTTTCGAAACTTTTTATTTTATTTATCTGCAAACACCAGTCGCTTGTGTGGCACAATTTTAAACAATGACAACTCAAAACCATCATCTCTATACTGGAGAAGACAAAAAAATAAACCAACAACAACAAAAAAAGACTAACAGCATCGACAACTGGAGCTAATGACACAAAAAAATATCGGAAAAGGCACGACGGAGAAAAAGGAAAAAAAAAAAAAAAAAGGAATAACAATTTTACGATTTACAGTTTCTTACTCCTTGCAGTTCTCCCAATTTACCATACAAGAAGAAGAAACTTGAGATTGCGATAAAAATTGCTCGCCACAAAAAATTACATCAAAGAACATTATTCCGAAATCGGGTTTAATTTTCTACGTTACAACCCTCCGTTTGTTTTTTAAACTGCAGCACCAGCAAAAGCTGGGTTTTTTTAAAAACTAGTTTGGTTCCAAAGACTTTCTGATGCTCATTACTACAGACCTTGGTTCCCTGATTTAACTTAGCGAATCCTACAGCAAACATTAATTTGGAGATGCAGTTTTTATTGTAATGTGTTTTTTGGGTTTGGTTTAGCATGTACCATCTGACCTTGCTTCTAACTTTTAATGGAATTAAATATTGTGCTGAGGAGCAACCTTATCCTGAATTGGATCTGATTGGATTTTCCGATTTTCAATTGCTTTGAAATTCAGGATAATTTTCTTTTCACTTCTGGAGTAATTTTGATCGGATGTTTTTCACTTCAGTCCGTTTACTTCGAAGACTCGCATTTGGCCATTTATGTTTGAATATTTAGGTCGCGTTTTTAGTTTGAATACTCTCGTAATCTTTCATTTGAACTAGGGTTTTTCAAAAAAACGATTTGCATCCTTTTAATGAAATTTAAGACTTTATAATTGCATGCCAATGCAGAAATTTTATTTCTTTTGTTTAGAATACGTATTTTGCAATAAACACATTTTAAATAATGTTGTTTTGAAATAAAAATAAATTATTACTTTGAATGAAAAAATTTTGTTACCTAAATGTTGTTTATAGAATTTAGGCGTGTACATCTGATTTTCTAATAGAATCAAATGTTTGTTTGTGAAATAACCTGTCTTGAAATAGATCTGATTAAATGTGTTTTGGAAATTACAAATACTTTCTTTTACATTAGGAGAAATTGCAAATGGGTATTTTTCTTTTTTTAGTACACATATTTCAATAATATGTTTTATTCTTTCATTTATCATTGATCATAATTAGATTTATACATTATATTTTCATCATTACTTCGTTTTATTTATTCATTCATTATTAATCAAAATTAGATTTATTTATCATTAATTTGTTTTATTCATTCATTATTCATTATATTTTTACCATTCATTCGTTCTATTTAAACATTCATAATTTATCATAATTAGATGAATAAAAAATTCATGAATTAAAATTAAAATTAATTAAGATTTTTCATAATGGTGGCTATTTAAGCATTTTTAAATATGTCGAAAAATTGATTAGTTTGTAAACAACTTGTAAATGACGAAATCGTTCCTCTGGACTGGTAGATAAAAAATAACGGACACCTGAGAGGATATTCAGGAGTAATTGTAATAATATTCCGCTTTTTTTTTTATATATATAGATTGCATCATTTTTTACTATTACGTGTGCTTTATATACGTTAATATTTTCTGATTACGTGTGTGTTATATATTTATTGATTCAAAATGATTCGCAACTGTATAAAAAAATAATTTATATATGTATTATAAAAAATTATCAATTTTAGATAAAAAAAATAATGTTTCCGATAGAAATTTACATTTCTTCAGTTAATTTAATATTTTATAATGTCTCCTGTGCTTCTTGTACCACCAAAAATATTTACAAACAAACCGGGCCCTTATTGATTTCAACGAAAAAAGAAAAAATATAACTTGGCTTATCTGTTCCGAAAATAAACATGTTTCTAAGCTCTTTTTTGATTACCTGAAAACACCATTCGCTTGTGTGGCACAATTTTAAACAATGACAACTCAAAACCATCATCTTTATACTGGAGACAAAAAAAACTAAACCAGCAAACAATGAAAAAAAAAGACTAACAGCATCGACAACTGGAGCTAACGACACGAAAAAATATCGGAAAAAGGTTCGATGGAGAACCATAAAAAAAAAAGAAATCACAGTTTTACGATTTACAGTTTTCTACTCCTTGCAGTTCTCCCAATTTACCATACAAGAAGAAGAAACTTGAGATTGCGAGAAAAATTTCTCGCCACAAAAAATTACATCAAAGAACCTTATTCTGAAAATCGGGTTTAATTTTCTACGTTAGAAACCTCCGTTTGTTTTTAAACTGCAGCACCGGCAAAAGTTGGTTTTTTTTATAAAAACTAGTTTGGTTCCAAAGACTTTCTAGTGCTCATTACTACAGACCTTGCTTCCCTGATTTAACCTAGCGAATCTTACAGCAACTTTAATTTGGAGATGCAGTTTTTATTGTAATGTGATTTTTGGGTTTGGTTTAGCATGTACCATCTGACCTTGCTTCTAACTTTTAATGGAATTAAATGTTGTGCAGTGGAGCACCCTTATCCGGAATTGGATCTGATTGGATTTTTCGATTTTCAATTGCTTTGAAATTCAGGATAATTTTATTTTTACTTCTGGAGTAATTTTGGTCGGATGTTTTTCATTTCAGTCCGTTTACTTCAAAGTCTCGCATTTGTTCCACTTATTTTCGAGTATTTAGGTCGCGTTTGTAGTCTGAATACTCTCGTAATCTTTCATTAGAACTAGTGTTTTTCAAAAGTCGATTTGTTTCAATTTAATGAAATTAAAGACTTTATAATTGCATGCCAATGCAGCAATTTTATTTCTTTTGTTTAGAATACGTATTTTGCAATCAACACATTTTAAATAATTTTGTTTTGAATTAAAAATAAATTATTACTTTGAATGAAATTTTTTTTTTACATAAATGTTGTTTATAGAATTAAGGCATGTACATCTGATTTTCTAATCGAATCAAATGTTTGTTTGTGATATAGCATGTCTTCAAATAGATCTGATTAAATGTGTTTTGGAAATTACAAATAGTTTCTTTTACATTAGGAGAAATTACAAATAGTTTCTTTTACATTAGGAGAAATTGCAAATGGGTATTTTTTTTTTTTAGTACACATATTTCAATAATATGTTTTATTCTTTCATTTATCATTGATCATAATTAGATTTATACATTATATTTTCATCATTAATTCGTTTTATTTATTCATTCATTATTAATCAAAATTAGATTTATTTATCATTAATTTGTTTTATTCATTCATTATTCATTATATTTTTAAAAATTCATTCGTTTTATTTAAGCATTCATAATTCATCATAATTAGATGAATAAAAAATTCATGAATTAAAATAAAAATTAATTAATATTTTTCATTATGGTGGCTATTTAAGCATTTTTAAATATGTCGAAAAATTGATTAGTCTGTAAACTACTTGTAAATGAGGATATCGTTCCTCTGGACTGGTAGATAAAAAATAAAGGACACCTGAGAGGATATTCAGGAGTAATTGTACTAATATTCCGCTTTATATCTTTTATATATATAAATTGCACCATTTTTTACTATTACTTGTGCTTTATATACGTTAATATTTTCTTATTACGTGTGTGTTATATAATGAAGTGACAAAAGTCATAGGACACCTCTTAATATCGTGTCGGCCCTCCTTTCGCCAGGCGAAGTGCAGCAACTCGACGTGGCATGGACTCAACAAGTCGTTGGAAGTCTTCTGGAGGAATATTGAGCCATGCTGTCTCGATAGACGTCCATAATTGTGAAAGCGTTGATGGTGCAGGATTTTGGGCACGAACAGACCTCTCGATGATGTTCCATAAATGCTCGATGGGATTCCTGTCGGGCGATCTAGGCGGCCAGATCATTCGTTGGAATTGTCCAGAATGTTCTTCAAACCAATCGCGAACAGTTGTGGCCCGGTGACATGGCGCATTGTCATCCATAAAAATCCCATCGTTGTTTGGGTACATGAAGTCCATGAATGGCTGCAAGTGATCTCCAAGTAGCTGAACATAAGCATTTCCAGTTAATGTTCGGTCCAGTAGCACCAAAGGACCAAGTCCATGCCATGAAAAAACAGCCCACACCATTACGGAGCCACCACCAGCTTGAACAGTGCCTTGCTGACAGTTTGGGTCCATGGCTTCGTGGGGTCTGCGCCACACTCGAACCCTACCATCAGCTCTTACTAACTGAAATCGTGATTCATCGGACCAGGCCACGGTTTTTCATTCATCTAGGGACCAACCGATATGTTCACGTGCCCACGAGAGTCGCTGCAAGCGATGTCGTTCTGTCAGTAAAGGCACTCGAGTCGGTCTTCTGCTGGAATAGCCCAAGAAAGCCAAATTTCTCCGCACAGTTCTAACAGACAAGTCCCTTGTACGTCCCACATTGATTTCTGCGGTTATTTGACGCAATGTTGCTTGTCTGTTAGAATTTACGACTCTTTGCAGACGTCGCCGGTCTCGGTCGTTAAGTGCAGGCGGTCGACCACTGCGCTGACCATGGTGGGATGTTATACCTGAAATTTCATACTCTCGGCATACTCTTGACACAGTGGATCTGGGAATGTTGAATTCCCTAACGATTTCCGAAATGGCATGACCCATGCGTCTAGCTCCAACTAACATTCCGCGTTCAAAGTCTGTTAATTCCCGTCGTGCGGTCATCATCACGTCAAAACCTCTTCACATGAATAACTTGAACAGAAATTAAAGCTCTGCGAAAGCACTGCGCATTTATACCTGTTCTACGCAATGCTACTGCCATCTGAAAATTTGCATATTGCTATCCCATGACGTTTGTCACTTCAGTGTATATTTATTGATTCAAAATGATTCGCAACTGTATAAAAAATTAATTTATATATGTATTATAAAAAATTATCACTTTTAGATAAAAAAAATAATGTTTCCGATAGAAATTTACATTTCTTCAGTTAATGTAATATTTTATAATGTCTCCTGTGCTTCTTGTACCACCAAAAATATTTACAAACAAACCGGGTGATTATTGATTAAAACGAAAACAGAAAAATATAACTTGGCTTATCTGTTCCGAAAATAAACATGTTTCTAAACAAACTTTTTTTTATTATCTGAAAATACCATTCGCATGTGTGGCTCAATTTTAAACAATGACAACTCAAAGCCATCATCTTTATACTGGTGAAAAAAATAAATAAACCAACAAACAGGGAAAAAAAAGACCAACAGCTTCGACAACTGAAGCTAACGACACGAAAAAATATCGGAAAAAAGGTACAGCGAAGAATCGGAACAAAAAAGAAATCACAGTTTTACGATTTACAGTTTTCTACTCCTTGCAGTTCTCCCAATTTACCATACAAGAAGAAGAAACTTGAGATTGCGATAAAAATTGCTCGCCACAAAAAATTACATCAAAGAACCTTATTCCGAAATCGGGTTTAATTTTCTACGTTAGAACTCTCCGTTTGTTTTTAAACTGCAGCACAAGCAAAAGTTTTTTTTTTTTATAAAAACTAGTTTGGTTCCAAAGACTTTCTAGTGCTCATTACTACAGACCTTGCTTCCCTGATTTAACCTAGCGAATCTTACAGCAACCTTAATTTGGAGATGCAGTTTTTATTGTAATGTGTTTTTTGGCTTTGGTTTAGCATGTACCATCTGACCTTGCTCCAACTTTTAATGGAATTAAATGTTGTGCTGTGGAGCAACCTATCCTGAATTGGATCTGATTGGATTTTCCGAATTTCAATTGCTTGGAAATTCAGGATAATTTTCTTTCCACTTTTGGAGTAATTTTGATGGGATGTTTTTCATTTCAGTCCGTTTACTTCAAATACTCGCATTTCTCCATTAGTTTTCGAGTATTTAGATCGCGTTTGTATTTCGAATACTGTCGTAATCTTTCATTAGAACCAGTGTTTTTCAAAAGACGATTTGTTTTCAATTTAATAAAATTGGAGACTTTATAATTGCATACCAATGCAGCAATTTTATTTTTATTGGTTAGAATACGTATTTTGCCATGAACACTTTTTAAGTAACTTTGCATTCAACTAAAAATAAATAATTACTTTTCGTAGATTTTTTTTAACTAAATGTTGTTTATAGAATTTAGGCAGATGTATGTCTCATTTTTGAAAAATTGAATCAAATGTTTGTTTATGAAGTAACCTATCTTGAAATAGATCTGATTAAATGGGTTTTGGAAACTAGAAATACTTTCTTTCACATTGGGAGGAATTGCAATTACATATTTTTCTTTTTTAGTACACATACTTTAATAGTATGCTTTAATCATATTTAATTTTATTCATTACATTTTCATCATTAATTCGCTTAATTTATTCATTCATTATTAATCAAAATTAGATTTATTCATTGTATTTTCATCATTAATTCGTTTTATTTATTCATTCATTATTAATAAAAATTAGATTTATTTCTCATTAATTTGTTTTATTTATTCATTATTCATTATATTTTTATCATTTTATTTAAACATTCATAATTCATCATAATTATATGAATGAAAAATTCATGAATTAAAATTAAAATGAATTAAGATTTTTCATGATGGTGGCTATTTAAGCATTTTTAAATTTGTTCGAAAATTAATTAATTTGTAAAATACTTGCAAATGAAGATATAGTTCCTCTGGAATGGTAGGTGAAAAAAATAAAGGCCATCTGATAGGACATTCAGGAGTAATTGCACCAATATTCCGCTTTATATCTTTTATATATATAAATTGCACCATTTTATCTTTTATATATCCTAATATATCTCAAACCACAATCCGTTATTAATCCCTTTATGATAATCCATGAATTCTTTTTACCAAAATCCGTCAATATCCTCCTTTACCACAATCCACAAATATTCTCTATTTTGTACTACAATATTCCCAATATTAACTTTACAACAATCCACCGATATCATCTTTAAAGCAATACATGAATAGTATATTTACCCCATTACAGCAATATTCTCTTTATTACTATCTAGGAACGTCATTTTGATCACTATCAATCAATACTACTTTATCGAAATTAATCGATATCTCCATTACCACAATCCACAAATATTTCCCTATTTTATGTTACACTATTCCCTTTAACACAATTCAAAAATATCTTCTTTACTACAATTTACGAATATGCTCGTTACCATATTATACCCACATCTTTTTTACCACAGCGCATGAATATCCCCTTTGAAACATTGCACTAATATAAACTTTACCTCAATCCATCCATATTCTTTATACCACAATTCGAATTCTGTACATGACTGTTATAAACATCATAATTGAAAATATATATATATAAGTTAAAAAATAATGCAAAAAACCCCTAATATATTTTTCTTTTACAGATTTGAAATACTGTACCAGCTCATGACTAGTACATTAGATAATACCAATATTAGACTAGTAGATTACCCCATACCAATTTTAGACCAGTAGACTACATAATACCAACATTAGACCAGTAGACTACATAATACCAACTTTAGACCAGTAGACTACATAATACCAACATTAGACCAGTAGACTAGATCCTACCTATATTAGACCAGTAGACTAGATAGACATTAGATATCAACATTAGACCAGTAGATTAGGTCAACAACAGAATCCAACTAATGTCTTTTTGTACCCTAGATAGATACACGCCATTGGTTGATTTAATTGAAAATTTTTTAGCATATTTTTACTTAAAATTACAAATGACAACATCTTTTCATGAAGTGCATTAAAAGTATATAAAACATGTTGATAAACTAGTTATCCAAAAATTTCAAGAAGCAAATAATAGAAAAGGTAATTCATATAAAGTTTTGTAATTGAAGCAAAGGTCAAGTTACATTCATTAAATTATCAAAGAATCAAATATTTTGATAACACAACATATTATGAAATTAACTGCAATCATGTATTGCATTTCTTGTATTTAATCTAATAATAAGTTTGTATCAGCATTTCTTAAAATTGCGAATGAAATAATTCAGATTGCATAAACCACTACTTTGAGCAAAATTAACTTTGGTCCACAACAGAAAACTTTTAAACAAAACAAATGGCTTCTCTTGCTTATATCAAACGTAAAAATCGAATCTCAACTTAATCTCGCGCACCAGTTAATTTAATAAGGCTTTTCATTTAAGGAAAGAAACGGGAAAATCAGGGTAATAAGATTTGTCAGAAATTTCTCAACTCCAAAATGTTTATTTCCCATCAAAAGAAATAAAGTAATCCAATCATTTAGAATAAAATTATTACCTGGGATTTAATTAGTGATGAATAATTAAACCGCAGAAAGTTATCGTACAGTGTCTTTATCTAATAAAGTGCTTTTGCCCACCGTAATAGAGTTCCCCTTTTAATTAATTTCATATTAATTATCTTAAAGCAATTAGAGTAAAGGCCACCGAACCTTCTTTCGTCAAGTTTTGAATATTTTAGAAGACTCTAGAGTTCTAAGAGTCGAAAATTTATGAGAACTGTTTGAGATGGAAAAATTTATTTACTCGGTTATGTTCAAAGTTGCAATGGGACATAAATATTTTCAAACTTGTTGGTAACACTTTAAGGGTTTTTTTTTTGTTTGTGAGGGGATTTTTAAGGATTTATTCTTTTAAAAATACATGGTCCTCTTAGGATTAACATTATTAACAATTTCTCCAAAGCCAAAAATTTAAAATGCATCTTTTTAAAATGTCAAAATGCAATCTTAATCAATTAGCCTATTACTTAATATAGTGATATTAAAAATAATGTATATTTTAATTTACTAATTAATTAATTTTGTATATTTTACATTAATTTTTCAATATTACTAAATGAATTAATAGAAAACATTTAAATATTTGTTGCATTTAAATTTTTCTAATCATAATTACTAAGAATTTTTTGTATTTCAAATTTAAAATAACATTTATTTTGAGTAACGTATTTAAATAAATAAACTGTTGCATTTAATAATTAATAATTTAAAATTAATTTATTACTTTAATAGAATATTATTATTATTATTATTATTTATATTTAAAATAAATCACATACCATGCATTCAAAATAAAACTTATTTATTTGATTGAAATATAAATAAATTTTTTTTCGATGCAATTTTTAAAAAATTAATTAATTTATTTATTTTATTGAAATTATTTTAAATTTACCTATAACTATATTTGCGTTCACCTAATATCAATTAATTTTAAAAGCAATTATTCACCATAATTGTCTTATATTGAATAATAAATTTTTAGGATTCTAAACACATTTAAATAAATCTTATATGTTTAATTTGTTTATGACATTGTTTATGTTTATTTTTTTATTGAATTGCGCGTTTTCCTCTCTATTCTTCTATTTGAATGTAAGTAATTACATATAAGTTAATTATTCTAATATTAATGCGTGTTTATTCCATTATACTATTAATACTTTGAAAAGTTTTATTCTTGTTACATTATAAATTATATTTTGAACACTATATCTAAACAAGATAAAACACTACACATTAATAAACTTTCGGGTTTTTTTTCATTATTTAAATTCGAAAAAATTTTATGAATGCAATTTTTCTTTAAAAATCTAATTATTACCAATAAAAATTATGCCTCATAAAATTACATTTAAACCTTAGCTCGCTATGCAGAAATCGATAAAATGTCATGTGAATTTGGAGCTGTTAACATCCTCATATTCTATAATATTTAAATTTCCATTGTTTGATACGTGCTACTTAATAATTACTTATAAAATACTACTTATACACATACAGCATATAACAAATATAAGTAGCTACTTAAAAAGTTTACTTATTAATACTTATTGAAACTTAAAATATAAAAAAATAAATAATATGTAATAAACTATAAAAAACATAAATTTTGCATAAAATACTTTTACTTAAACTTACTTATAAGGGGTTACTTATAATATAATATGCATAATAATTACTTATTAATGTTACTTATAAATTATTTAATCATTTGTTTCTGAATAAAAAATATGATATTTTAAAACACCAGATTACTATTTTAATATAACAAAAATCAATCGATTATGAGAAAATATATTTTTTTAACTTTTATTATAAATCGCTAAAGGCTTTTATAAAAGTTATAAAAAATTTACATAATGTTTACTTTAAAATCATTATTTTGTTTACTTTAAAATCATATTAAAAAATTCCTAAAAATATATGTTGTTATAATATTCAATTTTTTTTTTTAATTATAAAATTAGAAAGATTCAAATTTTGTATTAAATATAATAAGAAATTTTTATTACAAAACATTAAATCATTGCAATTAGTTAAAATATGTATTCAAAATTAAATGTTCGAGTATAAGACGCATTAATTAATAAACAATATTTAATAAACAGCTATATAACATATTTAATATTTCAATACATAAGATATATTTATGATCAGCTAAATATTTTAAATTTTATAGTAAACTTAAAATAACTATGTTTAAATATAAATGAGGCCAATAGACGAATAACGAAAATGAAAATTATTATTATTCTTTAGAATACCGAAAATGTATTATTCTTGAAATTAATAATTAAATATTCTTATAAAACTAAATTATTCTTATTCTTGAAATTAATAATTAAAATATTCTTATAAAATTGAATTATTCTTATTATTGAAATGATTTATTTTCTTGAAATGAAAATTTACGTCCTTAAAATATTATTAAAATCGTAGTGAATATTAAAAAAATATAATATTATTACATATAAATTTTATTTATTTGTACATTTTTAAGCCTGTTTTTTTCTTGTAATTAGATGTGCATTAAATTTCTTTTTTTATAAGCCGTTTTTAAAAATTAAGAGAGTTAGTCATTTTTTATTAATTTTCCGCCTTTTTTTATTTCAATAAAATTAATTCTGGCTATATGTAAATATAGTGCAGAAACTAGCCACATAACAATTAAGTTATATTTCAATGATCATACGTTGGTTATGACAAGCTATAATAACTATTGTAAATATTATTAATTTACTCCTTAAAACTCTTGTGATTATATATCCAGATACACTTTATATATATATGTAACATTTGCAAAACGTCAAAGCAAAATGAATTTTTTATTGAAATATTATGATATTTCTTTGTGTTTATTTTTTTAATCTTCAGAAAAAATTTTTTCAATTTAATACATATATATATACATATATATATGCAGATATAAAATCACTATCAAGTTAAATTTATTGATTTTGATATTTTTGCTACATTTTTTTTGTTTAAAAAAACCAATAGCCTTCTTCAGTAAGTATAGTTTGGACTGTTTTCAAGCAAATCTATTCAAATACATATCTACACTTACTTTGACCACACGATATATCAAACCAAAATTATTCGACCCTAAATCCAAAAAAGACAATTTCTTCCATGCAGGAGAAAAAAAATATGCATTTTATTGGAAAATATGACAGTAGAAGAAGAGTCGTATAAAAATACCCACCAAACCGAGCATCAGAAAAGAAAATTTTGTTTTTCACTTAAATCTGGAAAAAAATAAAATAATGCAACCGCCCCCTCCCTCAAAGAAAAACTTCTTCAGACTTTTTTTATGTTATTATAAAGAAATTTCCAACAGCCAATTTTTTCAACTTGTAATTAGATGCATTTTTCAAATATAATGTCTTTTTCAACTGTAATGCATTAAATGCTTTTTATATAAACTGTTCTTAAAAATTAAGAGAATCACTTCTCAGAGATTTTTTTTCACTTTCATTCACTTTTAGCTTTTTTCTTATTTTGATAAAATTAATTCTGAACATATCTAAATATAGTTACAAAAAATAGCAACGTAACAATTAAGTTATATATCAATGATCATACGTCGGTTATGACAAGCATAAAAATGTATTGTAAGCATTATAAACTTACTCCTTAAGGCTCATGTGATTACATACACGCATATACATACATATATAAATAATTTATATACATACATGCATCATTAATATGCATACATGATGACATTATACATATTCATACATACATGCTGACATTATACATATTCATACATACATGCTGACATTATACATATTCATACATACATACATTATATATAAATGCACATATGCATACACACACATATCTATATATATATATGCTTTTATAAAGTTGTTGACAAAGCAAAATGATTTTTCATTGAAATACTATGATTTTTCTTTTTATTTATTCTTTATCTTTAAATTTTTTTTTCGATTTTAATACATATATGTATATATATGAATGCATACGATCACTATCATTAGTTAAATTTATCTATTTTTATAATTTTATATCGTTGTTATCGCCAACAAAAACAAACAAAAAAACGATCGACTTATTCAGTAAGTACATTTCGGACTGCTCACAAGCGAATCTATTCAAATCCATATCTACACTTACTTTGACCACACAATATATCAAACCAAAATTATTCGACCATAAATCCCAAAAAGACAATTTCTTCAAATGTAGGAAAAAAATATGCATTTTATTGGAAAATATGACACTGCCTCTTGTTGTAGAAAAAGACTCGTATAGAAATACCCACCAAACCGAGCATCAGAAAAGAAAATTTTGTTTTTCACTTAAACCTAGAAAGAAAATAAATAAAAAATAAAGCAACCCCCCAAAAAAGTATCGAACACAAAACTTCTTGAGACTTCTTTTATGTTATTATAAAGAAATTCCCCAACTGAAGTGGAAGCGGAAATCATAACAGAACTTAAAGGGTTTTCTTTTATACTTTCTTTGTTTCTTTTTCATCTTTTTGGAACAGAGACACTCCAAATATCAATAGAAGCGAGCACACCAGAGTTTATAAGAAACAAAAGAAAAAACAGAAGAAAGAAAGAGTTTTATTTTACCTGTGACGACAATTTTGCCAGCACTGACGCTCATGACCATCTCTCCCGTCAGACGGTGTCGAGTCTGGCAGTGGAAAGTCCTGTGAGAATCTTTTTCTAATACACCATGGATCAGGAGTTCCCCGGAATTGAGAACTGTGTACGAGCTTCCTGTGGGGGAAAGAGAAAAGAAATTTGGGTTCAAAACATGCAAACAAGTTCTTTATTAAAAATGGAACAGAGATATATAGTGGTTTAAGTGTCTGAGTGGGGAAAAGGTACTGCAATACAAACAGAGTGGGAGAAATTATTAAGAAAGAAGTTGTTGTTTTGTCAGAGAATTTGTTTGATATCTGGTTTATTAGATGAAGTTTCTTTATTGAAAGGTGTGAAGTTTTGAACACAAGAATACATAGAAAATAATTATGTGAAATGTTTATTATGTAGAGAATATAGTTGAGAATCTAAATCTGATTCACAAATATCTCTTTTCCTAATAAGTATTGAGAATATTGATACTAACAAACAATTATATTTATAGTATTAGTACGTATGCTATATGTATTAGTATCGTGCATCGTTATTAGTGAATTATTATCTAGCACCAAAGGAAAATCTGGGAGACAATCAGAGATGACTGGGAAAAAATGAGTGGAAAACTCGCAAAGAGGCTGTTGCCTATGTCCTGATCACACGGACTTTTATTTGGGTGCTTTAGCGTTTAAAAATTTTATCAATAAAATTTTTAATTTGTTTTTAACTGCTTTTAAGGCCTTTATGTTAAGAATGTCCTGTCTTTTTCCTTTGTATTTTTTATTTGTTTATTTGCTCTTTTCGTTTCCACGGTAAAGTGACCAAATTTGTATGGATTGAGTTCAATAAAGCCATTGATAACAACAAAAACAACATCAACATAAATAATAATTTTTATTAAAATGCTGCGTAAATGGTATTCAATGGTAATTCAATGCCGCGTCTGACAGTGGAAAGTCCTGTGAGAATCTTTTTCTAATACACCATGGATCAGGAGTTCCCCGGAATTGAGAACTGTGTACGAGCTTCCTGTGGGGAAAGAGAGAAAAAGAAATTAACATTTTCAAAACATGCAAACAAGTTCTTTATTGAAACTGAAGTAGAGGTTTATAGTGGTTTAAGTGTCCATGTTGGAGGAAGACACTTAAAAAGATACTGCAATACAAACAGAGTGGGGAGAAATTATTAAGAAAGACGTTGTTGTTTGTCAGAGGATTTGTTTGATATCTGGTTTATTAGAAGAAGATTGTTTATTGAAAGATGTGAATTTTGAAAAAAAGAATACATAGAAAATAAATTATGTGAAATATTAATTATGTAGAGAATATAGTTGAGAATCTAAATCTGATTCTCAAATATCTTTTTTCCTAATAAGGTCTTGAGAATATTGATACTAACAAACAATTATAAAATATTTATAGTATATATTAGCAGAATATATAGTTTAGTTTGGTTTTTATTATATATTTTTATTACTATTTTATTTCGAGCCAATCACAACATCCATGTACCGCCAGCACTAGAAACTGAAGCCTGTGGTACCAAATCAAGAACCTTACTGTCATCTATAATTAGTATAATATATACTATACTACTACAGTATAGAATATATTATACTATAATTTTTTGTATAGTAATATATAATATATTATATACTATATAGATAGTATACTTTTTAAAAAATTTTGTGGATATATAAGTAATTATTTGAATTTTGTTGATTATTATTATCTATAAATATTCTAATTCCAGAAGATCTACAGAATTAATTTTAATAGCAAAGAAAAGACGAAAAAAAAGTTTTATTTTTAAAACATGTAAAAATATTCGTTAATAATACAGGAGAAAATTTTTGTAATTGTCGAAATTTGTATCTTTGAAAGGTACAAAATGAACAAACATTTTGTATACATAAAAATTAAGTATTTTATTTTTATTAATTAGCTTTAAAAATTATTTATATCTGAGATTGCTTATTTATATTTATGAAAATATTTTCTTACTACATGTCAAACACTATACAAACAAAAAATTAGTTCTGAAAAAGTCACACATAATTTAACTGAAAAATTAAAAATTTCTTTAATTAATTAAATCAGACATAAAAATCTTATAAAAGTTTGAAAATATAACTGTGTTTTTAAATTTAACGATTAATAACATTTATTCCAAATTTAATATGAATTAATAACGAATTATATTAATATTCAATAACATTATGTTAATATTTTTTATGAATTAATAATATTTTACCAAAGAACATTATGAATTACATAATGTTTATTATATTACGTTTCACGAATGAAAAAAATTATTTCGATTAGCAAATGTTTATAAAGTTTTTTTTTTTATTGATATTTATTAATATTTTGTAATGGAATTGTAAAATAATAATGTTTCTATATTAACCGAAATTATACAATTAATTTGAATTACTATATTAATCATAATTATTTATATTTTAACCAAAAAAATTGTATTTAACAAAATCATATTTTATAAAACATTTTTTATGTAAAATAATAGATTATTGAAAATTAATAATTATTGATTTTGTATTAATAACTATAAATTGTTTTTTTGAAATTATTATTAAAATAAAAGTAAGTAAAATTTTATGGCATATTATAGACTAATAGACGTTTTGGGGGTTTTAAGGTAGTTTAATGTTGTTTCTCCTTAGATGATCTATATAAGAGGATTTATTTTTAATGATGCGAAGAAATATGAATAATAATTTTAATAATGTGAAGTAATTAAAAAATAAATTTTGCAGAAATATACGCATATTGAGCAATGAAACTTAATTATGTTATATTACAGAGCTCAATATGATTACTAAAAATTAGATTCATAAATAATAAATTATTCATCAAGTTTGTACTATAAGTTAGTATGTAAGTTAGTCAATAACTAATATTTTAAATGAAATAAATGAGCTAATAAAATGTATTCAAGAAAAAAATTATTTAAACATCTAATAAATTTTTTTAATAATTATTTTAATGTCTTACAGAGAAATCTGATGCCGTAATGATCTTTTGGAATTTCATATAGTGAGCATTTTTAAATGGCTTTATAGCATTAGAACTTTAAGGCTCATTAGACGATCAGTCATTAACATGCGTATTCGAAATGCCATAACAAGAAATAATGTCCAAAACGTTCGGGATTTTGTAAGACTAATGTGAAATATCGCTATCAATTTCCCAGCATGTGACTTCTCATGGCATTAAAAATACTATGGGGCCATATTTTTCAATTAGATACTCCATCCTACCACTACACAAATGCGATTAATCTAATCCGTCCCACCACCAAAATTTTTAGAAGCCCTACAGTAATAAATATCGTCCATGCTTTGCCAGCTCTTTACGCATTAAATCACAACTTTATTATTCATCCTACAAAACAGGCCAAAGTGGCCCCGAGCCTTTTCTGTTTTTAAAAATTTATAAATAGTGTCGCCCGGAGTTGCCTTGATTAATTATTTAAATTTCTCCCCTGCTATCAGGACTGTAAAATGTTTTCCATTAACGAAGAAGTTGTAGGGGGGGACTAGAGAAATTTAAATTGTTACTCCAGTACGTTGGATGGTACTCTTTAGTGATAATAAATTCATCGTCTTAGCCTGGGAACTGATGCTGTGCTAAAGTCTATTCTTTAAAATGTGGTTCTTCAAGGCTGGACGATATAGCTAAATAAATTAAAGTCTTCGAACATTAGAATACTTTTTTTCCCTTGGTAATTTTCGTCGTACCGGTAACTGCCTCCTCAAAATCTACGGCTAGTTTAACTAAAACAGTCCAGTTCAAACCCCCTTTTTTTTACTTTCCTTTTTATAGTTTGTATATGCAAGCAGGGGGAAATATTGAATTATCGAAGAGAGAACATGGAGGGAAGAAGGTAATTTATTTGATTTATTAAGTTCCTGAAGTACTTGCTTCAACACAATTTGGTGAGACGACCGTGGAATATCTAATAGGGACCTCACAAAGGGAATAAAAAAAATAACTAATAATTCGGGTCTTATGTTGAAGTTAGGGAAATTTTTGGAAAGCGGGTTTCTCCGATCGTAGCTATCGGAGTCTGCTTGAATGTTAATTTATTGAAAAGAATTCCGCGGCTTGAATAGGTAGCTTGATTTATTGCAGTTTTTTTTATTTAAGTAAACGTACTTTAGTGCAGGTACACTTAATCAAATTAAGGGCCATGGAATAGAGTCGTAACTTTTTATTTTAAACTAATGAACATTTAATGAACTATTGAGATTGGATTATAAGAGATTTAATTACAGTGAAACAATTGGAGTAATGCTGTGTTTCCTGAAAAATTATGTTTAAGAAAAACTCAGAAGACTTATTAGATAGTTCTTTCAGATTTTTGTGAAACTGTGTTTCAATATAATTCAATTTTATTGTAATAGTATGTTCTATAGTGTAATTCATTATGTTGTACGAGATTAAATTTTATGTAGATTTATAGTTATCAAATTTTATGTGTAAATTGTTTCAATCTCAAATTTTATGTTTAATGTTATGATTCTTGTAGAAATGATTTTAAGAAAAATTAAAAAGACTTCTAAGACTTAAAAGACAGCTTTGTCTTTTTCAGAAATTGAGAAACTGTGCTTCAATATAATTCAATTTCATTGAGTCACTATGTTGCATATTGAACTTTATTGTGTTGAACGAGTTTAATTTTTATGTGAATGTATAGGTTTATCTAATAAATTTTAAAATTAATTACATATCATTATTTTAATGTCTTACAGAGAAATGTGATGCAGCAATGCTCTTTTGAAATGTCATATACTGAGCATTTTTAAATGGCTTTATAGCATTAGAACTTTAAGGCTCATTAGACGATCAGTCATTAACATGCGTATTCGAAATGCCATAACAAGAAATAATGTCCAAAACGTCCATGATTTTGTAAGACTAATGTGAATTATCGCTATCAATTTCCCAGCATGTGGCTTCTCATAGCATTAAAAATACTATGGGGCAATATTTTTCAATTAGATACTCCATCCTACCACTACACAAATGAGATTAATCTAATCCGTCGTTCCAGCAAAATTTTTAGAAGCCCTACAGTAATAAATATCGTCCATGCCTTGCGAGCTCTTTGCACGTTAAATCACGACTTTATTATTTATCCTACAAAACAGGCCAAAGGGGCCCCGAGCCTTTTCTGTTTTTAAAAATTTATAAATAGTGTCGCCTGGAGTTGCCTTAATTAATTATTTAAATTTCTCCCCTGCTATCAGGACTGTAAAATGTTTTCTATTAACGAAGAAGTTGTAGGGGGGGACTAGAGAAATTTAAATTGTTACTCCAGTACGGTGGATGGTACTCTTCAATGATAATAAATTCATTGTCTTAGTCTGGCCGCTGATGCTGTACTAAAGTCCATTCTTTAAAATGTGGTGCAGTATTTTGCTTCAAGGATGGACGATATAGCTAAATAAATTAAAGTCTTCCAACGTTAGAATACTTCTTTTTGTTTGGTAATTTTCGTGGTACCCGTAACTGCCTCCTCAAAATCTACGGTTAGTTTAACTAAAACAGTCCAGTTGAAACCATTTTTTTTCTCTTTTCCTTTTTAAAGTTTGTATATGCAGGCAGGAGGAAATATTGAATTATCGAAGAGAGAACATGGAGGGAAGTAGGTAATTTATTTGATTTATTAAGTTCCTGACGTACTTGCTTCAACAAAATTTGGTGAGACGACCGTGGAATATCTAATAGGGCCTCACAAAGGGAATAAAAAAAATAACTAATAATTCGGCTCTTATGTTGAAGTTAGGGTAATTTTTGGAAAGCGGGTTTCTCCGATCGTAGCTATCGGAGACTGCTTGAATGTTAATTTATTGAATAGAATTCTGTTTCTTGAATAGGTAGCTTGATCTATTACAGCTTTTTTTTTAAGTAAACGTACTTTAGTACAGGTACACTTAATGAAATTAAGAGCATGGAATAGAGTAGTAAATTTTTATTTTAAACTAATGAACATTTAATGAACTATTGAGATTGAATTATATGAGATTTAAGAGATGGAACAATTATAGTAATGCTATGTTTCATGAAATATCGTGTTTAAGAAAAATTTAAAAACTTCTTAGAAAGTTCTTCAGGTTTTTGAGAAACTATTTCACTATAACTCAATTTTATTGACTATAACTCAACAAAATTGAGTTTTAGTGAAATTTATTTTTTTATTTATTATATAACTCAATTTTATTGAGTTTGTAAGTTCTATATTGTACTTCATTATGTTATACGAGAATAAATTTTATGTAGATTTATAGTTATCAAATTTTATGTGTAAATTGTTTCACTCTCATATGATATGTGTAATGTTGTGTTTCCTGAAGAATCGTGTTTAAGAAATATTAAAAAGACTTCTTAGTAAATGATTTTTGATATTTTTGAGAAACTGTGTTTCAGTATAACTCAATTTTATTCAATGAATATGTTTTACATCGTACTTCATTATGTTGTACTAGTTTAAATTTTATGGGGATTATAGGTTTCAAATTTTATGTGTAAATTGTATGCTGAAATCATTTATTTTATGTGTTTCTTGAAGTAATTTATTTCATTTATAATTTTATGTGTAAATTGTTTCATTTTCAAATTTTGCGTGTAATGCAATGTTTCCTGAAGAATAGTGTTTATGAAATATAAAAAAGACTTCTTAGAAAGGTCTTTTTGAAATTTTTGAGAAACTATGTTTCAATATAACTTAATTTTAATGAATCAGTATGTTGTATATTGTACTCCATTATGTTGTAGGAGATTAAATTTTATGTGTAAATTGTTTCATTCTCAAATTTTATATGTGATGCTTTGTTCCTGAAGTATAGTGTTAAAGATATATTAAAAAGACTTTTTAGAAAGATCTTTTTTTCAGGTTTCTTGGAAACTTGTTTCTATATAATTCAATTTTAAAGAGTCAGTATGTTATATATTGTACTTCATTATATTGTACGAAATTAAATAAGTGAATATTTAGGCTCAAATTTTATGTGTAAAAAATTGCTTCCTAGAGTAATTTATTTTATTTTTAATTTATGTGAAAATTGTTTCACTCACAAATTTTATATGTAATACTTTGTTTCCTGAAGATTTCCTTTAAAGAAAAAATTAGAAGACTTATTATAGGATGATAGGGGATAGGATGATAGGATGTATTTTAATATAATTCAATTTCATTCATTCGGTATGTTGTATATTATACTTCATTATGTTGTACGAGAATACATTTTATTTAGATTTATAGGCTTCAGATTTTATGCGCAAATTGTTTCCTGCAGTAATTTATTTTATTTTCAATTTTATGTGTTTCACTCTCAAATTTTATATGTAATGCCATGTTTCATAAAAAATCGTGTATAAAAAATTAAAAAAAACTTCTTAGAAAGATCTTTTTTCAGCTTTTTAGGAAACCTGTTTCTATATAATGCAAATTCATTGAGTTAGTATGTTGTATATTACATTTCATTATGTTGTACGATGCTTTTTTATGTGGATATATGGACTTCAAATAGTATGTGTAAATTGTTTCCTGAAGTAAGTTATTTTATTTTCAATTTTATAGCGTAAATTGTTTCATTCTCAAATTTTATGTGTGATTCTAAGCTCCCTGAAGACACGTGTTGAAGAAAAATTGAAAGGACTTCTTAGAAAGGTCTTCAGATTTTTGAGAAACTATATTTCAATATAATTCATTTCATTGAGTCAGTATGTTGTATATAGTACTTCATTATGTTACACGAGATTAAATTTTATGTGGATGTATAGGCTCCAAACTTCATGTGTAAGTTGTGTTAAAAGAAGCAATTATACTAAATACTTTATTTTTTTAATAGCTCTATAATCTGTTGAAGTTAAATAGGCGGTTTGTTTATTTTTTTCTATATATATCCTTTAGTACAGTACTCTCAATCAAAGTGAGGTAGTGGTATTTATGTTAAACTAATTAACTAATAAACATTTATTGGCCTATAGAAATGAAATTATAAGAAATTTAATTAAAAGGAAGCAAATATAATAATATTATATATATATATATATATATATATATATTTTAAAGATTTATGTTTAAAGAAATGGAAGAGCTTTATAATGAATTTTCATAAAATTCTACTTCAGTTGATTCAGTTTTATTCTCTCAGTATTGAATTTATTAACGTTGAACTCGAATGGCATATTTTATGTTTATTTGAATTTTTAGTTGATTAAGTTTAAATATTAATTTATATAATAAGAAAAGTAAATATTTAGAAAAATATTAATATTATAAAATTTTCTAGTTTAATTTTTTTTAAAGAGTTTCTTGCCTTCTAATCTTATTTATTAATTTATATATAGCACAAGTACCCTTGTACTAGTGCATTTTTACAAGTATTCTTGAACCTTGTATTTTAATATTACTCCTAATCAAATTTTGATGGTATTTAGTCAGAAATTTTTTTTATTTAATTAATGAAGATTTAATAAACATTTTAGAGATATAATTATAATGATACTATTGAGATTAAATTATTTATATATTGATACTATTTGGAATATAATTACAACGATACTATTAAGGTGTAATTATTTATATATTGATACTATTGCACATATAATTACAATGATACTATTGAGGGAATGTTAAAATTCCTAATAAACAGTTTTTAAGAAAAATTAGAAAAATCTTAAAGTCTATTTTCAAATTGTTATGAAGCTGATTTCTTTAATGAAATCAATTTTGTGTAAGTATTTGTTTTATTAATATTACGCAAAACGAAAAAAGTGTAGATTCTTAAATTGAATTTGAAAAAAAGAAGATTCAATATGAAGCATAACAATTTATTTAAGTGGATTATATTATTTATAGAAATACTTATATCATTTTTTTCTATTTTTTTACTTTTGTGTACTTTAACACAACTGTCCTCTTTCAAATTAAAAGAGAGAAATTTGAGTCATTTTTTAAATTGTTATTAATACACATTTAAATTACTGCAAGATAGAACTATAAGAGATTTAATTGCAATAACAAATTTAAAAAATGAAAAGGTTGGAGAATTTTTTTTTTTTAAATTTCAAATTTTTTCAAAATTTTCATTTCTAGAATTAAGGGATAAAAATTAAAAATTGAAAAGAATATCTGAGAAATGTATCCAAACTTTTATAAAACAGCAATTATGATTTTAGCATTAAAATTTTGATTTTGGGTTCATAAAAATTTGGCAAATTACTCGTCATAAGCTGAGAGTAATTTTTCTCAAATTTTTTTTTTTTTTATTCGATCAGCTTGTGTTTAATTAATTTTGAACGAAAAGAATATATAACTTTTTTGTGAGATTTTTGTTTATTTAAAACTAAATTTTCAATAAAAATAAATTTTTTGACAAGATTATAGCCTTTTTATATTTTTAAAATAACTTATTAAATAAAATAACAAAATTAATAAATAGCTAATTTTTTTTGATTAAGTGTATAAATATGTACTTATACATTTAGTAATTTAATGTTTTAGTAAATATTTAATAATATTAGTTTAATGTTTGTAATAAAATAACTGTTGCAATAAAAGATTTAAAATCTCGTTATTTTAAATAATTCTAAATTTGCATAGTGTTACTAAACCAAATATTTTTATTTCAATTATAATTTATTTAACTATTTAATTATAAATATTATTAAATCTAACACACAGTATTCGTATTATAATTTTTGAAATTAATATTTAATTTATTTGAAGAAAAAATATCTTTTATTAATTTTATATTATATTTAAATATAAACGATATATTTAAAAAAATGTGTAATTTAAATAATTTTTTTTTTATAATTATATTCCTTTAATAAAATGTTCATCATTTAAATATACACTTATTTAAGTTAATAGAATAATACATATTTCAGTTGAATTAATTTCAATTTCTATGTAATTTTAAAATGATAAACAAATATTTTATTTTAATTTGGAAAAAAATGTGTTTTATTTTTACTGATAATTTATGAAAATTGTAAAAATATAAAAAATATTAATAATTGAATAAGAAAAGTTTATTTCGAAATTATGTGCTAATACGTATTGACTATTGAAATTTTTTTCAAGTTTAAATACTAGCTTATGTAGCATTTAGGGTATGCATTTATATAATTTCAATGATAGTATTTAAAAAACTTTTTTCACAAAGAAGAATATGAATATAATTTTAAGTAATTATATATTAATAGAAATACGATACTTTATGTGCATATATTTGACATATTTATCATTTCTTTGACATTTTTATTTATTTATTTTTATTATTATTTTTATTTATATCTTTTATTTTTAAATTACCATTAAAAATGAATGAACTGCTAAACAATAAAAAAACGTTACTATGTAAAAAAAAAGATATGTATGGCAATTATTAAATTTTAAAGTTGCAATTAATAAAATTATTTAAGCTATTATTATATGGCAATTATTTATTTATTTTATGTAATTCCAATTATTTTATGTCAAGCAATTATTTATTATTTTAATTATTTTTCTTATTATATGGCAATTATTTTATTATTAATATTTAGAATTATTACCAATAAAATCTTAAACGTTTTATAAAAAATAGTGCAATCATAAAAATGTTTATGAATTTTTGTAAATCACTGTTTTTGTGAATGTATTTAAGTTGTTTTACACTATAATTACAATTATTTTAATTGTAAATCATGCATTAAAATTTGGTGTAGATCTCTTATGCAAAATATTTCAACAATGAAAAAATCTTGTTGTATACTAGCGTTGATTTACAAAATAGTACTTTGATTTTGAATAATATAACATTAGGCTGATGTAGGCCATTTTTCTAAATCATTTTTCTTTAATTTTTCTAGAAAAAAATTCGAAACCTTTTTAGAATAACAAGACTAATATGTGTACATATATTAATTATTATATATTTATTATTAATTATTTTTAATTTTTAAATATTTTTTAAAATTTGTTCAAATATTTGTTTTTAAACAATTGTTTAATTCGTTTAAATTGTTTAACTTTATTTTTGTGTTTAATATAATTTTATAAGTTATAATTTTTTGATTTATAATTTTATAAATTTTTGTGTATACTAATAATTAAAATTTTATTATTATTTTTTCAGTTTTTAATTATTTTTTTCAATTATTAAATATTTTTAATTTTTGAAATTTTTTAAAAATTTTTAAAATAGTTTATTTAAAAAATTTTTTATTTTTATTTTTATATTTTATTTAAAAATTTTTTTTTAAGACAAACATTTTTGGCCAAAAAACAATTTAATTTCAATTGTAACGTATCTAATTTATATACGTTACATCTAATCCCAAAGTTTCAAAATACCAAGCCAACTTTTCACCATCAGATATATCCGTAAAATTAAAATCCCTACATTAATAACTATTTCCAGTTCAAATCCTTCCAGCATGGAAAACCTTCATTTCCAGCAGAACAACTTTAAGGCAGGTTAATTTTAAAACGAAATCGCGTCCAACCTCATCTGGGCAGTCCAGATATTTAAGTGTATATCCATATCCTCAACTACAAAGTGGCAGGATATATCCTCAAATACAGCAGGATATTTTGATAAATCTACATCGTGTCTTGTCGTAGGCAAAGGAGCAACTGAAATCTGAAAGGACACTGCTGTTTAAAGATAGGAACTTTCTAAGCGTGAGATTAGGTCGCGGGATGTCCTGATTGGGTTATTTATCACACTTTAGTTTAGATGTCATTTGCAGGACAATGCGTAATAAATTAGCTGCGTTATGAATATGAATTGCATTGTTATTTGACTCACGAAAGCTGTGATCATTACAAGAGATTCGAGAAAGCATGAAATTTAAAGGAGATGCCAAGAAAGGTAAAGGAATCTTTACGTTATGAATATAATTTGTGATTGGCGATCTAATATTAGAATATTATAAACAAGTAATGTAAAAAAAATTTAAAGTCAATTCCTACTTTTTTTAACTATATTGCAGAAAAGTCCTTTACAAATAAAGTTGAAATTTTTCTTTTACATCTGGCGCCATGTATTATTAGATACATTCAATTTAAATGTAAAAAAAAACTAAAATTAATGAATTAAATTTAATTACTGAATTAATAGTTGAAAAAACTGTATTAACGTCAAATGTCTTCCACTGCAAGTTTAAAAAAATGTATTTGAACCTGAGTGGATGAATCAAAAGTATTTTATGAACAATAGAAAATTTGAACAAGATATATACAGGGAGAGTGTGAGCTAATAGAAGGAATTTAAAAAAAGTAATAAGAATAGGGAACTAAATGATACTCCATTCCATCTGAAATTAGAGAGTTTTTGCATACCGTATTTTTATAATACAGTATTTTTTCCCCAGCGCGCATGCTCAGAGGAAAAATTATTACAGATACGCATGCGCAATTTCCTATGAGCATGCTGAACACCAGGCGCTGGAAAAAAATACCGTATTATAAAAATACGGTATAAATGTGTTAAAACTGTATGTCTCTATTATCTCATGTCTTTATAGCGTTTGGTTTGGTTTGATTTGTCGCTCTACGGCCATCTTCACTTTCCCTGGCACCGCACCTGTGGGGCAGGCCAGAGGCTAAACTCATGATAAATCCGTTGGCGGTCAAGTCCTTCTGTTATGTTCTCGGAGATTAAGAGAGTCGGTCGCGAGGCCACGAATTCTATTCTTTGAGGTATGCGTTCAAATTTGCATTGTTAAATGGCAATTTCTATGTAGCAGACATTCTATGTTGCATCCTGGATAAGCTTAAATTTGTTATATATCTGCCATTCTAGTTCGAATATCCTCTGGAATACATCTACATAATAATTAGATTATTAATTTTATTACATTGTTATAACTTAAATAACTACCTAATTAATAAAAAACCTATTAGATAAGAAGCTAAAAAATAAATATTATTACAATGTAATGGGATTAAACATAATTAAATTTAATCCGCCTAGCTAACAGTTAATGCGTAATAAATATTTTTATTCCAAATAAATGATATTATACTATTATAATTGCTAATTATATTATCTTTTGATGTTATTTTTTATTCTAATTAACTTAATAAATAAAAAGAGTTACTTTAAATTAAAAATTATATTCCTTTATAAAAATTCTTTTGATATTGGTCATTCACGTTAAATTATTTAAATATTCTAATTGCAGTAATTTAAATTATAATTCAATTAATTTATATCTCCGTGGAGAATGAAAATGTACAAAAGAATTTTTTTCATAAAGTTAGAACGATATAAAGGCCATGTTTTGAGTTGGGTTTATTAAAAGAAATTGTTTTATATTCAATTCATTCATACAATCATTTATATTTTTAAATGCAAAACTTAAAATTTCTTTTATTATTCTATAAAATTGCTTTTTTAATATAGAAATAATTATGTTGTCTGTTATTTAAAAAAATGATGCTTTTTATGATAAATATAATTTTTATAAAAATTAATTTTAGATGTGAAATGTTACAATAGCGTTGAACTTCCAGCAGTAAGTTTAATTTGAAAATTTTCATTTAATTTTTCTCTTGCAGAAGTTTTTTCTTGGGACCTAATGGCCTAGCGTTTGGTGTCACAAGTTTCGTGTTCGAGTCCCGACGGTGCCATGGATGTCTGCAGTGTTTTGGCTGTAGAGCTTTGGGCGTAGGGATGATATCTCCACTCCATAAAAAGAAAAGCATCTTTCTTCACGAAATCTGCAGATTTCGTTACAACAGGCGGATTGATACTGGTTGTATTACATTACGTACCTTTTCTGAATACATGAGCAAATGATACTTGTTATATTACTTTATATAAATGTCACCACGGGAACGATTAAAACTTGCTGTATTTCGTTACATACTTTTTATCACTACAGGCGTAAATTATATTTGTTTAATTGATATAGCTACCTAAGAAAAAGACTGAAAGACAAAAAATATTTTTCATTTTGACTTCTTTGTTATTATATCATTCCGTGGCATTCATAAGGTATAAATGATCGGTTAGTCAATGCCTCGTGGCGATATAGGTGGTTTGAAAGCAAAAGTAACTATCAAGCAGTGAACTGTTTGGCAGTTGACTTTTATTTATCTTGCGGATATAGAAAAAATTGGCATCTTTGTAATTTTTGTTTTTTAATTTTTTATTTTTACAATATTTTTTAAAAGTTATAGAAAAACCAACACAATCACACCCCTGACAATTTATTGGGCATATTGGTAGAAGTATAATTTTTAATCGGTAGATAGTTGGGCCCTTTGAGTAGTGGGAGTAGAAATTATGTTAAATGGTATAATTTAAAGTATTCTTACTAGCACTGCACTGATAACGGGTGAATCAGCCTGTAGATCTGGTGAGGAATAAAATAGAATATCTCGCATCGGCTCAGATTAAATAAAGTTTTTTCAGGTTTTCAAACAATGTGATGCACAAATAAAGTATTTTCTGAAGACCCTTCCGAAACGCACACGGAAAATAAGGTTGACACATCGAATTGTTTTTTCGTTAGTCGAATGGTTAATGCGAGATTTAATGTGACAAACGATGAAAGAAATAAGTATTTTACAACAAACAAATTAAGATTCACAAGTATGGTTTTTTTTGCCTTGTGTGGAGATTTTTCTTTATAGAATCCCTTGTCACATAGATCTTAAACATGCATTAAGTTACTTGGTATATAATGTATATCACGTATACATGAATACATTATAAAGTTGGTATACATGATATGTCAATAGTAACTTTCAGGATGAATATGATAAATAAATCCTTTCTGACGACTTACTGTAATAATTACTACGACTTCCATATTATAGAGTTGCCGGAAACATTTCAATCAAAGAGTCTGACAGGCCATGAGGGATTCTACCACAGTCGCCACTGAATCGATTTTTCTTTTTATAAAAATTTTCAGTAATGCTTGCATAATGCGAAATTTACCTTTCAGCATTGTAACAAATAAGCATTGCCACTGGACAATAATAAATTAACAACTAAATTAATAACTCCTTGGCACTACAATCCATATTGGACAATGGCCGTCTGTTCCGAAATAGGACATGTTTTCTCTTTACGGAGTAGACTTGTCAGTCCTAATCCCTACACTCAACAGTCAACAGGAGCTTGAATGGCCAAGTGTCTCTGGCGCTCGGTGTCACAGTACCGGAGGTGCCATGGATGCTTGTAGTATTTCGCAATCCACTTTTAGCCGTAGGTCGCGGTCTTACATGACCGTAGAGCGTCACAGAGCCCATACACACTTCTCACTCGCATCATTCAAAAACTGTAAAAGGGCAACTCAGCTCTAGGCACAGTGATGTGGTGTAGTGTAGTAGTAGTTATATTAGACAGGGAACTACGGTTTAGAGTGGATATCGAAATTCGATCGCCGGAATTCGAATCCGAAACCTGTGACATCGAGTACCACAGCGCTAGTCACTTATCCACCAGGCACTTACAGTAAATTAATATAATATATTAAATCTAAAGATATCTTATCTTACTACACAATACAAATATTTTCGTATAAGAAGAATTATAAAGAAATTTATAATAGTGATTTATCGAAACCATGGGGAAAAAGAGCTTAGGTCGTTTTAGGTAACTATTCTTTTTCCGATATTCTCATATCACTGTTGATCACCTACGTTATAGGTAATCGAATGGGTCAATAAAGACGAAATGTAGTGCAGGAGTTTTAGAGGTATACACTGTTGTATGATTGATCATTCCTGTTGGAAGTTCTTCTGCGGAATATTGTTTTTGGAAAAAAAAATAAATAAAAGTAACTTCCAACGACAAATGACATTGGCTCTGGAAGGCAATAAATATTTTCTCAGAAATATTTCAACGAAGTTATGTTGATCTTCATTTTTTTCGTTTTTATCACATTTAGAGCTAAATTTTTTAAATAATGTTCATGGAAATTTTTTATGCTAGTGTTAAATTAGGTTATGAAATATTGACAAATGTGAAAATTAAAATATATACATGGATAATATTTTTAATAAAATTTAGCAAAAATTGACAAAAAAGGGTATTTTTTGGTTTTGCGTAAACACTTCTAACTAAAAGAATATGTAAAAAAATTATTATTTTCAATGTATACCTATATCCGTTATATATGAAATGAACTAAACGAATGATACTATACAAATTTATAGCTGAGTAAAAGCCAATAGAGCTATTTAGAGCAAAAATACAAGAGAAAATGTGATGTTTTTAACAGTAGGTGCTCCTTCTCTGAAGCTGCTGCTACTAGAAACAATCACAAGCCCTGGTACAATCCTATTCATGATATCCTAGAATGGCCTAGAGAAAAATCAGTGGCATTGCTATGCTTTTTCTGTGGTGACGATTGTCTCCGCATGCACCTTCACAGAATTAAATTGATCCTCTCTGTCTCCTGTATGATAACCAAAAAAAAATGGATATGTCTCACTTTACTTTCTGTTTGGCACTGCCTCCAGTTTCTTTATGGAAGAGTTACTGGATTGCCAGACTTAAGTGCATGGATTAACTGATGTCCTTTGTTTCTATCTTGCCCTTTGTATTTTTCCTTTTTTTACGATATCTGTTGACCTGTAGTCTTGCCATTGAAAATAAATAATAATAATAATGCCAATAAGTAATCTCTTAATGAATCGATTCAAAACCTTTTAATTGGGTGATATATAACATCATTAGATAGTTAAAATTTCATTAGTTAAATAGTTAAAATTTCATTAAATTCTGAAAAATATTATAAGAGATACGACTGTTATTGTATGGGTTAATTTGTCACTCTACAGTCCTTTTATGCACACTTTGGGCTAATTAGACCGGGTCTTACAGTTTAACGTGGATTCCGAACCACTAACAGACATTAATACCGCCTCCAGGATGAGCATTTCAAGCCCGTGGCTCAAGAGATAAAACGCTAGTCTGTTGGCCATCAAGCCTCATTATTGTATGGAGATGTAACAAAAAAAAATAATGTATATAATGTATACCTAATATTTTCTTTCTTTAGATTAATATTGTTATTTATTCAATTTCTATTTGTTTACGGAATTTTTATATGTTACTTTTGTAGTTATTATTATTCCATTCCATTTCTTTCCTTTTCATTTCATTTATTATTTTTATTAATATAAATATTTAATTTTTTTTATTACCACTTTTTTTGTCATGTATTATGTCTCCCGTGTAACATCATATTGTAAATGTTACCTGTCCACATAAGGCTCATATTGTGCTTGAGTTGAACTCAAGGGAGATAGTTACTGTATGTGGTTAAAATATATTAAAATTTCACAAATACCAGAATGAAATAACAACTAGTATTTCTCTAAATTAGTAATTTAACTTCATTTGTATGAGGATGGTAAATTTTCAGGTGTTTTCCATCGAAGAATTATCTATTAATACGTTTAAAGAATAGATTTCAAGGTGCTTTTCAAACTTTTAATTATAAATGAACTTCTTTAAAATAAGTTGGCTTTAACTGAGTTGGCAAGACAATTCCATTACTCATGTAGGGCCAATATAATCATATTTACGCTAATGCATAGTTTGCATTTTTAATTGAAATTTATTTTTAAATATTACTGGGCTATTAAGAAATTACAAATAACTTAAATGTTAAAAATAAAAATTATATTCTATTCTTCAGCGATGCTGATAAAAAATGTCCTACTATAATAGTAGTGTATACACATACCCACTACTACTACACGAATATCCTATATAAAAAAATGTCTCATCCCACATTCCAATTTGATATGATGTAAAAAAAATCACAAAAAATTTATTTGTAAGTGGATATTAGAAACTTGCTAAAGAAGTTGCTAAAAATTAGCCTCTTTTTGTAGCTGTAAGGATGGAATTCCACCTAATGTTAAAATCTCAAATCTTATAAAGGTAGCCAATCAGAAACCTTAAGGGGTATCAAATCATGTTTCCGATTGTCTGGCGTTTTGGAACGCTAGGTTTTATAACCTTTTGAAACCTTCCACTTTTACCACAAAAAACCACTTTTAGTTCATTGATGACGTACTCTAAACTTGTATTTATCTCGCTCTTAATATAGATTTCCTCTGGCACTCGGTGCCACAAGTTTCAGGTTCGAATCCTCGTGGTGCCATGGATGTTTGTAGTGGTTCGGAATCTACTTTAAGCCGTAGGTCCCTGTCTAATATAACTATAGAGCGTTGGGCCTAAGGCTGACAACCCTACCCCGTAAAAACAAAACATCTCTTGCCCAGAGATCTGCCAGTAGGCAGACGGTCTTGCTCCACCATGGGGCTGATGCGCCAATGAATGATGATGTTGAATATAGATTTTTTTTAATTCCTAATGTAATACATTTCTTAGAAAACCGTATTTTTTTACAAAAAATTTAAATACAACAATACTGAATGTTTTGCGAGATAACATTTAAAATAAAACCTGAAGAACACCAGATGTTGGTAAAACCAGCTGTTTTTGTAGCTTATTAAGAAGTATTTCAACCGAATATTAAACACTCTCATTCTAGAACGCCATCCACTCAGAAGTCTGAGTGAGAAGGAAATTAAACTTCCGACTGGCTGGCATTTAACGATGAAATATTCTAATATATGGTGAAAACACACTTTTACAGCCCTGACATCATACAGCTTTGTATTTATTATTCTTATCATTAATTTTTTTTATTACTAAAAAGTAGTGTATTTATTCTAAACGATGTGAAGAAATAAATAACAGTTTTTAAAGTATTTAATAAAACCAAAATTGTATGTTTTGTGAAGTAAAGGAACATTTAAAATGGTTCAATGCATTCTAATCTCACATAGACAATATAACATGGAGGATATATTTTCATTTGATATTAAACTTCCACCTAGTCTTTTGCAATTCAACGCAACACTTGGAAAGAGTATTGGGAAGTCCGTAAATACTTTTCCTATGTAGAATGCCCATTTCACATGTAGAATGCCCATTAATATGAAAAGGTAAGTTTAACTTTTTTGTTATTAAAATTGTTGTTTTTAATTTAATTATTTTTTTACCACGCTTAAGTGCTACAGTCATTTTCATTCCCCTTTTAGTTATGTGATTATTTATCCATTTCTATTTAAAGACGGTTTATTATATTTATATAGTCAAAAAATATACACTTCTTACAATGTGTTTATTTATTTTGTGCATAGTATATTTTCCCTTCAAATTTAATAGTTTCGCCATAAATTTCGCGCTGTCACTGTGAATTTTTTTAATTCAAAAGGTTATCGCAAACCGAAAAAAAAAATAATAATAAATAAGAGCCATATTCTAATAGTTAGAGTCTAACTAATGAGAAGAAAAAAAAAATTTTTCAAAAACCTAAATCAACAATTTTTGTCAAAAACCTAAATCAAACAATTTTTTTTTTGCTGTAATATTCACGAATCAACTAAAGGAGAAATGAAATGTAACTGTGATTGCTATTGCTAACTAATACTTTCTAACTAATGTGAAGAAAATTAGTGATTTTTCGTAAACTCCTTTTTTATTGCAACATTTGGACGACAAAAGCAGAGAAAAAAGAGATAACTAATACGCTTACTAATGCCAACTAATATGAAGAAAAAAAGTAATTGTTTTTCATAAATTTCAACCCTTTTTTTGTTGCGAAAAAAAGGGTTGAAAAAAAAGGCTGACTTTTATTGGGCCTTTATTGGGCAAAATAAAAGGAGAAGAAAAAAAAGTTGACTAGTGTGCTTATTAATGCTAACTAATGCTTTCTAATTGATGCACTGAAGAAAAATTAATTGATTTTCATAAACATAACTCAGCAAAAGGACAGTAAAAAGAGCTAACTTATGTACTAACTAATGCTAACTAATGTGAAGAAAAAGTAATCGTTGTCCATAAATCTATTTTTACAGGGGGGAAAAAAAAAAAATTCAATAGGATCTCTATCCGAACTTCATCCACAGCTCCTCAGTTCCACACGGCTCAGTTTTCTTCCAAACCGAACCGTAAACCTCGCAAACTATCCAACGGAAAGTATTAATAAACTATCGGTTTCCATATTCCGCACACATCCACAAGAGAGACGTCTTGCCCCATGCCATTCTTCCTCAGAGGGGGCTTCCAACAAGCATTCTTTAGTCGCGGGCAAATCCTCACACCAAGACAAACATGCTCCCAACATCTATTCGCATAACTCGGTGTGTGGGGTAAGGCAGAGACACTGCAATTCCATTAACCATTAGCCTCACTTCACTTCCTCCCCGGAGGGTGGGGGGTGCTCCGAAGGACAGTCGCAAAATCCTCGGGTGGTGAGTTTGCGGTAGCAGCCAACTCCGAGGGTCGCAGGAAGTGAAAGGGAGTAGCGAGTAAGTTATTCTTGAAGGATGGAAGCAGGACAGAAAAGGTTTCTTCTGTGAGGGAGGACGTCTTAGCAGGGGTACTTCTGGAAGGATTTGCATGAAGATGTAATAGATTTGGATACAGAAGCAAATTTAGTAATTTTGGTTTTTATAAGTATTAACTTATATGAGAAGCAAAGTTTTATTACATTTCATAGATTGTGCTGGGGTTTTTTCTGTCCTAATTGAGTAAATTTTAAATTAAAAAGAAAAATAATAATTATATAATGAGTACATACAAATAAAATAGTAAACCGTCAAAAACGTTTAACACTTTAAAGAACATACAGCCTTACGTTTTTATTTTATTACTACTGAATTAAAAAAAAAACCATATATATTTTAAATTTGACATAAATTTCTGTTTTAAACGGATAAACGTTGTATAAATGTATAGTTTTATATAAAAAGATAAAAGTTAGTTTAAATGTTTTATATAAAAGGATAAAAGTTACTTTAAACGTTTTATATAAAAGAATAAACGTTGGTTTAAATGTTTTATTTAAAAGGATAAACGTTGGTTTAAACGTTTTATATAAAAAGATAAACGTTATGAGAAGAGAAGAAATGGTTGGTTCTGAAGAAGATCGATACATTTCTAAAGAATTTGATTAAAGATATATTAGACTTCAATACAGGAACATATATAGTAATTTTTTTTAATTGCGAGGCAAAATTTTATTCCATCTCCATATTAATTTTGTAATTTTTTTTGTTATCTCCCAATAAATTACAACCTTTCATTTTCATTTCTTTTTTTAGTAATTGATAAATAAAGAGAAAATTACACAATGCATATATATATATATATATAATTTTAAAATAAATTTTAATTTATAATAATAATTCTATTCATAAATTTCTATTTTATTTGTTCTAAAGGTTAGCATTAGTTACTTACTAATGCTAAGTAATGCTTTCTAACTAATATGGAGATAAAATAATCGTTTTTCATAAACCTAACGTTTTTTTTTTTTTTTTTTTTTTTTTTGAAGGAGAGAATAAAGATGATGAAAAGAAGTGAAAAATAGCTAACAAATGTACTTACTAATACTAACTATTGAGAAGAAAAAGTAATTGTTTTTCATAAATCTATTGTAACATTTACAGAGAAAGAGGGACTCAAAAAATATTCAAGAAGAACCATATCCGAACTTCATCCACAGCTCCCCAGTTTCGTGGCTCAGTTTCCTTCAACCGAAACATAAACCTCGCAAACTATTCGCGGGATGGCATTAATAAACTATCGGTTTCCATATTCTGCACACATCCACAAGAGACGCCATTCCTCCGAAGATGGGCTTCCAACAAGAGCACTCTTTAGTCGCGGCCAAATCCTCACACCAAGACAAACACGCTCCCACATCTATTGGCATAACTCGGTGTGTCGGGGAAGGCCGAGACACTGCAATTCCATTAACCATTAGCCTCACTTCACTTCCTCCCGGGGGGGGGCTCCCAAAAGACAGTTGCAGAATCCCCGGGTGGTGAGGTTGCGGTTGCAGCCAAATCCGAGGGTGGCAGGAAGGGAAAGGGAGTATCCAGTAAGTTGTCCTTGAAGGATGGAAGTAGGACAGAAAAGGTTGCTTCTGTGAGGGAGGACGTCTTAGCAGGGGTTACTTCTGGAAGGATTTTCTTAGAGATGTAATAGACTTATGATACAGAAGTAAATTTAGGAATTTTGCTTTTAAGTATTAACTTATATGAGAAGAAAAATTTTCTTACATTTCAGTTCTAAGTTGTGTTGTGTTTTTTTTTTTATTTCTTAACTGTACAAATTTTTAAATTAAAATGAAAAATAATAATACTGTAATAAGTGCATACAAATGTAATAGTAAATTGGCGAAAGTGTTTAACACTTTAAGTCAGATAAGTTTACGGAGTTCCGTCATCTTATAAAGGCCTAAACTCCTAGCTGAGAGTAAGTCACTTGGTGATATAAAAAACATTAATAAACAACAAAGCAGTAAGTAGCCAAGGTCTGTCCAAAATCACCAGATCAAAATAAAATAAAAGATCAATGAGTAAATCACAGAATTTCAATAATAAAAATATAAAATAAGAAAAAAGACTGTCCTACCTGAATAAATTTTAAAATTAAAACGAAAATTAACAATAATATAATAAGTGTATATAAATGTAATAGTAAACCGTCGTCGAAAATGTTTAAAACTATAAAGAAAACAGAACCTTATATTTTCATTTTCTATTTTATTATTGCTGAATAAAAAAACAATATATATTATAAGTTTGACATAAATTTCTATTTTAAACTGATAAAAGTTGGTTTAAACGTTTTATATAAAAGGATAAACGTTGTGATAAGAGGAGAAATAGTTGGTTCTGTTCTTTAACCAAATAATTCAACAGAATATAAACCGAAATATTTATCCAACCCTGTCAGAATTCAGCCTTACTCCTATGCTGACATCGTATATCCGTCAAAACAACTAAAATAGAAATGTATGCAATATATATACATATATTTTATGCTCTGTATTTATCAACTACAAAAAAGAGAAATGGAAATGAAAGATTGTATTTTATTGGTACATAACAAAAAAAAAAAATCACAAAATTAATATAGATATGTAAGAAAATTTTGCCCACAATTAAAATAAAATTACTGTATATGTTTCTGTATTCAAGTCTAATACATCTTTATTCAAATCCTTTAGAAATATATTGACCCTCTTTAGAACCAACGATTTTTCCTCGTATCACAACGTTTATATCAAATAAATTCTTTTTGTAACATTCACAAGTCAACAAAAAGAGAGAAAGAAAGAAGAGCTAACTAATGTGCTTACTATTGCTGACTAATGTGAAGAAAGAACTAATCGTGTTTCATAAACGTAACCCTTTTTTTTACTGTAATATTCACGTGTCAATAAAAGGAGAGAAATAATGCTCGCTAATGTGCTTGCTAATGCTACCTAATACTTTCTAACTAATGTGAAGAAAACGTAATCGCTTTTCATAAAACCTAATCCTTTATTTTTACTGCCACATTTAGTCAACAAAAGATTAGAAAAAGAGCTAATTAATGCAAACTAATGTCAAGAAAAAGTAAACGTTTTTCTATACCTAACCCTTCCACACTTTTTTTTCTATTTTTTGCACGTCAGTTAACAAAAAAGACAGAAAAAAGAGCTAACTAATGTGCTTTTACTAATGCTAACTAATATCAAGAAAAAAAGTAGTCGTTATTCATAAACCTACTGCGTTTTTAATTGTGACATTCACAAGTTAACAAAAAATAGAGAAAAACATGGACTCAGAAAAAAAAATTCAATAAGAACTCTATCCGAACTTCATCCACGGATCCCCAGTTTCATGGCTCAGTTTCTTCCAAATCAAACCATAAACCTCGCAAACTATCAACGGAAAGCATTAATAAACTATGTCGTTTTCCATATTCTGTACATCCAGAGAAGAGACGTCTTGCCCATGCCATTCTCCGAGGGGGCTTCCAACAAGCACTCTTTAGTCGCCGCCAAATCCACACCAAGACAAACACGCTCCCACCATCTATTCGCATAGCGGTGTGTGTCGGGGATGACAGAGACACTGCAATTCCATTAACCATTAGCCTCACTTCACTTCCTCCCTTGGGGTGGGGGCCCAGAAGACAGTTACAGAATTACGCCCCCACCCCGGGTTACGGTTGCAGCCAACTCCGAGGGTAGAAGGAAGTGAAGGCAGTAGCAGAGTAAGTTGTTCTTGAAGGATGGAAGTAGAACAGAAAAGGTTGGTTCTGTTAGGCAGGACGTCTTAGCAAGTGGTACTTCTGGAAGGATTTACTTGAAGATGTAATAAACTTGGGATACAAAAGCAAATTTAGTAATTTCTCTTTTAAGTATTAACTTACATGATGAAGCAAAATTTTCTTACATTTCAGTTCTAAATTGTGTCTTTTTTTCTTTCCTATAAATGTATAGTATGCGTCGAAAATATAAATGTATTCAAGTCTAGAAATATATAAATATGTACTGTTATGTCTTATATAATGTATGTATGTCTGTTATGTATTTATGTCTGTTAGTTATGTAATATATTTATGTCGGTTAGGCCCATGTAAATGTATTTATGTCTGTTATGTATGTAATATTATGTCTCAAGTATAAATGTTCTGCACATAAATGTAATAGTAGATCATCGAAAATGTTTAACACTTAAAAAAATTTACAATCTTATGTTTTCGTTTTTCTATTTTATTACTACTTAATAACAAACAATATAGATATATATATTATAAATTTGACATAAAGTTTCTATTTTAAAAATAAAAATGTTGGTTTAAACGTTTTATACAAAAAAGGATAAACCTTGTGAGAAGAGGAGAAATGGTTTGTTATGAAGAAGATGAATATACTTCTAGAGAAGGTAATAAAAGATGTAGTAGACTTGAAAACAGAAATAGAGAGAGTAATTTTATTTTAATTGCGGGCAAAATTTTCTTGCCTCTTCATATTAATTTTGTGAATTTTTTTCTGTTCTGTCCTAGTAAGATATAATCTTTCGTTTTCATATGTCGTTTCCTATAATTATAAATAAAAGAAAAAATGCACATGTATATTGTGCATTTTCGTTCTAAATTCTTATGTATTCTGTACTAAGACAAAACAGTAAAAAAAAAACCTAAAATTCAATGTATCTTTAACCAAATTGTTGAATAATGAGAAGTAAATTAATCTTTTTCCATAAATCTATTGCAACATTCACAGAAACAAGTAATATAAAAAAAAAATTTAAAGTCAATTCCTATTTTTTTTTCACTATATTGCAGAAAGTGCTTTCAAAATAATTTTAATTTCATTTTTTAAGTTTATCTGGCGCCATCTATTGGTACATATATATGCAACTTAAATCTAAAAAATCGTAAAATGAATGAATTAAATTTAATGAATGAATTAATATTTGAAAAAAAAAACTATTAGCATCCAGTGTCATCCACTAGACGATAAAAAAAATGCATTTGAACTTGAGTGGATGAATAAAAAGTATTTTATAAACGATTGAAAATTTGAACAAGATATGTATAGGAGAGTGTGAGCTAATAGAAAGGAATTGAAACGAGACAAAAAATATTCAACAAGAACTCTATCTGAACTTCATCCGCAGCTCCCCAGTTTCATGGCCCAATTTCGTCCAAACCGAACCATAACACCGGCAAAAAGCATTAATAAACTATATCGGTTTCCCTATTCCGCACAAAAATCTACAAGAGAGACGTCTTGCCCATTGCATTCCTCCACAAGGGGTCTTCAACAAGCACTCTTTAGTCGCGGCCAAATCCTTACACCAAGACAAACACGCTCCCAACATCTATTCGCATAACTCAGTGTGTCAGGGAAGGCAGAGACACTGCAATTCCATTAACCATTAGCCTCACTTCACTTCCTCCCGAGGGGGGGGCTCCCAGACAGTTGCAGAATCCCGGGTGGTGAGGTTGCCGGTTGCAGCTAACCCGAGGGTGGCAGGAAGTGAAAGGGAGTATCGAGTAAGTTGTTCTTGAAGGATGGAAGTAGGACAGAATAGGTTGGTTCTGTGAGGGAGGACGTCTTAGCAGGAATCACTTCTCGATGGATTTTCTTAAGAGATGTAATAGACTTGGATACAGAAGAAAATTTAGTAATTTTGCCTTTTAAGTATTAACTTATATGTGAAGCAAAATGTTCTCACATTTCAGTTCTTCTTTTAGTACGTCGAAAATATAAATGTGTTCAAGTCTATAAATATATATAAATATGTAATGTTATATCTGTTCTGTACGCAATGTATTTATGTCTGTTACGTACGTAATATCAGTATGTCTGTTTTAATTTTTAATGTTATGTATAAATGTGCTGCATATAAATGTAATAGTAAATTTTCGAAAATGTTTAACACTTTAAAGACGCTAAATATCTTACATTTTCGTTTTTCTGTTTTATTATTGCTAATAAAAAACAATATATATATATATATATATTGTATATTATAAATTTGGCATAAATTTCTATTTTAAACGGATCAACGTTGATTTAAGCGTTTTATGTAAAAGGATAAACGTTATGATAAGAGGGGAAATGGTTGGTTCTGAAGAGGATCATTATATTTCTAAAGAAGCTGATTAAAGATGTAGTATACTTGAAAACAGAAACAGATACAGTAATCCTCGTTTTCTATAATTACTAAATAAAAAAAAATACACAATAGATATTGTGTATTGTGTTCTAAATTCTCACTGTATTCTGTACTAAGACAGAACAGTAAAAAAAAAAATCACAAAATTTAATGTATCTTTAACCAAATTGCTGATTAATGAGAAGATAAAGTAATTGTGTTCTATAAATCTATTGTAACATTCACAAAAACAAGTAATATATATAAAAAAAAATTAAAGTCAATTCCTATTTTTTTTCACTCTATTGCAGAAAGTCCTTTATATAATTTTCATTCATTTTTTTAAGTTTATAAGGTGCTATTTATTGGTAGATATATACAACTTAAGTCTAACAAAAAACTAAAATTAATTAATTAAATTTAATTACTGAATTAATATTTGAAAAAACTGTATTAACATCCAGTGTCATCCACTACAGGTTAAAAAAAATGTATTTGAACTCGGGTGGATGAATACAACGTATTTTATGAACGATTGTAAATTTGAAAAAGACATATATAGGGAGAGCGTGGGCTAATAGAGGGAATTGAAAAAAAGACACAAAAAGAGCCAAAAAAATATTCCATAAGAACTATATTCTAACTTCCTCCACAGCTCCCCAGTTTCGTGGCTCAGTTTCTTCCAACCGAACCATAAACCTCACAAACTATTCGCGGGATGGCATTAATAAACTATCGGTTCCCAAATTCCGCACAGATCCAGAGAAGAGATACGTCTTCCCCCTTGCCATTCCTCCAAGGGTGCTTCCAACGAGCACTCTTTAGTCGCGGCCAAATCCTCACACCAAGACAAACACGTTCCCACATTTATTAGCATAGCGGGTTGTGTCAGGGAAGGCAGAGACACTGCAATTCCATTAACACCATTAGCCTCACTTCACTTCATCCCGGGGGGGCTCCGAAAGACAGTTGCAGAATCCCGGGGTGGTGAGGTTGCGGTTGCAGCCAACTCCAAGTGTGGCAGGAAGTGAAAGGGGGTGTTGAGTAAGTTGTTCTTGAAGGATGGAATTAGGACAGAAAATTTTGCTTCTGTGAGGGAGGACGTCTTAGCAGGAGGTACTTCTGGAAGGATTTTCTTAGAGATCTATTACAATTGGAATAAAGAAGCAAATTTAGTATTTTCTCTTTTAAATATTGACTTATACGAGAAGCAAACTTTTCTTACATTTCAATTCGAAATTGTGGGGGTTTTTTCTGTCCTAACTCAATAAACTTTAAAATTAAAACGAAAGATAACAATAATGTAATAAGTGCATATTAATAAACCGTCAAATATGTTTTACACTTGAAAAAAAAATACACCCTTAAGTGTGATATATTCTATTTTATTACTGCTGAATAAAGATCAATGTATATGTATATGTTATAAAATTGACATAAATTTTTATTTTAAACGTTTTATGTAAAATGATAAATGTTCTGAGAAGAGGGGAAATGGTTGGTTCTTAAGGAGGTCAACATATTTCTAGAGGATTCGCTTAGGGATGTATTAGATTTGAATACAGGAATAGATACAGTAATTTTATTTTAATTGCGTGGCAAAATTTCCTTACATCTCCATATTAATTTTATGATTTTTTCTGTTTTGTCCTAGTAAGATATAATCTTTCGTTTTCAATTCTAGTTTCCTATAATAACTAAATAAAGAAAAAATACACAACATATATTGTGTATTTTGTTCTAAATTCTTACTGTATTCTGTACTAAGATAGAACAGTAAAAAAAAAAAAAAAAAAATCACGAAATTCGATGTATCTTTAACGAAATTGCTGATTAATGAGAAGAAAAATTAATCGTTTTCTATAAATCTACTGTAGCATTCCCAGAGAATAAGTAATATAAAAAAAAAGTTTTAAGTCAATTGCTATTTTTTTTTCACTCTATTGCAGAAAGTCCTTTATAAATAAGTTTCATTCCTTTTTTAAAAGTTTATCTGGCGCCATCTATTGGTAAATACATGTAACTTGAATCTAAGAAAAAACTAAAATTAATTAATTAAATTTAATGAATGAATTAGTATTTGAAAAAACTGTATTAACATTCAGTGTAATCCCCTACAAGTTTAAAAGATAAATTTATTTGAACTGAGTGGATGAATAAAAAGTATTTTTTGAACGGATGAAAATTTGAACCAGATATATATAGGGAGAGTGTGAGCTAATAGAAGGAATTGAAAAAGAGACAAAAAAATTCAATAACAACTCTATCCGAACTTCATCCATAGCTCCCCAGTTTCATGTATTAGTTTCTTCCAAACCAAACTATAAACCTCATGAACTATTCCCGGAACGCATTAATAAACTATTTTCATATTCCACACATCCACAAGAGAGAGACGTCTTGCCCACTAAGCCATTCCCTCCAAGGGGCTTCCCAACAAGCACTCTTTAGTCGCGGCCAACTCACACCAAGACAAAAACACGCTCCCACATCTATTCGCATAACTCGCTGTGTGTCGGGGAAGGCAGAGACACTGCAACTCCATTAACCATTAGCCTCACTTCACTTCCTCCAGAAGACAGTTGCAAAATCCCCGAGTGGTGAGGTTGCAGTCGCAGTCAACTCCGAGGGTGGCAGGAAGTGAAAAAGGTTGAAAAGGTTGCTTTTGTAGAGGGAGGACGTCTTAGCAGGAGGTATTTTTGAAGGATTTTCTTTGAGATTTATTAGACTTGGGATACAGAAGCAAATTTAGTAATTTTTCTTTTAAGTATTAACTTACATATGAGAAGCAAAGTTTTTTTACATTTTAACTCTAAATTGTATTGGTTTTTTTTTTCTGTCCTATAAATGTATAGTACGTTGAAAATGTAAATGTATTCAAGTCTATAAATATATATATACATGTAATTTTTTGTCTGTTATGCAATGTATGTATGTCTGTTTGTTATGTATGTAATACTTACATTACAGACATAACATAACAAACAGTCATAAAACATAAGTCTGTTATGTATGTAATGTTATATCTCAAGTATATATGTTCTGCATATAAATGTAATAGTAAATATTCGAAAATGTTTCACATTTTAAAGAATATTTTTTTCTATTTTATGATAGCAAAATAAAAAACCAATATATATATATATATAGTATCCTATAATTACTATATAAATAAAAAATACACAATATATATCGTGTATTTTGTTCTAAATTCTTACTGTATTTTGTATTGAGACAGAACAGTAAAAAAAAACACAAACTTCGATGTATCTTTAACCAAATTATGTATATTTGTTATGTATGTATGTTTGTTATGTATTTAATACTTACATGACATACATAACAAACATGTTACAAACAGACATAAAACATTTGTCTGTTATGTATGCAATGTTATATCTCAAGTATAAATGTTCTGCATATAAATGCAATAGTAATAGTTGAAAATGTTTAAAACTTTAAAGAATATGCAATCGTATGCTTCAATTTTTATTTTATTATTACTGAATAAAAAACATATATATATATATATATATATATATATATATATATATATATGTATATATTATATATTATAAAATTGATATAAATTTCTATTTTATACGGATAAACGTTGGTTTAAAAACGTTATGTATAAAAGGATAAATCGTTGTGAGAAGAAGAGAAATGGTTGGTTCAGAAGAAGATCAATATATTTCTAGAGGATTTTATTAAAGATGTATTAGACTTGAATACAGGAACAGATATAGTAGTTTTATTTTAATTGCAGGCAAAATTTTCTTGCCTCCATATTAATTTTGTGATTTTTTTTTCTGTTCTTTCCTAGTAATATATAATCTTTTTGTTTTCATTTCTCAGTTTCCTATAAATATGAAATAGCGGAAAAAATAAAACAATATATATTGTGTATTTTGTTCTAAATTCTTACTGTATTCTTGTACTAAGACAGAAACAGTAAAAAAAAAAATCACAAAAATTCGATGTATCTTTTTAACTAAATTGCTGAATAATGAGAAGAAAAGTAATCGTTTTCTATAAATCTATTGTAACGTTCACAGAGAAAAAGAAAAACAAGTAATATAAAAAATTTTCTTTTAAAGTCAACTCCTACTTTTTTTTTCACTATATTACAGAAAGTCCTTTTTATAAATAATTTTCATCCATTTTTAAGTTTATTTGGCGCCATCTATTGGTAGATTATATGCAACTGAAATCTACAAAAAACTAAAATTAATTATTTAAATTCAATTAATGAATCAATATTTGAAAAAATGTATTAACATCCAGTGTCATCCACTATATAAGTTTAAAAAATGTATTTGAACTTGAGTGGATGATTGAGTATTTTATTAAGGACTAAAAATATGAAGAAGATATATATATATATATAGGAGAGTGTGAGCTAATAGAAGGAACTGAAAAGAGAAAAAAAAATTCGATAAGAACAATATCTGAACTTCATCCACATCTCCCAGTTTCATGGCTCAAGTTTCTTTTCCAACCGAACCATAAACCTCACAAAACTATCCACGGAATGGTATTAATAAACTATCGGTTTCCATATTTACACACATCCAGCAGATCCATACCATCTTCTCGGAGGGGGGCTTCAACAAGCACTCTTTAGTCGCAGGCAAATCCTTTACACCAAGACAAACACGCTCCCCACGTCTATTCGCATAGCGGGTGTGTGTCAGGGAAGGCAGAGACACTGCAATTCCATTAACCATTAGCCTCACTTCACTTCCTCCCTTAAGGGACAAAAGACAGTTGCAGAATCCCCGGGTGATGAGGTTGCGGTTGCAGCCAACTCCAAGGGTAGCAGGAAGTGAAAGGGAGTATCGAGTGTTGTTCTTGAGTGGGATGGAAGTAGGACCGAAAAGGCTGGTTCTGTGAGGAGGATGTCTCAGTAGGGGGTACTGAAGGATTTACTTAGAGATCTATTAATAAATTTAGTAATTTCTCTTTTAAGTATTAATTTATATGGGAAGCAAAATTTTCTCACATTTCTGTTCTAAATTTTTTTTCCTGTCCTATAAATGTATAGTACGTCGAAAATCTAAATGTATTCAAGTCTAAAGATTTAGCACTTTAAAAGAAAATACAACCTTAAGTTTTCATTTTTTTTTTTACTGCTGAATAAAAGAGCAATGTTTATATGCAAAAAAAATTGACATAAATTTCTATTTTAAATGGATAAAAGTTGGTTTAAACGTTTTATGTAAAAGGATAAAAGTTGTGAATAGATGATAAATGGTTGGTTCTGAAGAAGATTAATATTCTTCTAGAGAATTTGATTAAAGATGTATTACATTTGACTACAGAAACAAATATAATAATTTGTTTTTAATTGTCGGGCAAAATTTTCTTGCATCTCCATATTAATTTTGTGATTTTTTTGTTATGTCCCAATAAAATACAATCCTTCATGTCACAATTTTGTAGAAAGTTAAACAAAGAGCAAAATACACAATATATATATATTGCATAACTTTCTATTTTAACTGTTCTAAAGAATATATGATTAAACCATAGGAGTAAGACATTCTGAGAGGAATTGATAAATATCTCGAGGGATATTGTGTTTAATTATTTAGTTGAAGATCAAAAGATTTATCAAATTTTGAAATGTTTTTTTTTTCAGTCCTAGTAAAATACAATCTTTCGTGTTCTGTAATTGCTAAATTTATATTGCTTTGCTGTTGGATTATAAGGTTAAAGATGTATCGAATTTAGTGCAATTGATGTTGTAAGGTTAATTCTATATTTATGTTTATTTGTAACAAATATTTTCTCTTTATTATTTGATGAAACAAAGTTTCATTTGTAAACGTCAAATAATACATATAATATATATATATATAAATATTATATGTATTATATATATATATATTATATTATGTATATACCACAAAATTTTATTATCTATGCTAGAAATTTTGCCAAGTACATATTTACTTTCTGCTTGTAATAATGAAAATATGTTCGATTTTTTTTCAATGAATGAAAACTCTTTCTATAATTTTCATTAAAGATAAATTTAATTTTTCAATTAACTTATATTTTTGAGTATGTATTTCTTTCGCTGCATTTATATAACCTATTTTCATTTATAAGGCCATAGAAAATAATATTAATAAAAAGAAAAGAAATCTACACTTCAAAATTGTATCCCTTTTTTATTCGATACCTCCCAGAAAGCGCGTGAATGTAACGGAAATATTTCTTCTAAGAACTAAAAAGAAAGAAAACCCCAATAAAATGAGCGAATTTCTTTCTAAAAAAAGTAAGACAGCAGCAGGGACTCAATACAATTCATTCCGAACACAGGATCTCACCTTTTACCGGGGCGCTAAATAATATTTCAGCCCCTTCCGTCAGGGGCGAAGACCGACTATTACTTCATCTGACATGAAAGCATTTCCCATTCCGTCTTCCATTGCCATGACAACTGCGACTACAGTGTATTCAGCGCGCTTTTTTCCCCAATTCCACGTTCGCAGCGTGAGAGACACCAACTGTTACATCTCAAAATTACAAACAGAGTGTTTTGGAAGCAATCAATTTCTTGTAGCACGAAAGGTAATCCATTTTCCCTTTCAATTCTATTCTATCTGCACCTCCTTCCCTGGATAGTATATACCACTGTGAATGCATTCGTTGCACTATTGGACCTGAACGGTTTTGGTGAAAGCAATACCAGCTTAGGGAAATGGAGTTATGTGAAAATTTCTTTTGAAAGTAAATAGAAACTCGGTTTAATTTTGGCTAAGATTAAAGTAGAAATAATAATTCAATTTTTTTATATGACTTTGTACATACTAAATATTATTTATATTTATGTGTGTTATATTATTTACTATATATTTTTTATTTTAGAACTAATTTCTTGTAACACGAATGGTAATCCATTTCCTTTTCAATTCTATCTGCACCTCCATACCTGGATATACCATTTTGCATACATTCTTTTACACTACTGGATCCTATTTGTACATACTAAAATACATATATACATACATATATATATATATATATATATATATATACATATATATATATCCAGTTGTTGTAATGGATAAATAAAGTAAGCACAGAAGTAAGTAAGACGCAATTCTGAGAGGGTTGGATAAATATCTCGTTGGCTATTATGGATGTTGGCTGTTGGATTATATGGAGGAAAATGCATCAAATTTAGTGCAATTGATGGTGAACTTTAAATTATGTTTATTTATAACGAATATTTCTTTAATTATTTGATGTCACAAAAGCTGATTTGTAAACTAATGTCAAATAATCTATGTATATATATTCCTCACATAATTTTCTTTCTTTATACTAGAACACTTCAAAAAGCACATATTTTCGTTTCCTTGTAATAATATAAACATGTTCGATAGTTTAAATAATCTAAACACTTTCTGTAATTTTCATTAAGCATAAATTTAATTTTTAAATTCCTTTA
>BPLQ01006190.1:0-16410 GCA_021605075.1 Caerostris darwini
AAAACTCTAACTGGGGTAGTATTTCTAGATGTAGCCAAAGCTTTTGACAGGGTTTGGATCAATGGACTCATACACAAGTTAACTGCCTATCATTTTCCTAATTATCTCCCTCTGCTCATTAAATCTTACTTACACAATAGATCATTCTCGGTTGAAGTTAATAACTCTCTTTCATCCAATAGAACCATCAACGGTGGAGTATCCCAGGGATCACTCACTGGACCAATTCTTTTTATATCAATGATATTCCGCAATGCAATAATATTAACCTTGGAATCTACGCTGATGACACAGCTATAGTCCCAAAGGCTAAAAACACGCAGCAACTACAAAACATATACACTAATTATTTTAAAAATCTCGAAACTTGGCTCAACAGGTGGAAAATTAAAATTAATGTTGACAAGACAGAGGCTGTACTCTTCACGAGGAAAAAAAGTTAACCCTCCTAACCTTTACTTATTTAATCAACTAATCAACTGGACTAATCATGCTAAATATCTGGGAGTTTATCTTGATAGTAAATTAACCTATGCTAAACATATTAACCATATTAAAACTAAATACAATATTTGTTTACGCATGCTTTACCCTTATATTAACAAAAACTCACCCCTATCACTTGAAAATAAACTTATAATTTACATGTACTATATGCGGCCCATTATTACTTATGCTTGCCCGGTTTGGGGTTCTGCTGCAAGGTACCACATTAATTATATTAGTAGAATTGAAAATAAACTGCTTAGGATGATCACTAACTCCCCATGGTACTTTAGAAATGATGATATTCGTCACAGTCTTGACCTCCCCTCTATTCAAAATTTTATGTTCAAGCTTGCCAGCAATTTTTATGCAAGTCTTGAATATTTCCGAATGATGAAATACGTAATCTTCCGAGATACGATTTCACTCTGCCGGAAAATGCTAAACGCCCTCGGGCCGTTCTTAACAATCTTCAATTGTCCTAGACGAACTGGATCGGTTGTCATGTGTGTTGTTCTTGCTGTCTTTTGGCAGTGAGTGCGACCCTGACCTGATTCTTTAGTCATCATTTCTAGCAGCTGTTCCTTCATTTCGTAGTGTTTAATTTTTTATTTTTTGTTTAATTTTCTTTAACTCCTTTTGTGTATTTATTTGCTGATCTATTTTAATTGTTTTTTGTTTACTTTTTTAATTTAACTGTAATCTTTCTAATTTAAATTTGGGGACTTAAATTCTTGCTCACTAACTTGTAATGCTCATATCTCATGTACATTTTACCAATGCCTTCATCCCAACAAGCCAGGTGTTTTAGGCCCTATGGGGACCAGGGGCACCGATAACCAAAAACTGACTGACTGAGCGCCTCATTCAGAACTTGGAGCTCACACTGCAAGGAGCTTTAAGCGAGTCTTCTAAACCTAAATTTAAACCTCCACCTGTTAGGTTTCCAAGCGTGCTTAAAAATGAAATTAAATATAGAAATGCACTACGTCGGTTCTGGAAAGAGTCTAGGGATCCAAACGCCAGAGCCGATTATTTCAGACAAGTGGCAATAGTAAGATTGATAACTAAGAAATTCTCGCAGCATTGATGGGAACACTCCATTCAGGCCATGACGCCTCAGACAACACTATTTAGACGACCGTCTTTGTTGCGTAAACCATTTACCAACATTCCATCACTTATACGCTCCTTTTTGCTTATGCACCTGAGGAGAAAGCCGAGCTTTTAGCTGACAGCCTACAAGATCAATTTGAAACAAACCACGACGTCGAAGATCATATTTTCTTTAGACGCACTAACACTACAGTAGCAGACTTCCTTCAACAATCACACGTTAATGATATCAGTCAGGTTAGTCCAGCTGAAGTCTGTGAATCCATCAAGAAAATTAAACCTAATAAGTCTCCTGGGATTGATCGCATTAGTAATCGAATGCTTAAGTCACTTCCATATACATATGTGCTATTCATCACTTATCTAATTAATTTCTTAATTGATAAGTGTTACTTCCCACAGAGCTGGAAAAACGCCGTAGTTATTCTTATTCCAAAACCTGATAGCAATAGGGCCTGCCCCCAAAATTACCGTCCAATCTCACTACTCAGGGGAGTGAGTAAAATATTCCAATACTCGATTCTTAAAAGCCTGGATCAGCACTGCACTAATCATAATATCCTCATTCCTGAGCAATTTGGGTTCAGAACCCAACTCAGTACTTCCCATCAGCTGATCCATGATGGCTTTATCAATCGTACTTTGACAAATATTTTTTAATTTTTTAACTCATACTCTTAACTTTAAAGTTATTCTTTTATTATTGATGATTTTGCAGTGTTCTTTTGGAAAATGTGATAAGAAATCTTTTTAAAGATTACTCGTATACAAACAAATTCTATTTCAGAGTTTCCAGCGACTGTTCCTGCTGTTGTGCTGGTAAGAAAATTTGCATTTACTCCTATACATGCTGCTGTTTTGTCTTGCTTCTCCTTCATGATTTTGCCTTTCTTTTTTTCACTAATCATTTTATTAAATTATTTAATACGAATTTCAAAATATTTTCTACTTGCTCTTATAAAGATTCCCAATTCATATATTGATACATCAATCTCAGTATTATCCTTCTGCTATTTCTTATCCTTCTTTATCTGTTACACAATCTAACACTTGTTTTCTGCTTTAATTCTTCTTTTATATTTCCCTGTGCATTGTCAGTCTTATCTAATATACTGAAAAAAAAATCATGTTGGAGGTAGTAGTAAGTACTAAATTTCTCCAAAAATGTGAACTTTGTAAAGAGTTATTCTTCAAAATCTTTTTATTGTTTAAAGAAATTTAAAATCATATATATCAAGGAGTGCATATTTAAACCATTTAATTCCATTTTAACCATTCCAGAAACCTAAGCTACCTTCTACTACATTGGGTGATTTTAAAAATGAATCTGATTGTTGTAAAAAAGATAATATTTCTAAAAAAGATCCTACTGTAAAAAATGAAATTAGCAATGCATGGTTAGAAGTTTCATCACTTTTGAAAAGAAATTATAATGCCTTTTATAAAAATTAATATGCCTTTTTTTTTTGCATTAAAAAACAAGGACGAAAACCTATAAAGTCCATTTTTGGTTTTATCCGTAGTGTAAAGATGTTTTTAATAATCTAATGACTAACCAGCTATAAGGGAATTAAAATAGCAGATGGGGATGTTATTCCGATAAAAAGCAATTCTTGGGAGGTTAACTTTCAGTGTAATAAATTGAAATCTTATACAGTACAATTAATAAAATTTGTCTCCTTTTAGATCGCTGTTACATTAAATGTGTACCACCATGTGGTCATCAATATAAATGTAATTACAATATTAACAATATCAATAGTTTATGTAAACATATTCATAAAGTTCATATATTATCTATTAATACAAGAATGCAAACTGTTGGTAATTTTATTGATATGGATAATAAGAAACTTCTCATGATTTCACAATGAACTATAACAAACTGTTAAATTATGCATCTAAGAAAGAAGAGTGTAAGCGATTATGTACAGTAGAACCTCTGTGAGTCGAACTTCAAGGGAGACGCCAAATAATTAGAGTTTTCAACTTGAGGATTTCGACTCATGCGAATTTTGTAAGGAACTATTCAACTTGTAGAGGTTTAGATTCTTCCTAATTTATTTTGAGTTTTCCTCTTTTGACAATGTTTCACAGCACTCATTTTTTGACAATATTATTCGTATAGTATTGTTAAAAAAGGTAAAGCCAATTGCAGTAAAACCAAACTACTTTTGATATTTTTGCTATAGACAAAAAGATTTGCTTCGCTAGAGCTCAAAAGAAATCAATAACAATAATAAGAATTTGTTATTTTATTTACTGTATACTCATACATTGTTTTCTAAGAAACAATGACGTGCATTGTCGGCAAATCCTTAAAGTCGGTAACTTATTTTTCTTCAAACTGTAGAGGTAATTAGTTTCAAATGATCGAGTTGTAAAATCAAACATTGCTAATGTTCGAGATACGTAGGCCCAATTTTTTTTTTTCCTGTGAATTATGGAGGGAGAGCAAATATAAACCAAAATGGTTTGTGGCGATTGACTAATTATTTGGACATATAGAGGGTTGAAATTTCGAGTAATGAAGGCTTTGGGGCTTGAAGGGAACAAAAAAAATGTTCTAGTTTTGGAGGTTTTCGACTTATCAAGGCTCTACTGTATTAGAATTAGGTGAAAATCTACAAGTTGGAGAATCACTGATTAAACACTGTACTAAATTCTCATAACACATTGGTAGCTGGAGTGCACATAGCTATAAATGTAAAACTAATCCTTTACATATTGACCATTGTTCATATGTTCTTCCGAATAAAAAAAAAAATTAGAGTTTTTTGAAACATTTTCATTTCCTAATTCTAATAAAAGATTAAAAGGTTCTGATAATTTCAATCTAGGACAAACATTTTATATTTTTCTTGGATTAATAATATATTAAGAATTAATTTCTTATTAATTCCTGTAAATATGAATTGCCATTGGATGTTACTTATAGCAAATATAAAGTGCAAAATGTTTGAATATTATAATCTATTAGGTAATGCTCCAAATGATGCTTACTTTTAAAAGATATATTAAATTTTGGTAGTCATTGGCAAATAACTTTTCCAAGTTGTCTTCAAAAAGACAATTTTAAGAGTTGTGTTTAGATTAATTTTATTTTTTGATGTGCATAATAATAGCTAATGCGAGAATGCAATACTTTTCTATTTAGAGAATATATATAAAATAAACAAGATTTATGAAACTAAAAGTATCCAAATGGTTTTAAATAATCAATAGAAAAGCAAGATATTGTGTTTTGTTTATAGTTATGGATCACCTCTGACGATGACAAGACACAAGAAGCTGACATCTTTTTGTAATGATTTCCATATATGTATCTGTATTTATTAAAGCATTTTTTAAAAATAAATATCTAATTGAAATTTAACTTGTTTCTGTGTATTCTTTTATTAGCATATATAAATTTGTTTCGATATACACATAAAAAAAAATGTTTGATTGGCATATAAAATTTTGGTACTTACGTACTAACGGTACCTTGGCGACAATTAGTGAAAACGCGCCAACCGCCGCTACAGATTTGGCGGTTTTTAAGTGGCGCCAATCCACATTTAAAAAACAATCAAAACGCTTTCAAAATATTTTTATTCAAAACAAAATATATAAAACACTTCATTTAAAATCAAAACAATAAAATATATAAAACACTTTATTTAAAATCAAAACGATTTAAAAATGCCGACCACAACGACTTTTACGTTTAGTAAGCAAACTTTCATCAATTTCCACAATGCAATCTGGCCACCTACCGTTTTTTTTGGTTTATTCACCATATCCAAGACACATAATTCACGCATCTAATTGTTCCAACCGATAACAGTTTTATCCGATATATCAAGTTGCTTTTCACAGAATTTAATCGACGTCAACTCCTCGCACCAGCAGTATATGATTCTCAAAGCTGTACGAAATGGAAGTCTGCTGCCTTCAAACCAGTTGTCTCTCCGGAATCCCACACGATGAGCACGCCGACCGGAATTGCATTTCCAAAACTTACGTTCACCAAAAGAAAGTTTCATTTCATGCGAATTAGGACATTTTCGTTGTTTTAGTAAAATATTCCGCTCCTGGAAAAATAAAATTGCATCGTTCTCCGTTTCTGGCAAATCCCAAATACGCATTTTCGTATCACAACAATATGGCGTCGAAACTCAGCAAATCTGCAGCCGTTAAGATTGCCGCCACTGAAAAACCGCCAAATTGCAGGGGAGCCATTGGCGACACGTTTGCCCCGTTTTTAACGCCAAGTTTGTCGCCAAGGTACCGTTAGCACGTAAGTACCAAAATTTTTTTAATATTTACAGCAATGAAAATTCAAATTTAGCTTGCAATAAATTACATTAATATATTACATGTTTAAGTGGATAAATATGGTTGAAACTACATAATATAATTGCAAATAAAATAAAAACAGTTTTATTGTAGAAGTTCAGAATGCTAATGAAAATTATCTAATTTCTTGTAAAGGGTTTTAAACAGTTTCAGGTAAATTAAATCACTTGAAGTAATATGTACATATAAGAATAAATATATAATTACTCAATTTAAAATTGATGCATTAACATGAATTTATTACATTACGTAGAAGACAAAATATTGTACTTAATAAAATGAAATTGTTTGACTTCAAATTAATAAAGATTATTTTATTTGCAAAATATTTTTTCTGGTATGAAGTTGGGTATTGGGAATCAAATGACTTGAAAGTTAAAAATTGGGTAGTAATTATTTAAATATTTCTTAAATAAAATTAGATAATTTTATAGAAAATTTTGTTCCATAATTACAAAAATTGCCCATTTAAAACTAACCAGCAAATTGATCAGTAAGATATTTAAAGTAGTTCACAAATGTATATAAGTTTATGTGCATATGCCTACCAGGGAGCATTGTGTTCAGAAAATTTAAGGATTCCAGTCCTAAAACTTAATGTAACACATTCTGAAAATGTTTATTCCTCTCTGAAATAGATATGCTTAAAGAATTCATGAGATTTCTGTAGGCAGTGGTAAAGTGCAACATTTTCTTCTTCCCAAGTGAATTAAGTATAGGAATACCTAGTCATTTCAAAGATTTTATAACAAGTTTTTCACACTTAAACACAAAGGGTGCTGCACCAAACAAAAATTATCGCAACGAAATTGGGCAGGCAAATGCAATCTAAGATTTAGTGCCCTGAATAAATAATTGGAACTCTAGAACACTTGGAAGATTTTTAAAAGAATGAAGTGCAGTTTTAGATCTTAATTGGTTATAGGACTTGTTTCTAATTTTTAAAAATTATTTCAATAGGGAATATGACCAGACATTTTTTTATTTTCAAAGGCAAGAGAAAATGACAAACTCTTACGAGATCAAAACAGTGTAAAACACAAGAAAAAAGCCAATGTCTCATCAGAAAAGTTCTAGCACTCCAATATCTTTTCACCTCGCAGTCCCCGTGCAAAGGAGGGCATTCTGTTATATGCTGCCTGCCCATGATCTTGCCTTTCCCACAGAGCGGGCAATTTGGGTTATCAAAAATGCCAATGCAGTGCAGATGGCCTACAGCAAGTCTAAATCTCACGAGGTTCTTCTGAAATAAGTCTTATTTGATTTTTGATATAAAGATTCATAGAATGAAAAGAGTTGCAAGTATTTGACAGTGGACTATCAGTGTGCCCTTCTTAGCCAGCAAATTTGCCTGATCATTACCTAAGATGTCACAGTGTCCAGGGATCCACTGAAGAGCAATGTGTCGTCCCTCTACCTTCAATCTTTCAAGAAGACCTCGATATTCGAGGAGGGTACTTCATATGACCCGATAGCCGGAATGGCAGCCCCTGAGTCCGACATCAAAACCACCTTGCTGTAAAGGTGTTTGGGGATAAGTTGCTGCCCATCCACACACATAGCTATTAGCATAGAAAGAAAAAAATGGAAGAATATATCACCGATCCGATATTTGGGGAATCAATCAAGGAGGCATCTGCATAAATATGTAACCATTCAGATTCGGGGTGGCGTATATGGATGGTCTCAAGGGCTAGGATCTTCAAGTTCTCCAGTGGCAACTGACTCTTAAGAGTTGGTTGAGCAAGATTCATATTAGTAGTTATCTCGACATTGTTCAAGAAATTTGGAGTTTCAAAAATCTCTGAACATTTACCTCGTCAATTTCCAGATCTGTCCTTAAGTCTGCCTCTCTTACGAGTTCGTACACAATAAGAAGTATATGTTACCATTTAAAAGAAAACATGCAATATTTTTTGAATGAATGGTTAAACAATGCCAACATATAGCTTTAAGAAGATAGCTCTTAACTGAGAGAGATTTCAGTACATGTGTTATAGCATCTGTTACATTATCAATGATCCAACAAATAACAGTGAAAATCTGAAGTTATGGTTTGGGGAACCATTTCATTTGATAATGGGATCTTTCGGTTGTCATCTGGGACCCTCCCTAGGCACGGAGCCCTGCTAACTTTATTCTACTCCTCCTTACGCTGCATTTTTTTTCAGGGATTACATTTCGACAGGATAATTTACAGTCAACTAAGGCAATAATTTCTACTGAATGCTTTCTTCTTGTCAAACATTTACAGGATCTGCGTGAACAGCAGAATATTCCAAAATACATCAGATAGGGCTGATCTAGTTGGAAATCACGTAGTTTGACATCCGACAACTCTATGATTCAACGCCTTATCGTTTGGTTCTCTAGTTGTAGTTGTATCGCCTAAATAAAAATTAATTTTTTTTTAAATTTTCTGCTTCGTTAGCGAGATCAGAGTTTAACACTTTCAGAAATAGTGTATAACATTTCGAAGAGTCCTAGTTTCTATTTTCGCCTAATCTTATTTTCCGAAAGATCATTTATTATCATTATCCATACAAGATATGAAAACAAGCATCAATTGCAAGTAATGATAGTATGAAACCAATTGTACTACACATTTTGATAACATTATAGGTACACTCATGGAAACATTATTCCGCAGCAAAAGTTTTTCTTAAGAGTATTGAAATAAATGTGTTTAATATTAACAACAGCTTGCAGTTGAAGGTTTTTGTATCCGTATGTCGAACGTCAGAAAAAATATGGAAACTGTAAAAAAATGAGTAGCAGTTTACAATTTGGGAATGATGTGGGTGACAAGAAGTCTGTTTGGGCTGTGTGATGCTCTCCGGTCATATGAGACCGGGACCTACGAGTTAAAGTGGATTCCGAACCACTACAAACATCCATGGCACCTCCGGGATTTGAACCCGAAACCTGTGGTACCGAGCACTAGCCACTCGGCCCCGACTAGGATCATATGAGGAAATCTTGGAAATGCAAGCATACAGAGGTAGTGACTAGATAATTTAACATTTTTGCACATGTTCGCCTACTTCTGGATGCCAAGTGCACCGATGCAGCTTTTGCCCTGTGTGATAATATTCAAACTCACTGGGTTACATTTCTTTCCCTTTTTTAATAATATTTAAAGAAATGATGAAATATGTATTAAGAAATAAAGTAAGCTAATAGTAATTAGACTTTTAATAAATAAAGTTTTTGTTAGCACAATGTTTGAGTCAAAATTACTAATTTCTTTGTATACATCTACTACACTATGTTAATAAAAAGAAAAGAAAAAACAGGAATTAAATTATAATAGTTTTAAAATATCTTTCAAATGGTACAATTGACAACAATTTATGTTGTTTCACTACATATGTTTCCTCATTATTTCAATAATATTTTTAAGTGTTCTTTACACCTCGTATTTTGTTATTAAACTGATTTTTTCAACAGATCCAGGTTTTTAATCACATTCAGATATGAAGATTTAGCAGTAGTGTGCAAATGCATTTTAAAATTACACAACCACCATAACTTTTAGCTAAACATTCTACATTATTATTATCGAAACGTAAAGAATCTAAATTCTAAGTTGCAAATTATTCTTCACTTGACTTGAATGTATTTATAGAAGTCACGAGGCTTCTAACAATTTTTTTTACAATTTATTTTTCTAGTTATGTGATTTTTAGGTACATGTGTGTGCATTTTAATAAAAACTTAGCAATTTTTTTCTTTCACATTTAACCTACTTTTGTGCTATCTTAAAAAAAAAATAAAAAATTGATAAAATTATATTAAAAAGTAGATATGAGGTAAAGAATTTAGATCATATTATTGTAACATGTTTTAAAAAAATTCTTCTCTAACATAGGATCATCCATTATAATGAATTTGACAAAATATTTTGAGGGGTTTTTTTAGATAGAAAAATGACATACTTTTAACTTAATTTGCTTATATGTGTACAGCTATTTAAAATAACTGCAAGCAATTTTTAATTTTAAGGAAAAATGTTAATAAAAATTAAATTGAATATAACATCTAATTTACTATGTTCTTCTCTTGTAAAATATGCAAAGAAATTTAAAAAAAATTGATATCTATTTTTTTATAATTAAAATGTTAATATTAAAATTTGAAATCCATATTTCCTCATTTCTTTTCAGAAAACTAATAATTTCTATAAATACACTTTTTCCCGCTGTAAGATAGATTAAACCTAGAAATTAAGCATGCCAAATTTCAACCTTAGAATAACTCAACCAAATCATCATTAATTTTTTAATTAGATAATTCTTTTACAATCTTAATTTTTTTCCATAAACTTTTTGTATTTTTTACTTTAAGCATCAAAACTTTTTTTTGCTAAGGACATAACAAGTCTTTTCCAAAGATATCCACCTATAATAACTGACTTTAAAATGATTAAGTTGAAGTTTGAATGCATTAAGAATCAAATTTAATTTATATTTAAATTATTAGCATTGAATTAACTTATTAGGTATGTTTCTTATTAGACTTTTATTAATTTTACCTACAATGAAAACATATATTTTTATAGCATTTTATTAACCATCACTATGTATATTATATTATTACAGATTTTTTTCCTTTAAATAAATTCTATATGTATTTTGCAAATAAAATTGTCTTTTGTCGAAGTATCTTCAAATTCACAAACAACAGGGATCAAAATATATTCATAATCTAAAAATGAATATGTAACATACATTTCAAGACAATAATTTAAAAAATAAGCACTGTTATAAATATACAGATTTATGCTAATTATTATGTCATCTTAATGTTAATCATCATTAATATTCCATGAGCAATATAAATTATACATCATTCAGTTATCTATAATAAAATGTATAAAAAAACATTTAAAAAATATAAATAGTAGATAAAATTGAATTGAAATAAACATCCTCAATTGAATTCATATCAAAATATTTTGGGTTAGTGAAAAATTTTTTTTGGAAAACTCAGATGAATTAAAAAGTTCAATAATGAATTATATAAAGAAAATATTATTTTAATAAATAAAAATTAATGAATTACATTTAATTATTATTAAATCTTCAAATACAATTAAATAGGAATTAGATAATGGATGGCAGAAAGTAGATGAACCTGCCACGATTATTGGCAGGGATTACAAAACTATCAGAACAATTATTGGAGAATCTTTAATAGAAAAAATTTTAATGAAAAGTTTGCCCCCACTGAGCTTTCAAGTCGTTAGAAGGATACTTACTGAGAAAAAGGATGAATATAGTAGCAAATTTTTATCAGCACACAAAACCTATTATATACATCAATATTATTATCATATTTCTGAAAAGAATATTAATTAAATAAATTTAATTTATTATAAAATTTTAGACTGTTCAAAAGATCGAAAAAATAATTAAAACCAGTAAGTATTGTTTACAAAGTTCAGGCAAAATATGTATATATTTTATATAAACTGCTTCGCAATAATTCATAAACTGACTAATATTTTAAGCAATAAAAAACTACAAATCAATAAAGTAAAATTATTAATCATTTATTGAATTAATCAAAAAAATTGCAACAAATTACACCGAACTATATCAGTAATGGACGTAAATAATATTTGTTTACTAATACTAGACGCATTGAATTGTGGGAAAAAATGAGGAGTTGCGGGAGAGAATGAGGAATCATGGGAAAAAAGTGAACAGGAGGGTTGTCCGTTTCTGCAAAGCGCATCGTCCATGGAAAATATGCGGGTTTCTTCCATACCACACGCGCAGGTTAAGCACGAAAGACCCATGAAACTCCGACTTGAAATCCTAAAAGACCTCTTGGAAGGCACAATTCTCTCCTCAACACCTTTCGGTGGGCTGTTTATGGACTACGTGAGGCCCACCAATGTTACTAGACCTCAGAGAGCAAAAGTACTTCTAGAGGAGCCTCCAATCAAATTGCAGTATTTCGGTGACATCAAGGAAGGAAAAAAAAGTGCATTATATTTGGCGATATTCGCGTTTTGAACTAAATATGATATTGCTTTTACTGTTCGTCGTTCATTTGCATTTTGTATTAGCTACTGTTCGTCGTGTTTTGCAATGAATTCGATTGAACAACAAATAGTTTTCAACAATGCATGAATATGTATTATGCATTTATCTGTTTCTGTATACATTTGATTATTATATATTATTTATTCTTATTTTTCTAATTTTAAATAAAATTGAATCTTGCCTTTTATTATATTAATTACTTTTTCGGATATTTCATCATGAAAAAAGGCATACTTATTAAAATGTAAAACTATTTTCTGTTATTAAAACAACATTTTTTTTTTGCTTATATATTTTTATAGACTCATTCTTTTAAAAACTGCATTCTAAACTGTTAATTCCTTTTTCCTTCCTCTTCTATCATGTATGAAAACTGATTCTTTCAATAATTATCTATTTAATATATACCATATTATTATATAATAAGGTACGATTTACGGTTCATTTCACAATTCTCTTAACTCTCACATGTGCTTGGTACAAGGGAACGAATACATTTAAATGAGAGAGAAAGGGTATAATGGAAGCTCGACATTTTTAATTCAAAATATATAAGAATTAAAAAAATATAAGAAGTTAATTAGTTTCATTAAGTTTTATAATAAAAGCCAAAACAATATTAAAAATATATAGTAAGGTACTGAAAAATATTTCCTGCTAATATTTTTTAAAACAAATACTCAAAACTATTCGATTTTTTTAATAAAATAATATTATCAAAATGCTAGCATATTACTATATATTAAAATGTAAAAATATTAAAAATATATATATAAATAAAAAATATATATATTAAAATACAATCATATTACTATATATAATTATTGAGACTTGAAAATACCCTGCAAAGCATTATAGAAATTTTGGAAGTGCCCCTATAAGACAAATTTATTAGCATAGAAAATCTGAACAAATATATTTTATTGAAACTTTTTGTGAACTATTATACATGAGAGTATTTTGATATAAAGAACTTAACATATCAATACAAGGATCAAAGGAGAAATAACAAGTTATGAACTAGAAACATGATCAATTTTGCATAGCTAGAGCAACAGCGGTCACTTAATTTATCACGTGCATCGTAGAAACACCGTCAAACAAAACCATGATAACTTGCTTAAAATTGAAAATTTATATGATAAGTGTTTCATATTTAGGGCCCTCAAAAACCTGAAATGATAGAAAGAAATTGTGCATGAATGTTCATAACTTGCATCTACGAAATTGAAAAACACAAATATCAAAAGGCATTGCATGTGTAGATCAAAGAAGAACACTGATTATTTATACACGTTAATAGGAGAGAAACAAGTTGTTCCAGGAAATCATTGAATTAAAAATAAAATAATTGTAATATCCTAAATACACTGAAGTGACAAAAGTCATGGGATACCTCTTAATATCGTGTCGGCCCTCTTTTCGCCCGGCGAAGTGCAGCAACTCGACGTGGCATGGACTCAACAAGTCGTTGGAAGTCTTCTGCAGGAATATTGAGCCATGCTGTCTCGATAGACGTCCATAATTGTGAAAGCGTTGATGGTGCAGGATTTTGGGCACGAACAGACCTCTCGATGATGTCCCATAAATGCTCGATGGGATTCATGTCGGGCGATCTAGGTGGCCAGATCATTCGTTGGAATTGTCCAGAATGTTCTTCAAACCAATCGCGAACAGTGGTGGCCCGGTGACATGGCGCATTGTCATCCATAAAAATCCCATCGTTATTTGAGTACATGAAGTCCATGAATGGCTGCAAGTGATCTCCAAGTAGCTGAACATAAGCATTTCCAGTCAATGTTCGGTCCAGTCGCACCAGAGGACCAAGTCCATGCCATGAAAAAACAGCCCACACCATTACGGAGCCACCACCAGCTTGAACAGTGCCTTGCTGACAGTTTGGGTCCATGGCTTCGTGGGGTCTGCGCCACACTCGAACCCTACCATCAGCTCTTACCAACTGAAATCGTGACTCATCGGACCAGGCCACAGTTTTCCATTCATCTAGGGACCAACCGATATGCTCACGTGCCCACGAGAGTCGCTGCAAGCGATGTCGTTCTGTCAGTAAAGGCACTCGAGTCGGTCTTCTGCTGGAATAGCCCAAGAAAGCCAAATTTCTCCGCACAGTTCTAACAGACAAGTCCCTTGTACGTCCCACATTGATTTCTGTGGTTATTTGACGCAGTGTTGCTTGTCTGTTAGAATTTACGACTCTTTGCAGACGTCGCCGGTCTCGGTCGTTAAGTGCAGGCGGTCGACCACTGCGCTGTCCATGGTGGGATGTTATGCCTGAAATTTCATACTCTCGGCACACTCTTGACACAGTGGATCTGGGAATGTTGAATTCCCTAACGATTTCCGAAATGGCATGACCCATGCGTCTAGCTCCAACTAACATTCCGCGTTCAAAGTCTGTTAATTCCCGTCGTGCGGTCATCATCACGTCAAAACTCTTCACATGAATAACTTGAACAGAAATGAAAGCTCTGCGAAAGCACTGCGCATTTATACCTGTTCTACGCGATGCTACTGCCATCTGAAAATTTGCATATTGCTATCCCATGACTTTTGTCACTTCAGTGTATGTATAGATATCATGGGTTGCTTCTTTAGATAAATTTGTTGAAAGTCAACTTACAAATGGAAGAAAAAATGCCAAAACAAGTAACACATCCTTTACTGAATTTTAGTTTTTGAATGCAAGTCGTTCATCTTTATCATTGGATGTATATATGCATAATATAAAGTTTTTATTGTAAACCTTTTTATGGTGAAATTTTAAGTAATCATTACAAAATGTTGCATTAATGGCAAGTAAAGAAAATTCATCTCTTTCAAATTTCCAATGCCATACACTTTATTATATATATATATATATATATTATATAATAAAGTGTATGTCATAGTATATTGTATATTGTATATTGTTGGCATATTGTATATTTTTAAAGGATTGCAATTTTTGATATTTATTAAAAAGAATTTCCTTAATTTTATTATTAACCATTTTACTATTATTAACCGAACTTAGGGCCGGATTTAGATGAAAAGAGGCCCTAGGCTATTCCCCTTAGGAGGCCCTTTCACCTCCCAATTTTAAGTTGGTAAATTACATGAAAGATAGTAAAATACACCATTACTGTGATATATATCAACATGTTAAATGAAACACGTTGTGATTGGTACTAATCTTTATAAAAAATGTGGCACAAAAAAAAAAAAAAAAAAAAAAAAAGTCGAGAACACTTATTTGGACATTTATTCTCAGCACCCTATATAGTACTTGTAACAATAACTAATCAAACATAACGCACAACATTTACAAAGAAACGAAATTCAAATAATAAAAATCTTTGGCCACGAAAATAAAATATGTAATAATAATTATCCTATTTTCTATCAAATTAAGTGAAATATATGCAATACATTGAAGATTAAAGCAAATTCAATTCAGATAAATTTATTTCATAATAATTCGCATTTAAAGTTTATGAATTTTGAGTTTTAAATTAAACCAAAAATTGAACTTTGTTCAAACAAAATCCTGATCACGAAAAAGAAAATATCAAATTGTATATCATATTAAATTCTATGTTAATAATTATTTTATTTAAGAACTGATTCAATCCAAGTATACATTAATTCGAAATAGTAGATTAGAAGAATTTCTTTCTAAACTTTTTCACACAGAATTCTTCTATAAGTTCATCAAAATTTATTTTTCTGAAGGTTTCATTTTCGATGCACAAAATATTTAATGAAGACAACTTTGTTATTTTTATGTTTGTTTATTAGTCATATGTGTAGAATTTCTCCTTATTTTCGATTCAGTGTGTTAGTGTTTACTGTTTTTAGAATAGTGACATTTTAATTTTGCTAACAATTTGAATGTAGGCCCCTCTTGATCTCGAGGTCCTAGGCTGAAGCCTAGTTAGGCTATTGGGAAATCCGGCCCTGACTGAACCCTTTATTAACCGAATTACTTTTACATTTACTTTATTATTCGTGGATGGATTACTCGTATATACGTAAGTGGAATAAAATGGTCGCTGATTTGCAGTGTGTTCAGCATTGCATTGAATTATGTAAATTTCATTTGTTCATAGTGCGCATTCTTCTGTTTTGTATTTAAGGCAAAGGAAGCCGAAATCTATGTTCTCATTTTTTAATTGATTTCCTGGATTGTGATTATCGATAGAATTAAAGAATTCTTCAGAAACGGGCTTAAGGAAGTCTTTAAGTGGAGGAATATTAATGGCCTGCTGCACTTACGAATTCCTCATATAACATTCAGCTGCAGTGATTCGTCTGAGAGTGATATTTTGAAAAGTTTTAACGATCTTTAACTCTGACTTAGGGACATGAGTCATTCGTAAGTACTCATAGGTCGTAGAACAGTTGCATACAAAAG
>BPLQ01006190.1:16810-47971 GCA_021605075.1 Caerostris darwini
AAATAAAGAATCAAATATCAGAACTCTATGTAGCATTCATAAAAAGAAGAAATTCCCCGTTCTAGGAACCAGTTGAATGGACCGGACGTAGTAATAAAAAATTACAAAGGAACACAATAACAAACCAGCCTCCCTATAACTTTTAGCTGCTGTGGATGGTTTCAAATCTCCAATTTTATAACAACCCAATAAAGGGGACTTGTTACAATAAGTACGTAATGTAAGCCGTTGGCCATTTCATTGTTATTAGTGTGAGAAAAACAGGCTACAGGAGCAACAGTTTAACTTCAGGAAAAAAAAAAGGCAATGAAATTTATTTTACATTGATGATTTACTATGAAAAAATCCAATTTGATATTTATCGAAGTTTTATCGCACAAATACATAAAGATATATATTACATAAATAAATAAATGAACTAAAAAAAATAAAATAAAATCATAAATACGAAAAAATATATATCTATGTGCTCTCTCATTTGATCCCAACATTCTGGAACTTTGTTGTGTGTTTGATCTCACATTTAAATGTTTACTTATTTTATATTACTATTAGAAATGACTTAAAATATTGAATCGCAAGATTACTTAGCGTATTCTATGTATGATGTTTGTGTAAAACTATTTAATCGCCCTTTTTTATTGTTATTTAAACAAAATCTATGCATGGTAATTTTGAGAGCCGTTGTAAAAATTTTCTGAAATGTGCCATTGAATTAAAAATAGATTTTCTTCTCATATTTTATGTGTATGTAATAAAACATATATAACTTGTTTTTATAATTCGTAGAACTATATATATATATATATATATATATAAACTCATGTTTGTGAAAATTGCAACACCATGAAGGACTTACGCGAGTGAGCTGAAATTTTCAGGAAATGCAAATTAGCGCATGATATGCAAATGATTAGAATTTCAAATCCGTAGCGCATGCGTATGCTGAGCAGCGCCCTCTGAACGGCGGATGGATCCGAATAAATACACGGCTGTAGCGAAGCGTGTATGGTTATTGGTGGTTATTTACTAGTGGTAAACGTTGGCTCAATCGTTACTTATGCCTCTTCGACGAAAGAGAGCGAGATTTGAACAACTTACAGAGTTTGAACGGGGGAGAATCATCGGCCTTCGTGAAGCTGGATTGTCTTATCGTGCAGTAGCCGCTCGTGTTCAGCGTAACAGCAGCACAGTGATGCGTCTTTGGAAGCAGTGGACGGACGAGTGTCGGACAACTCGGAAATCCGGGAGTGGACCCCGAAATGTGACGTCAACTCACGATGATAGACACCTGGTCCGCATGGCGCTGACGGACCGTACAGCTTCCTCTAGACAATTGGCAGCACAGTGGTCAATAGTTACAGGTGTTTCATTGTGTGCTTCATCAATTCGTAGACGTCTGCTGCAGCGTGGACTGCGCGCAAGGACTCCTTTATACAGGATCCCTCTCACGCTAAACCATCGCCGCCTGCGGCTACAATGGGCCGCTCAGCATAGAGACTGGCGTGCTGATTGGCAGCATGTCGTGTTTTCTGACGAATCCCGCTTTAATTTGTGGTACCATGATGGCCGCATTCGTGTCAGACGCTATGCCAGTGAACGCCACCTTCCGGAGTGCATTATCGAACGCCACAGTGGACGAACACCCGGAGTTATGGTCTGGGGTGCCATAGCATATCATGGACGATCCCAATTACTAAGAATTGTGGGCAATCTGAACAGCAACCGGTACATCAGTGAAGTTCTACAGCCCCAAGCTGTTCCCTTCCTTCAAAGCTTGCCAGGCACTGTATTTCAACAGGACAATGCCCGCCCTCATATCGCTCGGACTGTTCAATCCTTCTTTGCAACGCGACAGGTACAGCTTCTTCCTTGGCCTGCGTATTCCCCGGATATATCGCCGATTGTGGGATTTCGTTGGTCGGCGTCTCGCTCGTGATCCTCGTCCTGTTGCTTCTGCAGACGAACTTTGGGTGCGCATACAAACAATATGGAATGCTCTTCCTCAGGCAGACATTCAAAATTTGTTTGACACTATGCCACGTCGTGTATTAGCACTTATTGCGACGCGTGGTGGCTACACAAAATACTGATTCTGATCTCTTGTTATTGTTTGTTTGCTTTAAACATTTAATCATTTATTCGTACCACTACCACTCAACTGTGTATTAAATTTCATTCAATTATGACGATTCCTTCATGGTGTTGCAATTTTCACAAACATGAGTTTATATTAACTTTTGATGTACGTAACTAAAGATAAGCGTGGGAACTTGTGCTTCATTTCTTATTACTTAAAAGTTATGCAAAAGAGAAATTAAAATAAGAAATCCGATTTTTTTTCCTCTAAATTTCTTTCTAGTTAATCATGAATCACAGCACGAATAAGCTCTATTTAATTACATATTGAATATAATTTTTTATGATAAAAATTATAAAAAGTAAAAAAAATTTCTGATCATGTTCTTATTTGAATCCATAATTAGAATTACTGTATAAATTGAAAATGAAAATATAAGAAAATTTTTTTGACAATCTTCAAAAATATTTTTTTTCCAAACAAAAGCTTATCAAATTGAATATAGTACTTATCTACTAAAACAGCATAATACCTGTGCATATTTTCAAATTACAAAAAATGTTAAGCTCTAGGATTTAAAAAAAAATAAAAACGTTCATTTTATTAAATAAGTGTTTTAATTTGTTTAAATGTTATAAATTACAACCTCATTAGTTACTGATTGCAAGCTTCATGTTATATTTGAATAATTATAAAACATATTTTAAAAATAAATTTTAATAAGATGACAATCGGAAACATATTTGCTTTCTCTAGAATACACAACAAACTAACAGATTGCTTTATATATAATGAAACTAATTTTTATGCTATTTTGTAAATAATTTTACATTAAAAGACACATGAAAAGATTTTGAAATCTAATTAAAACAAATTATCTAACATTTGATTTATTAATTGAAATTAATATTTTCGTGCTTATTTGCATAAATTATAAAGAAGACAAAAAATTTCTTTGGTTTATTTAGTATTAGCAAATATCTGTATTTTATACATAAAAATGCAAGATAATTTCAAATTAAATGTAAAACGTTCTTCAATAAATTATTCTATCTTCTCTCTACAATAAAATACTACTACTGTTCTTTTTATGATAAATTTAATTTAGTTTTACATTTAATTGCAATCATTTAAATTGTAATCATTTAGTTTTTTTTTTTATTTTTAGTCAATACTTTTGAGTACAAATATACTTTTCATTATATTAAAACACAGAAAACTTATTTTAATTTTAGATTGTTGTATTTATTTTAATCAATTTTGTTTATATATATTTAAAATGTTTTTTAAAAAAGTTGCACTCTCGAGAATACGGCATGTCAATGCGACCCAATACTATTGCTGCTCAAGTAGAGCCTTAGAGAGCAAAAGTACTCCCAAAAGAGCCACCAAGCGACCCAGTAAAGATTATCGCCAAAACGAGTTTGGCTCAGTTCCCTTTTTGCCAAAAACGTCAACAGGGTTGCATAGTTTACGATGGCCAAAGTAGCTTTTGGATTGGCGGCTCCTCTGGGAGTACTTTTGCTCTGTAAGGTCTAGTATCAATGTTTCACCTTCACTTTTCGGCCACGTAGCCTTAGGAGGGAGGTGAAGTGTGGAGAAAGAAAGAAAATGTAATTTATGTGAGTATATTTTGAAAATAAAATCATATTTGAACTTTGACTTCTTCAAATGGCAACACACTTATTTGTTTACTAAAGAAGCCACTATCTTTGTAAATGGCATATTTCATTAATTGTTTTAAATAGCAATCTTCACGTTTTTAACAAAAGTGAAATACAGAGAGCTACAATCAGAATCTGAAATATATGAATTTGATAACTGATGTGATGATAAATTATCATCGGTAAAAAAATTTATTTTCCCAAAGTAGGGATTTTTTAATAATAATTTCATTATTTTTTATTAATTGCTTATATTTGCATTTTATATTTTACATCTATGCATACTGACACAGAACTGAAAACAAATTCACCATTGAAAATTATCTTTATATTATTTTTTCCACATTGGTTACATCTCCCTTTTAAATCCATTCACCTTTTTATTTGCAGATATTCCATATTTAAATCTGTACAAATATTCCATTTGCAATTTTTAGTTGAATATAGTATTAGGCTAATTTTTAATTTAATTAGTTTTTAGTCTAAAAAGGGTGCAATAGTAAAATTCAGTGCATCATTGTTGTTATATATATTTACATTTGATAATTCATGTAATATTTTAATATGCAGTTTAAACACTTATTATGCAGTTAAGTTTTCTTTGTCATAATCTGTTATATTATTTTTTTAAACATTTTATTTAGACTTCAAATCAATAACTTTTATTTATACTGGGGCCCATTCTTTCTAACAAACATTATATATACTTTTAACTAATGCATTAATTTTTAATTCATTAACTAATTCACCTTTTTTTTTTTTTTTTTGTTCAATTTCCTATTCCTAAATAAAATTTGTTACTGCATATTACCTTTTGTAAATTAATTATAATATTTTTCGAATTATATAATTGATTTTATTTTTCAATTTACATTAATTATTTATTTAATGTATATATATATTCAATAAATAATTCATGTAAATTAAAAATTCAAATCAATTGTAAATTTTGAAAACTCATTTATGTTGCATAAACAAATAACAGAGTGGGGTTTATTTATAGACGGGTAAAAAAAGTCTAAAAGAAACATATATATATGTAAATATATATATAAAATGTTTCATTTGTATTATTCTCAAATTATGAGGGTAATCAAAAAAGATATTATTAGAAATTAACTAATATAAGATTCTCTTTTAGAAGTTTAAATTAATTCCTATTTCTATGCATTCAAAACATAACATGTAGGTAGATTAATTCAAAATGCTACATATTTGTAAGAATTAAAACCAATTATGAAAAAAAATATGAAAAAAAAAAAATATTGTGATTCTAAAACTATTCTTCAGGTAGTTCCTCACTAAAACATCAAACAGTGATACACTTACTCATATATAGATTGATATGTTACAAAATTAAATATATATATATATATATATTGAGCCTAGAAAAAAACATCCTTTATTTCATCCTTGAAGTTGCATGATGCAGAAAAAAATGGAACAGTTTTTTAAATTAAATGCATTAATTATATTTTTATTTCTTCCTAAAATCGATTCTCAATATTTATTGAAAAAAAATATGTAGATATTTATGAATCATTCTTCTATTATTTGCTTAACATTTCCTGATATTTATTTCTATTTTAAGTGTGGGATTATTTATGTTTTCATACTATTTAAAAGTTTTTTTATTATGAATTTAAATTTAACTTTTAAAACAATACAATGTTAAGTTTTAGTAAAAAAACAAAATTATTGTTTATTTGTTGTGAAACTTTTCATTCTTGAAAAGTCATTTAAGTTGATTTCTTAAGATTACATTCTTCTAAAGTTTTTCACTTTATAAGAGTTAATAAATAATATGTCATTGATAAAGAATTAATGTAATATAAAATTATGTCGTTAATTACTCTCTACTTACCATGAAGGCACATTTGAAAATTTAACAAACAATTTTTAAATATCAATTTTATAGAGAGTTATATTTCATATAGAATTTAGAAGTGTATGTGAAAACACATTTTCAAAACTATTTCTGTGGAAAAAATAAATCTTCACATGAAATAGTGTTGATTCATTACATTAGTGTCATTCATACGTGTAGATAAATGAAGAATTTTTAATTTAAAAAATTTCAATTTCAATATAATACAATTTATTTTTAATTATTTTATTTTTGACATTTTCGTTTGAATTATATGTTGAAACTTAATCATAATCGCTTCAGATTCCTGATAAGGTTTTTCTATTTTGTGCCATTATGTTAATATGAGCAACAAAAATTTTTTTTTATTTTAGAATGAAAGAGAAACAATTTTCTGTTATAAATTTTGGATGTTTATTCAGTTAGAATTTTTTTTTTTTTTGTCATTATTATTATTATTATTATTTTTGCTTTAGATTTTTTTTTATCTCTTAATTAGTAATTGTAATCTCACTTCTCAAACACTATAAATAATTCCAAATCTTGATTGCAATTGTCAAACGTTATTGATGTGAGAATATATTTCAGAACTTTTCTTATTCTATAGGGTAAACATGTTTGAAAGATCATTGGTGATTGTTTCCTTAATTGCATTATTTAAAGCAAGATGATAAAACAGGCTGAGTTATTATCACAATTCAAATTATACAAGAATATATATATATTTTTTTGAATTACATAATTTTTAAATAACTTTTAATTATGACTAAAAGGAAAAAAAATTCCTTATAAAATTAATCTTTATTTAAAATGCATAAAATAATTATTGAACTTAAAAAGATAATTTATCTCATAATTTAATCAAAACAAAAGATTAAATAATTATCTTTACAAAATTAATCTACAATTTTATATTGCAGATATATTAAAATTATATGATACATGTACACTTAAATAACAAAATCTGATAATTGTATTGTTATTCAAAAGTATAATTTCCATCTTTAAATTTGGTGTAGATTAGAATATTTTTCTAAATATAATGTTTTTATAAAAAAGTTTGAATATAGGTTTATGATTGTTGATTTAATATTGTAAATTCCCAATTGCTATGATAAAAACCAATGTACATTTACTCAATAAAACCCTTTTTGGCGAGAATCCTTAAAATTCCATTTTGCACACTCACAACAATTTTATTCTTACTTTTAAAGTTTTTAAATCATCGTAATACAAATAGTCTATCTTTGGATTAGCTCCGAATGTATTAAATCAATTGGCATACAAAATAGAGTGAGTCATTTTTCATATATTATAAAAGATGCGCCCCCTCTTTTATTATTTTCGATATGAAATGATAGATGAACTATGTAGATAATTATTTAATATCTTTTTTTTGTTAAATTCTATAATAAAATATTTCTTTTTAGTTCATATAATAATTTGACTTGACTTGAAGGAATACTGTGGGATTTATGCTTGTGTAAGTTACTTTAATTCATACAATATTTTATTCATTTAAAATAAAAGCTTATTTTATCAAAATAACTTTTTAATTTTTATTTTTAAATGTTGTTAAATTTTATTGTGTTGATTTTATGTTTTTAAAAAAATGTAAGATATACCAAAAGAATAAAAATAAGGAAGGAATCTTGAAAGTACAGAAGTATTATAGTGATAGGGAATTGCATTTATTCATTTTAATGTGTACTTTTATTTGTTAAAGAGAAATTAAAACTTGAAGTGAATGACAGGCTTGTTGTTGACAAATAGCAATTGTAAGTATATATTTTAAGTAAAATAATTTTTATAAAGATGACATAAAATAAAATTTTTCTACCATCCTTAAAAGTCAACAATATATATTCTTTCTGATTGAATAATCCTATAATTTGCTAGCCTGCATGCAGTAACTATGGCTTAAAGTGAATCTAACAATTAAAATAAATTATTGCTATACAGCTTTTTTAAAGCAAGTCTCGTTGTGAAAGATGTTCTTTATTTCCATTAGTCAAATTGAATTTTTTTACAAGCAATATTTACATGTTTATTAGAAGAGAAATTATTTTATTTAAATATGTTTTTAAAAATTAAAAAAAAAAAAAAATACTGAAGGTTATGGTCATTTTATTTGTTCTTTAAGGGCCTGAATGGCTAGCGCTCTGGAGCACGGTACCACAGGTTTCGGGTTCGAGTCCCGCCGGTGCCATGTGTGTTTGTAGTGGTTCGGAATCCCCTTTAAACCGTAGTTCCCAGTCCTAATAGGATCGTTGCGGGGCCATTGTTACTCCGTGGCTTATCTTCAAGTTACATGTGTCCCCTGGGAAATGCAAAGTGAGTAACGTCTGTGCAGCGCTTGCCTTAAGGCATCCAAAACCAAGTTGTCTAAGTGTTTGCCAGCTGCATTAGAACAAAAAAAAAAAAGTTCTTAAATCTCTTCAACAAATTCGTTTAATTCTAAAGGAAACTTTCAATATAATTTCCAACAAGATGATTTTATGAAGAGGAAAATCCAAAGTAGCTATTCGGTGTTCCAAATAGGAAAATAAATCGGGATGAGACAAGAGAAAAGTCGGTGACTTGTTAGCCTTATCAAGAGGAATATATAAAATAATTTCCCTGCTGATTCCGGCGATTTTTGAAATGTCTGAGTTAATTGAGCAAGGAACTTGCATTCAATTTTGTTTGCGGAGACGTATAGAATGTAGCAGAAGGCATTCGGTGAGCATTCCTATATCGGAAAGAAATATTTAGAAGTTCAAAGAAGTCAGAGGACGTGTTGAAGACGAAGAGCCCTCTAGTCGACCATCAACCTCAACCGATGAAACTCACGTCAAAAAAATTAAAGAATTGGGGCTTGAAAACGGTCGATTGACAATTAGAGACCTTGCTGATGATGTTGGAATTTCAAAAGGATCGGTCTATTCCATTAGGCCACGCACAGAATTATACGATTATTATTCTTTTCCAGTGCCAAAAATAATATAAATATATAATACACACAATAATAAAATATGAAAACATTAATTTAATTAATGTGTCGACACCACACAAGATCCAAAATTTAAGAACGTTGCCAAATAAATCTGAAAACAATAAATCGACCCTTTCTCCCAAGTTAATTTTTTTAATAATTTGAGATAATGTAACGTAAATGTTTGTCAACAAAAGCGCGGGATTCCCGAACGTCGCAAGGGGACGCTCTTGCAGTGGATAGGATGCGTGGGCCTTCATGGTTGCGTGCGCAGACCACGCCTACAAGAAGGAGATCGATCGCATACCAGCTCAAAAATTTTAAGCATAGGACAAAGTACAGATCTTTTCACGGGCGTATTTTCAAGGATGAAATATCACAACAGTGTGAAGTAAGGAGTTATTTTAGAGAAGAATTAACTTATTGATTGGATTTCATAGCAGTTATTCTTTATGTACTTTTATTAGATGCGACTGTTATATGTAATTTAAAGATTTGTTGTCTTGTTTACAGTTTTAATCTCCCCACCTAATGGAGCAGATATTAGCATTTTAAATGTTCAAATATGCATGTATGTATACCATTTAGGATTTAATTTCCATTCTTGTCAAAAAATTTAAAATATTTCATTGACGAAATCTGGTTTGAATCCTCTATTCACATTTCTGCTCTTTTAAATATTCGAGTTTCACTTTACATTTTACGCGATTCAATGTTAAATTTTAAAGAACTTATAATATTTCTCTTAAATTTAAATGGGAACAACTTTTTTTATTTTTAAAAATCATTTGCTTCTTATAGCAATTCAAATGTTTTGACATCTTAATGTGAAATTATTTAGGGTTAATCAATTATATTTGATTTTATTTTATGTCGAGAGACTTTTCTGAATGCAATTTATTCTATTGTTTTTTATTTTGGTAATAATTAATGTTGAAATCGTTTTATGTTAAAGAGTTTGAGCTCAGGATAATTTTCGTGTTTCTCATTAGTTCACTTCTGGAGAGATCGAAAGAGTTAAAAAAAAAATAGTTTTTATTTAGTTAACTCAATTAAAAAATAGTTTTAAGTTTCCCGAGTTTAGTGCTATCTGGCAAACAGATTTAATTTACTAGTGCGGTTGTGTAATATTGTATATGTATATTGATAAGTTTCTTTTACGTATCGCATAATGAAATGAAGTAATTTAAATAAAAATTTTGTAATAACTAAAAATAATTCGACAATGAAAGAATAAATTCCAGAAAAATGATCGACATTGGAAGTAGTAAATAAATGATATTACTGCTGCGCCCAAAAAGTAAGAACACTTTCTTTTTTTCAAAAACCTCTTTATTTATATTTCCAAATTTATTTCATCCCCTTCCGGACACAATGCAATTATGCCAACTTTTTTTCCAATCCTCAATGAATGCTCAAAAGCAGGGATGGCCTTCAAAGTGCGCGGTGATTCACGTTGAATATCTTCAATCGACTGAAAACGGTATCCGCGGACAGGTCGTTTAAGTTTCGGGAATAGCCAGAATTCTCACGGTGTGAATACGGGGGTTGTGGAACGATATGGGTTTCATTTTTGGTGAAAATGTCACGAAGAATGAATGCAGTGTGAGCTGACGCATTCAGTATTTTCGGTACCAATTGAGATTTGACATGTTTGAATCCCAAAATGAAATTGACTGATCATTTTGAAATCGACGGTCTGCAAGCACCAAATCTTTAATTTCTCGGACGTGAGCTTCTTCGGTTGACATTGATTGTCGACCAGAGGGCTCTTCGTCTTCAACGCGTTCTCTACCTTTTTTTAATTGTTTATACCACTTCTAAATATTTCTATCTGATATTTGGAAATGCTCACCGTATGCCTTCTGCAACATTCTATGCGTTTTAATGCAAGTTCTTTGCTCAATTAATTCAGACATTAAAGTTTTTTTGCAATATTTTTGAGAAGAGTTATTTTTTAATCGTTCTTTGGAAATTTTAGAAATAAATGTTCGAATTTCAGTTTCTATCAAATCGGAATCTATTTCATTCCATTTAATTAAAAAAATGAATTTCTGAGAATTGTGCTTTAAAAGAAATAATAATTATTATCATTATTTAGATCCGATCTTACATTGCTAGTAGTTAATGTCTAATGTGTTATTCTGCGGTAACTCGACTGTGATATGCATTTTACCGGTGACTGTTCCTTTTCATTATCGCAGAGTATTTACTAGTGGAATAAGTTCTCCCTCTGAATAGCAATCCACTTCTCAAGCAATCAAAATCATTGGCCATTCATTATGAGGTTTGTTAAAATCTGTCCAGTTGTTTTGTAATTTATTATTATACTACATCATCAAATTTTACTAATTCAGAATAAGATTTATTTTTCTCCTTAACTGAAGGGTTTGGTTTGTCTCTCTTCGGTAATTTCATGCACTAATTAGACTGGGTCCTAACGTTTAACGTGGATTCCGAACCACGAACCAACTTCCATGCCAACGCTAGCATTCGAACCTGAAGCCTGAGATGGCCATCAGGCCATCAGACTAAATGTTCAAATTTCAAATGTCAACAAAAAATATTCTTTCTCGTTACTGTTCTACTGTTGGTTCTCATACAAATGTCTTAATACATACACAATTCCAATTTCAGTTTTTCAAGATATAGTATTTATGCAGTGTTTTCCTTTGTTGGAATTTAGTATTGTTCTACTAGTAATTAATATATAATTCTTGTTATTGGAATTGGAGAACGAAAATTATTTTTTTCAATCACATTAAAGTACTGCATACAGTTTTTGAATCTCGGTGATGTTAACACTTTGCACTCTAGTTGAAGTTTTTTTTTTCATTCGTATTACCAGCCACTCGAAGCGATTTTAGTGAAAAGATCCTATTCACATGTAAGTAAGATAAAAGAAACGCATTATTTATAGTGTTATTGGCATTGTCTCCGTAGCTTAAATGGCTCCGCTCCGGAGCCCTCGAGTGCAAAGGGTTAACTTTTGATAATTAACGGCATCGGAACATAAATATCAAGTAAAATGCTGTGATGGTTTACTGCAGTTCAACCAATTATAGATATATTGTAGTAGTGACAGATTAAAATTTTGCTTACAAAACGAAAACTGTTACTACCTTTTACTTGTTGAGAGGCAAAATGTAGTGATTTAAATATTAATTATTTCGTAATAATTAATAACAATTTAGTAAAACAAATGCGGAAATATAGTTAAGTTCTTGGAAAAATGTTCAACGCAAGAAATAGAATGAGATATCATGAGATCCATACATTAAACCATTCACATACTACTTCAGTATTTAAATAAAACAATTTTAAATAAAAACAGAAGTTTGTTGTTCTTAGATTTACAAAAAATGTCGGAAAATCGAGAAATATTAACATATTTTAAATATTTTTACATGTCTGTTTCACAGGATGCTGTTTGATAATAATTAATATTTTTCATAATTGGCACTGTAATTTATGAAAAATAACACTAAAATTATTCATTTCCAGTTTTTACCTATTTAAGATTATATCCATGTTACCGTGATTCTTACTACTGAATTTTTTCTTTTTAGAAAATTAGTAACTCCAGTGGACAACAGGTGAAAATTATCATTAACAAGATCCAGATTACGCGGTTACTCAAGCATCCCGCCGAATTGAATCTGAAACAATTTTAGTATTAATACTTAAAGAAACCTCAAATCATGGCAAAATCTTGTATTAAAGCAGAACAAGGGTATTACGAGTGTGAGACATGTGGAAAAGTGTTCCAAAAGAGAGGGAATTTATTAAGGCATGCGCATATTCACAGAGGTATAAAGCCATATTTTTGTGAGGTTTGCGACAAGGCATTTACAAGAAAACAATATTTAAATGCGCATTCATTAACGCATTCCTGTGTGAAAAATTACGCCTGCGAAATTTGCAATAAGGAATTTATTAGAATGTATTGTTTGAAGTCTCATTTGCTTACGCACATGAATGAAATGCCATTTGAATGCGAAGTATGCAAAAGAAAATTTAGACATCAAAGTGGTTTACATAGGCACTATCGAACACATACCAAGGAAACGCCTCACGAATGCGAAGTGTGCAAGAGAACATTTTCAAGCAAAAGCAATTTGAACACTCATTTGCGTACCCATACGAATGAAAAGCCATTTCAATGTGAAATTTGTAATCGGAAATTTACTCAGACTTGCAATTTGCAAAGACATCTATTGAGCCATTCTAAGGTGGAAGAAATTTTGGACAAAGAAGCCATTTAACGATACATGTGAGTACGCTGCGAAAATAAAATGTAGCATGCTATATAAATCATCATTTCGATATTTTATTTTTATAAAAATTTATGATCATTGAACTTACAGTGAGTGTAAAAAGTATTCGTACAGTACGACAATTGATTTAAGAGATCCGTTCATAAAAATTATAAACATAAATTCCATTTTAATTAATTATAAATATATAATAGAACATATTTTCATTAGTTTCATGTGAAATGACACAAAAATAATTTTATGCATGAATAAATATTTACAAAACTGAAACAATCAAACATCTTGTGGTGTAAAAAGTATTCGTACATCAGGCATATATTGGCCAATACAATCATAATATTTCAGCTAATACCTTGTAGGATATCCTTTAGCTCGAATAACTGCCTTTATTCTCTTTGGCATCGATTCCACCAATTTTGCTGTTATTGAGCTAGATATGGCGTCCCATTCTTGATTAAGAGCCGATTCCAAATCATTTCTATTAGAAATATGTCTGGATCTAATATTTTTATCAAGAACGTCCCATAAATTCTCGATGGGGTTGAGGTCCAGCGATTGAGGAGGAAATTTCATGAACTTTGAGGTATTATATAGTATCCAGAGCCTTGTGTTTCGGGCTGTGTGCTTGGGGTCGTTATCATGCATGAAAACGTAATCACCATTCAAGCCCATTTTTGTTGCACTAGGTCCTAAATTATTTTTTAAAATGTCAATATAAAGTTGATGATTCATAATGCCTTTAATAAAGACTAATTTGCCCACCCCAGAAGCACTCATACAACTCCAAATAAGCAGACTTCCACCCCCATGTTTCACTGTTGGCACTGAATTCTTAGGATGCATTTCTGTATTGCGCTTTTTCCATACCATTCGTCTCCCGTCTGATCCAAATATGTTGTATTTACTTTTCGTCTGTAAAGATAATCCTTTTCCAGAAATCTGGACTTTCATTAACGTATTGCTTGGCGAAAGACAATCGCAGCTTCCGATTCTTCTCACTAACAAAGAATTTTCGTCTCGCAACACGGCCATGGAAACCTTCATTTCTGCATGCATTTCGAACAATACTTACGGAGACTGCTGTTCCCATGTTCTTTAGTTCTGATGTTAATGTAGGAGCACTTATTTTGGGATCCTTCTTTAATGAACTTACCAGAAACCGTCTGTCAGATGATGTCAATAGACATGGTCGCCCAGTACGAGAACTGTTTTGAACCTTTCCAGTGGCAGCAAACTTTTTTATGATTGACTGCACAGTTAAACGGGGTCTACCGACCAGATCAGCAATCTTGTTGTACGATTTACCATTTTTAAGGAGCTTTAAAATCAGTTCTCTTTCGGAAACACTTGTCTCTTATACTTTTACGACCCATTACAGTATTTCTAGTTTCTCACTATATTACAATTTCCACTGAAGAACCTTTTAACTAACTTACACGTCAATTAACTACATCATAATGGTCTAAACCAATCACAAAATAACTAAAAAAAATTTGCATTTCTTTTAGTGTACGAATACTTTTTACACCACAAGATGTTGGATTGTTTCAATTTTGTAAATATTTATTCATGTATAAAATTATTTTTGTGTCAATTTCACACGAAACTAGTGAAAATATGTTCTATTATATATTTATAATTAATTAAAATGGAATTTATGTTTATAATTTTTTATGAACGGATCTCTTTTAAATCAATTGTCGTACTGTCATGTTAATTGTCATGTATCATGTTAAATTTTAAAGAATGATGAGCAGTGAATGCTTTTCGTTTTCGAAGTTTGAACAAACGATTTTAGAATTTTACACTAAATGATTGTTTTTATAATATTTTTATATGCAATTAATGTGATATTCCTTATTTTTTCTCCTTTTGAACAAGCTTCGAAATACTTTCATTGTATGAATTATATCTCCTTACAGAATATAAAAATTATAAGTTCTAAATTTTCCCAGAAGTACAGCTTAAATAAACTTTTTGTTGAGTAGAAGAAGTTTATTCGTTTTTAATTTAATATTTTGTTAATGTTGTTTTGTAAAATTTCGTTAAAAAGCATTATATTAGTATAGCATTTGAATTAAAAAAAAACCCATTTTATCTTACGCATTTTTACATCTATAAATTTATGCAATTGAAATATTCATGCAAATTATAACGTATTTATGTACACTCTTGCAAAAGAATTGATTTTATGCATAAATGTCTTTTATGGAAGGAGCATTATTTATAATTCACATTGATTGATAAAGTCAATAATTGCAAGCGTTTTATTTCTTGTTTTAATACAATGAAAATAACTGACAATTGCATTTATATGTGAAATGTTTAGTTTTAATGAATGATGAGTAATGTTTTTATTTTTATTTTTTGTAGTTTGCATACCCTATTTTTGGATTCCACAATAAATGTTTTAACGAACAATTGCATATAAAATAGAAATTATGTTTATATAATACACTGTGTAATTATATTTTTTTACCCTTTGAATAAAATTAAAAATACTTTCTTTGTGTTTGTTCGAATGATTATTTTTATAATCTGTATGGAAATAAATATATCTTTACAACAATTAAATTTGTCTCAGCTGTCTCAGTGTTTGCCAACTACATTAGAAAAAAAAATTCCGAGAAACAAAATAAAAAATACATTTTAATGAAGAGTACAGATAAAAAAAATGTACATTCATCATTAAATATAATCTAAATAATTGATTTCATGGAATGATGAATGTTTCTTCAAACAAAGATCTATAAGAAATCTAAAAAAAAAAATTCTGCAGGTAATAAAAATGCGTATACATTTTATTTTTATAACGAATTTCTTTTAAAATGCATATGCTTTAAAATTTCGTTTGGCATCATTTAGTTTCAATTCACACTATTATGAATAATGTATAATATTCTGAAAATCTGTCCAAGTTTGTTTATGCTAAAAATAAGACAACATACTAGTTTCCGCATTAAACATAAATCTTCGAATCATAATCTTTTTTAAACATATAATCATCCAAATTTATATATTTTGGGAGATGTATAAATCATATCATTTGGGAGATAATAAATGTGCTTTCAAGTTTTATGCTTTTCTCTAAGCATATTGCGTTTATTCAGAACGTGCTTATCATGATCAATAGATTTAAAGGATTTTAATTTATTTAAAAGCATTTCAATGGACTGTTTTTTAAACTCGTAATCATCCAATTTTTTATGTATTGGGAAATTAACAAATACGATGTCAGTTTTGAACATTTTAATGAGAAAATAAATGTGTTTTTAGGTTATATTGTATGAGGCTTTTCCCGAAGCAGATTGCATCCAATTATACACGTGTTGTGATTTTTAATGCTTTCAAGTAAATTAGCATTTTTCTATACTCTCCTGTGGGTTGTGATTAATCCGTAATTTAAAAAAAAAATCACGTTGAAATTGACAAATATAAAATATAATATATTTACTAGTTTTTCTACAGTGGACCTAATTAAACTTCGATACGTGAAGTTGAAATACTTTCAAAACAAAATATATATTTTTTAACCTTGGATTGAGTGAGGATCCGCCATGTCTTCCCAAAATATAATATAGCCAATGGGGGAGATCCAAGGTTGATAGATCCTCCTTCCAAGGAGGGGCCGATCCTTACGAATGGCTTTGGAACAGACAATTGGGGAGGGAGAAAAAGAAATGGGAGTGGGCGGAGTCGAGTGAAGAATTCCAGGCAGTATGGAGGGTACAAAGATCCTTAAACAAATATGTTTATAAGAGGGCTCAATACTTGCATATGCGAGTCCTATTTGGGGATCTACTGCTCAAGTGGCTAACTCTCTGGAGCTCGGTACCCCAGGTTTTAGGTTCGAATCCCGGTGGTGCCTTGGATGTCTGTAGTGGTTCGAAATCCACTCTAAGCCGTAGGTCCCGGTCTCATACGAATGTAGAGTATCATGGAACAAAAGTCAGACTTCTACCTACGGGTGCTGCTTCACAACAGAAGCTGCTTCCTTCTCCTTCAATCATGAGTCCATACGGGTTCTAGATTATATATCTACCTAGTGGTATAAGTAACAACAACTGCTCCATAGAATTCTGAGGTTATACAAAGACTTGAAAATATAATCCTACGTATGATTACAATTCGCCCGACTTTTTTCCGAAATGAGGATATCAGACATGCACTTTCTTTCCCAAGTTTTAAACATTTTGTTTATAAAATTGCACAAAAATTCTATAACTCCATTCCGATTATTAATAATTCTGTTTTGAATTATCTAAGCAAATATGATTGCGGCATTTCTGATTTCAAAAATCGCAAAAGACCTCGCACTGCTCTGAATATTATTCATTAACGTACCGATATCCTCCTTTCCGAATTACCATGCACTTTCCCCGCCGAGTCACAATTTCCCCTCCAATCGTTTCTATTCTTTATTATCTTTTATACCCTTACCTGAAAATTATAATAATCATATTTAAAAAAATGATAAATTTACGCATAAATAAATTTAAAAACTTTACAAGTTAATTTTTTTAATAATATCTATCTGTCTATATTGCATATATAAATTTACACTGAAGTGACAAAAGTCATAGGATAGCAATATGCAAATTTTCGCTACTCAATGAAATATTCACATACCTAAAATACATAAAGATAAATTAATATTACTAAAACAACAAATATTTTCCCAAAATGATTGTGCCGTGCAAAAGAAAAATTAAATAATGCATTAAAGCCGATTAAAAACTTACCAGACTATTTTTCGAGAGAAGGAATATTTTCTCATCACTTTTACTTAGCCTTTGATCTTCATCAGCAGAAAATTCTTAAAACTATAATCCTTTCTTATAAATTTTCACAACATGAAGGAACAAAAATATTAGGGATGGTACTTCTGATAGCAAAAACGACAAAAAATACACAAATCAGTTGTAATCCTAAGTAACTCAAGATTAATAGAAAGTAATGGAACAAAGAAGCATTACAAAATAACAGCATTCAAATTGTGCACCACTTACGATGACCTCACAACTAAAAAAGTTCCAAAAGCTACAGCAATTATGGCAGGAAATTGTAGTACCAATTATAAATTTGAAATTTCCAAAATTTAGAGTATTCTTTTAAATTCAAATATAATTTTCTGGGAATTCTTATCCTTGTTGTAGGAAAGAATATTTTGATTCTTATTACAGTTCAAATATTATTACATTGAAAACCAATTATAATTATCTCAAACACTTAGTTTGAGCTTTAATTTTTATACATAAATAGTATGTATGATTTGGTGTTACCCAGCTTCATAAAGTAAAATATTTTTAGTTTTGATAAATTTTATTTGAAAAACATATTGGTTATCATTTGCCAAATTATAAAGGAAAAAATATTCTGAATGACCATGCAATAAAAAAAATTAAATTATAAATGAGCCTATATAATAGAACATTTGAAAAATGTAACTCTAAAAGTTTTCCATTTTAACTTAAAGAATATTTCTAAAACAATAACAAATTATATACAAAACTATCAAGTCAATTACACTCATGTCCATAAATTAAGGATAATGAAGTTCAGGCAAAGAAAGAGAAAAAAGCAAAACAAATTTGACTTATTTGTAAAGTCTATTTATTAAACAAAAGGTAAAGAGCAAAAAAGATGCTATATATTTGACATAATTAATAAAAATTGCGATTTTTACTCCCTGGAGCAAATTTCAAAAAAAGAACCTATTTACAAAAAACAGTATAACATGGTTAGTATGATGTTTAATATGGACTGTGTCTCCGGGACGATGCAATACAGGCCTTACAACGCCTAGGCATGCTGAGTATGAAATTATCAATCTGATCTTGGGGAATATTACACCACTCATCAAGCAATGCCCTCCGAAGTTCCGGTTGACAGGTGGGAGGGGGGTTGACGGGCTGCAATTCGTTGGTCAAGCATATCCCACACATGCTCTATTGGATTCAAGTCCGGTGAGTATGCTGGCCAATCCATACGGGTGATATCCTCCAATTGAAGGCATTCGTCTACAACGTTTGCATGGTGACGACGGGCGTTGTCATCCATAAACAGAAATTCAGCACCCATGGCGCCCCGAAACAAACGTACATGTTGTTCCAGAATGACATCCCGATAGATGTGGCCTGTCATCGTTACGCTCTGAACATGCAGGTCAGTTCTGGAACCAAGAATAATTCCTCCCCGAACGAGCCATCCTGCACCACTGTAACGGTGTCGTTCAATGGTGTTCTCTTGGTAGTAACGGGTACCTGGCGCTCTGCATATGAAAGTATCAGACTGCAAACTAAACCTGGACTCGTCGGAAAACATCACACCAGACCACTGTTGCGGTGTCCACAATGCATGCTCTCTACTCCAGGTTAATCGCAGGCGACAGTGAGTTGCGGTAGGTGGAACACATCTGACAGGCCTACGAGCATATAGACCAATGTGCCCTAAGCGTCTGTACACGGTCTGCCTTGAAACTGTCGTACCGGTAGATGAAGAGACAGGTCTGATGCTGTGCTCCGTCTGTTTCTTTTGGCAGTAACTGCTAAATACCGGTCCTCATTCGGCGTTGTAACTCGGGGGCGACCTGTGCTGTAACATTTACTCATATTACCATCATCTTGGAATCGTTGCCAAAGCCTGGAGATGACACTCTGGGCGATTCCAAGTTCCTCGGATACTTCCAGCTGGGTACGTCCACATTCCAGTCGTCCGATAATTCTACCACGTAAAAAATCATCCAAATGCTTCCTTTGTGCCATAACTATGCGGTTATTGCACTGAAAGGCTTTTAAAGTGCTTGTGAACAATTTTACTTCTTTGCCACCATTCCTTATATACCCCTCTCTTACACTCTCGTCATTGTGACGTACTATCCGCGCCATCTGGTGGTTTCCTATAATTTGCATATTCTTCTTCAAGATGTGTGTGATAATTCTACAGGCGAAATTTTTATTTTAGAGTTCAATTTCTGTGTGATTCTGAATTACCCTTAATTTATGGACATGAGTTTACAATATAAAAACCTTTGTTAAATTAAATAACATACACCGACACTAATATATATATTATTTTCCACTACACATTAGATAAAAGAATAGTGAAAAAAAAAGTTTAAAGTTATTCTGAAACATACATATGTTTGTATACATATAGACTATATAGTGTATCTTTATTTCAAAGTGGTTTATAAATCACAATGTTTAAAAGCAATGTAAAATTGTATTTCTTCCTTATTTATACTAAATATCTATCTGAAACTGTCAACAAAGAAAAACACACACACACACACACACTGCTTCTTTATAAATTAAATTTTTATTATTAACAAAAAGAAGACAGAACATACATGTACAAATTTGTAAGCTTAGGCCTATAATCCATTGTATGAACTAAATGATTTCATGGATTAAAGGTACAAAATTACAGTAATATATATACTATATGAAAAATTTAATATTTACATAACTCCACAAAACATTACACTAAATTTTTAAAGAACATTTTTCTTTATTTCTTTTCAACATAAGCAAAAATGGAAATTCAATATTAATCAAATTAATTTACGAATATAACACACCAAAAATTCCATATTTGCCTATTTCATAAAATAATATTTAAGGTTTTATAAAAATGAAGGATATTTTTGTGGTCAGTTTCAGGAGCATTTATAAGTTACATAATCATTTAAGTTTTTAAGTATAAAATCAACATTGTTATTTAACATTTAAGTTCAAAATTTAATAATATCATGACATGAATTTTATTAGCCTCTAATGTTTGATATTGCGAAACAAATGCAATCTACAAGTTTTTTTTAATAATACTAAACACTATTTCAGAACTATATTATAATGTAAAATTAATAAAATGATCAGCATCAAATCTGATAAGTGACACAATTTTACAATTGTAATGGACTTTGTCAACAAAAAATTTCTATACAACACAAATTTATTTTACTAGAATAGTTGACAATTCTAGGAATGTTTATATAAATAACTTGAACAATAAAAATGTTCTGAACTTGATGAAAAAAAAAAATTAATATATGCTATTTTTATATAAATAAATTAACTGTTAAATATTCAAGCGATGAATTAAAATTAGTCCAAAATGTATATACAGTTTGAGGAAGACATTTATTATTTACATTACTTTATTTGGAGCTACATTTCATCATTCTTCAAATAGCATGGTTACTAAAGCTGCGCTTCTACATTGTTCATCATCAAGTCTTCGAACCTGTTATGAAATAATTTCAATTAAAAAAAAGTATTGCTATTGCGCAAAATACATATTTAAACAAAATTATGCATTTAACGTAAAATAAACTAAAAATTTATTTAAAATACAAGCACTTTGACATTCAAAAATTCTTATAAATAGCTCCTTAAGTACCTTATTCTTATAACGGGCCCACGGCCCGCCTCCCCCCGCCCCCCGATTCGAGACCTTACAAGAAAAATTATAACAAAAGTTCATGAGCCTATGTGAGCACAATAAATCTGTATCCCTTAATATATTTTCTTTTAGCTAAAATAGGAGGGTGCAAATCAAATCTTACAAATGCCATTCCTAGAGGAGGTATTCTTTCATAGTAGGTGCAATATATATAGTAAAGCTCCAAGGTTCATCTGTTATATACTTCACTCTAAAAACGTATAACTCCCAGTCAATGTTTGAAAACAACAAATCCATTAAAGTAAAAGATATGTTTATATACTACATGAAACACTGATACAAGTTTCATGGCTCTATTTAACAATATGTTTCGCTAAACAACACAGTGTGATTTTAATCAGTCTACATCTTCCATTATTGAAAATTCATGACTATATTTTCTTTTCTTTTTTTAATGAGCACTTTTGTTATGGTTCCTTACTTGTTGTGTATGTAAATAATCACACTTCTTTGTAGACTTGCAACTTTTACTTCAGAAGTTTGAATTTCAATATTATTTACAGTTCTTTTAGGAATACCAATTTTTAATAATTATACATTTTGAGACAAAAAAAAAAAAAAAAAAAAAAAAAAAAAAAAAAAAACAACCCATAGAAAGTCCTTTAAAGCATTAAATAGCTAAAGCTATTCAAATTAAGCAATCATAAAAAGAAACAAAGTTACTCTTATTACTACACAATATTAGATTAACACACAACCAAACACTAAAATGATTGCCCTCTGTCAAATTTTACATAAAAATGTCAATAGAAGAAGCCTTCAGATAATTCACGACATTAAAAAAAAAAAATTATAAAAAGGGAAAAAAAAAAAAAAAAAAAAACCAAAGAGAAAAAGAAATGAGCAATATGATTGCTGATGGATGAGGTTACTTCTATTTTTCTTTTGATGTTTTCTACCATTACTAATTATATTGCCATATATTCATTATATTCTCTACATCCCTAATCAGTCTGTTCAGGGATCAATCTAGTTACCCATGTGTATGCATACTTCAGGTTGGGAACATTAGAACATAGGTTGAGATCTTAAAGTAATATAATATTTAAAAAAAAGGTTTTAATTCCAAAAAATATATTTTAGATAGCACAAATGATATATATATTATATATATAAGCCCTGTTAAAAAAAACATGAAATATCTTACAGAATGAAAACAAGTAAAATTAATTAAAAGCTGAGAATGAAAGAATTAACTCTAAATGTAACACGCACACACACACACATATTACAAAATTGCAAATATAGAGCTAATTATTCTGGCCCCATTACGCTACACTTAAAAGTAAAAGCATAAGGATCACAATTGCCATAAAAAATATCAAAAAGTTTTACTTTTTAATAGATAAACAACTATTTAACAAAATATAAATTTTTATCAAACTGAACCAAACAAATAAATAACCTAATATATTTAGTTTAATTCTAAACTATGTAAACAGCCTAATGACATGAATGGAATACTAAAATACTTGTAGAGAATTAATTCATATATAAACAAAAATAACTTCTTACTTTTTCAAATAACTGTTCTTAAATCTAAAATTAGGTTCTATACATTTAAATGTGCAGTTTTAATAATGTGTTCAAATAAAGTAACAATTACTTTATGGAATTTTGATCTACCATTCAGCTTAGGTTTCCATATTCAGTAGCATGTAAAATACTTAATCAGTACTATAATTATATCTTTATTAATTTTAAGCTTTGATATTCTCATTTTTAAATATAACACTCAGTAATATTTTAATTTTGTTACAGCACTAATTTAAAGGGCATTCTTTTTCTGATCATCATTTTACCTTAAATATAACATAGTTATGAGAGTCACCTATAGTTAATAGTATTATAATGAGGTTGTACGATATTTGCTAGAAGAGCCGATATATATGCACTATGGTTATAATTAACTTCTATTTAGAGCAAGGTACAGCTAAAACCATTCAGGACATTAATAGTAAAATTGGAATATGAACTATACACTAACAATATAAATTAGTTGCAAAATTTCTGTAAATATGGGTTTGGTTTGTCGGTTTATGGTCATCTTATGCACACATTAGGCTAAACAGACAGGGACCTACAGTTTAAAGTAATTTCTGTGAGACACTATACAACACAATAGGGAAATTCAACACAGGACATGACCAAAATGAGTAAAAGTCTCAATTTCAACATTGAAGAGCAAAACTAATCAGCAGGAATGAAATAATCTCGTGATTTACATTTATGCACAAAAGTAAAAGTGTCATTCAAAACTGCTCTCAGTATAAAACAAGAGTAAAGCATTCAATTTGTATTTTATGGTTTCCCACTGTAATGATGATTTCATTAGTTCAATGTAAAGCTGTATACTACAACAATGAGAATATGGTAGTTGTGATCTGTAAATTTCAGTGGATAGAGAAATTATGCTGTGGGCCAAAATTTACAAAAGATGTACAAACTACGATAGAAAAAAAAATGGAAAATTAGAGTTCCAACTTGGAAGAGGCATAAAACTATCACTCCATAGGTTATTGAGGACATCAATGTAGCTGTTGTCACACAATGACAGATATATAATACTGGGGCTAGTAGTGAATGTGCAGCATCTCAACAGATGTACACAAAGTCTTCCAAGCCACAATACATTAATTACTAGCTAATAAATGTTCAATTTATTTTATTCTGTGTTGGTCATTTCCTATGTTGAATTTCTCATATTTTCCCCTAACAGATATTTTACTAATTTCTATTTTTTTAAATTTTATTAGCACATCTAGTGTCAATTTATTAATTTTGGTGTTAATTGACAGGTTCCATCTAAAGGATGTTGTAAATAAAGGAAGTTCAATTATTACTATCCAGTATATTACAGTATTAGAAGGAGATTAAATTGATTAGCATTATAATAAACTATTAGCTTTACCTTTTGAAAAGCTTTTTAATTCTCTGTTACTAAATTCTGTGTCTTTTTTTTATCACTTGCATATGAAGTGAAACCACTTTTTCTTTGTTCCAATTTCTTTGTAACTGTCTTCAGCTTCGGTTTCCATAAATTACTCACTTTATTTTTAAAAGATCTGTTTACTCTATTCTAACACTCTTCCTTCATTATCTTTGAAGGAAAAAAAAAAAAAAAAAAAGAAACATACTTATTAAATTATGTATCTCAATTAATTTTTACTAATAATTTTGGGCGAAAAAAGGTAGCACAAGCACTGCAGAATATATATACAATTCGTAAAATTATAAAAATATCCAATAAAGAATAAAAATATTAGGATATTATTTTTTTTTTTGTTAATTCATTTATATATATATACATAGTAATTCTGAAATATTTACTAACTATACTATAAAACTAACAAATTTCATTTTCACTTGTTAATGCCCCATTTGTTAATTTTTTCATTGAATTATCATATTTTGCACTAATGAACTGGCACAAATTAGATTTCAACTTTCAGTAGCATATTTATATGAAAGAAATTTATTTATCTGGAATTTTTTTTTTTTCCCCTCTTTACTAAGTAATACACCAATGACAAAACACACACATATATATATATATATATATATATAAACAAAATATTTGCTGAACTCCAAATTTTTAGCAATAAAGTCTTTTACCCTTCAAGGTTTCACTTTATTGTATTAACTTCATTTGTATAAATTATAAAAATTATATTAAAGACTCTGTTGCTGCATGAATATAAATGGCGCAAGACATAAATACTCTTGAATTATGAAATGTGAACTGGCAAGAGAGGAATTATTACTTCTCTGTCTGCCAGTTGCATGAGTCTGCTCCAACAAGTAAAAACTGTAAAGATTGACAATATGTGCTTTGTTTTGTGAAATTACAGTGTTTTGTTTAACAGTCCACTAAGAGTCAATGTCTTTTTATTTAGAGACCATATTATTTTACATAATCCATAGCGGATCAGGAACAATCAGTTGATTATTAAAAAATTAATTACATTAATGTATAATCAATTGACTAAAGATAAAAATATTTTGTTTTAAGAACTACTATTTTACATACTAAAATACAATGTGTTGTATTCTATAAAAAAATATAAACAAGAAAATTATACTAACTGTATTCCATTTTATAAGTATTGGAACTCCAGTGAGTCTCAATTTTTCATCTTTACGAAATTCATTATTGGGATTTTTCCAACTGAAAACAAAGATTTTCAAAAAATAATTTTACATTAATATCTCTATATATTATTACAAAAATATACTTCAAACATCAAATACATTAAGTGAACAAAATACAGTTTCCACCACATTGCTCTGTTTACTGTGCAACAGAAGCAAATTCTCTTCCAAGTAATAAAAATCAGAAAGTTTTATTATAATTCTATTTGCTACTTTGCATTAATATAAAACTAGGTATTGCATGGATTGTTAAAAGCTAGATATTATGTCAAAAACCATGTACACAAGATAGGGAAGATAGCTGCAGCCAACTGAATTTGAATATTAGGAAAAAAAAAAGAAAAAAAATATGAAATGAAATATAATTTTTTCAATTAGGCTTTTATAATATTATATGCTTGTACATTTATTTTTATCAGTCAGAATTCACTATTTTACAAATTTAATTGTTACAATTTGAAATTAGGATATTATTCAGTTATTAAAAGCATAATGAGTACAATTGATGATGATTTGCCAGTATTTTTATATTGCAGGTTAAGTGGTATCTTGCAAACAAAGAAGCAAAAAATTTGGATTCTTTAATGGTGACAAGAACTGAAAAATAAGGGCCTGATGGCCGAGTGGCTAGCGCTCTGGCGTTCGGTACCACAAGATTCGGGTTCGAGTTCCAACAGTGCCATGGATGTTTGTAGTGGTTTGGAATCCACTTTAAGCCGTAGGACCTGGTCTAACAGGATCGTAGAACATGGCGGAGATAGTGTTACTCCACGCCCGTTACTCCGAGACCTTATCTTCAAACTGCACGCACATCCTGGGTAGTGTGCTAAGTGAGTAACGTTGATGCAGCCCTTACCTTAAGGCATAAAAACCCACTGTCTGTTTGCCAGCTGCATTAGAAAAAAAATGATCTGAAAAATAATAATAATAAAAAAATCTAATAGATTTTGTTATCTGTAATTATGTATTTATTTTTATAAGGATTTTTGGTACTTTTCTGTCAGTTGGGTGGTGGAACCAAATTTAAACTCACAATGTTATGAGTAATAATATTCAGTGCAATTTATATTAAAAGGTTTAAAATTTTTTCCTGCCAAACAGAAAAGGAAAAAATATCAAATTCTGCCATGATTTAAGTATACTAAAAATCAATTAAAAACATATAGTAATTTTTAATATAATTAAAAAACACATCTGCAATAAAAAATGTAAATATGAGAAAATTTCTTACTAAGTCCTATCCCCAACACTACAATAAATAAACACACTATCTTCTGGAGCAATTTTCAAACCTTCTTCAATAACAGGCTCAGCTAAAAATTAGAAAAAAATATATAAGTGAAATAGTATTATTGTTGTAGCATAATTTCAATAAAATACAATAAAGCACACAAGAGATATTTCTCTACATCAATGATTTATCAGAATAATAATTTTTTTTCCCAAAATAAATTTATTTCACAGACATTCTGACAAAACTTTCCAAAAGTGACCACAGCTTAAACAGAATAACATATGCTTAAATTCCAACTCTATAAATATAATGGTCATATAGTAAATTTACATAGTAATTCATCACGATATTTTAACATAGTAATTTTTTTTTTTTTTACTCATTGCATTAAAGTTAGGTTAGAAAGGGTTAAAAAGACAAATATTTAGTGCAATTTTACACTCTTTGTATAATTGTCATAATTAAGTTACTAGAATAAAATGTTCGAGGAAAGCAATAGACTATGAATTATAGACGGGGCAACCATCAATGATAGTTAATCATAGAACTGAAATACCATCTATTAACTTTGGATATAAAAGCATAAGAATTAAATGTTACCAATTATCTCTGGGGAAATAAATACAGATAACATGCAGAGGCCTATCACCCAAATCCATTTTCTTTCAGTATCATATTTCAAATTTTACTTAAATACATACGACTGATTTTAAATAAGGAATTTTTTGGAAAGAAATAAGATATTTTATTTCAATGAATTGTAAAAAATATATCTGGTAGATAATTACAGAATTTTTATGTATCCTACGTATTTATCAAATGAATTGTAGTTAGTTTACTTCAGCATAACTAATACACCTTTTAGAACCAAAATTAACATTTTATTTATTTTATAAATCATAATTTTGATCCAACTCCTATGCTATATAAATAGAAATTCAGCCAATTTTTGTGTTCCTATTAAAAATCTGTTTGCACACTTTTATACATGGTATTTTAAAAAAAATCCAACAAAGTATATCAATTTTCACCAATCTTGTTTCAAAAATATTTTGAAATATTAATGATATAATATACAAGATATACATAGGTATTACTGTTAATTTTTCCAAAATCAGCACAATGAATGAACATTTATGTTTGGATTGAAAATTGTTCAAAAATAGTTTCACGTTTGTCTAATTGTTCATTTAAATACACACGTTCCTTTTCATACGCAATGCAATGCATAATAATAATAATAAATAAATAAATAAAAACCAAATGTTACTAATAAAAGAACGAATGCATGAATTATTCTGAAGTATTTACCCGAAACACAATCTGGACACCAGCTTTGCCCTTTGTCATCTTTAGAACCACAAAATAAAACAAATAGAGAATTGGCTTTTGAATTTTCGTCGATAGCCTTTTTGACAGCTTCGTAGCCCTCTACGCTGATTCTTTTCACCATTTTTTTCGGGAATTACAAGAAACAATTGAGATACAAAATGACAGACTCGAAACAGCTTATCACACACAAACCGCACCAGTCACGCGTATTAAATAATATAGTTTTGTTTTTGAATTTGATAAGACTAATAACAGAGTTGAGGTGATGCTTAGCTTATACAAATATTTTTTCACTTAAAAATTAAATTATAAAAATAAATCTAATCCTTTTAAGCTAATAAACAATTATTAATAATTGGTGGAGATTTTCAATTACAGCCCATATTGAAATCTAGGCCTTATTGAATTGTAAATGAATTAAGTAATTATTGAGAAATGAAATGAGAAACTGTTTTTGGTTAACTATAAATTTTTTACAGGAGGTGTCTTTCTAGATGTCAAAAAAGCTTTCGATCGATTGTGGCACAATGGACTGATCTACAAAATGATCAAACTTCAATTTCCAACTTGGATCACACTTATCATTACAAATTATCTTAAAAATAGAACCTTTCAAGTTCGACTTCATAAGGAATTCTCCAAAATCGGTCGTATTTGTGCTGGTACACCTCAAGGAAGCGTGCTAAGTCCTATTCTCTACAATATCTTTACCTACGACTTTCCTCAGTGCACTAACATTTCCACTTGCCTATTTGCTGACGATTCTGCTGCTCTTGCCCAAGGTGCTTCTATTCTTTATGTCATCAATACTCTTCAAAATTTTCTGAATATACTAGAGGATTGGCTAACTAAATGGTGCATCGCAATTAATGTCTCTAAATCTCAAGCTATCATTTTCCGAAAAGGACACGCCAGACAACCATATCTTAATCTCCCTTTTTGATCAACAAATTGAATGGGCAACTAATATTAAATATCTCGGCTTAATTATAGACAATAAACTTACGTTTCGAGCTCATATTCAAAAATCAAAGAAAAATGTTGGAAAAAAATTTTATCTCACTCTACCACTCATTAATAAATTTTCTAAATTAACTTTGTCAAACAAACTTCTTCTCTACAAACAAGTTCTTAGGCTTATCCTTACCTATGCTGCCCCAATCTGGGGTCTAGCTGCACAATCTAACAAGAAATCTGTACAAATTATTCAAAACAAACTTCTTCGTATTATCACTGGTGCACCCTGGTTTGTCCGCAACTCTACAATTCATCAAGATTTAAAAATTGATTCTATTGACAACTATATTACTAAACTTTCTAGAAATTTCTTCAATACCATTGCTACTCACGAAAACCCTCTTATCAAGGCACAAACTATATTTACGCAATTGAATGGAAAATACAAGTATCCTTTCTCTACTTCTAAATGGAATCGAAACCTCAAACCACCATAATTTCCTGCTCACTTATCGCTTTTTAGATATTTTACTTCAACGCATATTTATTGATCATAAATTTCTTGTTACGTTTCCATCACCGATTATTTACATTTTCCTTACTTTTTTTTTTTTTTTTTTCTCTCAAATCATACGATTACTATTATCTAGTTATCATGACTTTTCTTTCCTACTGCCTTCACATACCATTGAGTAGATGAACGCTTCGCGTTCAGGCACTCGACATCTTTATTCAACTGTTTTTGGATTAATCTTACACCAAAGATTGAAAACAAGAAACATATATTCTTGGCTGGCAAATTTGAATGAGCTTATGGCTATTCCACTATTTGGATATTTTTACACAGAAAAATCTTTACTCGATTTCTACTGCATAACTCCTGCAGACCTCGCAAAAGAACTGGAAGAGAAAAACAGTTTTTCATTAACAGAACTCGGAATATTCAGAAAAATAAAACGAATTTCATTTTGTAGACACCAGTTTTAGTAAGAATTTTACCAGAGCATGCCAAACTAATATTTACATAACAGAAAATATCATTATTTTTTATATTTACGCAATTGAATGGAAAATACAAGTATCCTTTCTCTACTTCTAAATGGAATCGAGACCTCAAACCACCATAATTTCCTGCTCACTTATCGCTTTTTAGATATTTTACTTCAACGCATATTTACTGATCATAAATTTCTTGTTACGTTTCCATCACCGATGATTTACATTTTCCTTACTTTCTTCTTTTTTTTTTTCTCTCAAATCATACGATTACTATTATCTATTTATCAAGACTTTTCTTTCCTACTGCCTTCACATACCATTGAGTAGATGAACGCTTCGCGTTCAGGCACTCGACATCTTTATTCAACAATGATCATTATTTTTTTATAAACCCCTGTCAGTGTCGACATTGTTTCTCTTTTACTCATCCCAGTGATAATTGTAAAACCCGGTGGCTTGTGAAATCTGCAAAGCCCATCATTATATAGAATTTTAATTTGTGTTAATTAATAAAAATTTAATTTGTATACTTTTATATTTTTCGATATTATCCATTTCTTAGTTATATCTGTTGAAAATAAAAATAAAAATGTACCTGAAGTATTATAGCACACAAAGGAAAGTAATCTCTCAGTCACATCCAGGAGAAAAACGAGATTATCACATAAGAGATACGAAATAAGTACTTTTTAGATTTTGCGCATAAACATACACATCAAACGCTGAACTCCATATATTTGGTTTCACCTCTTCTCCTCCCTTCAAACAATGCATCAGATACTGTAGAATATTTTTATTCTAATGTACGAAATATGACGAGCCTAGATTGAACTACAAAGTGCTTTCGGATACAAAGTTCTATCCTTTTCTTTGGATATTCGATATGTCTGAAGATGCTTATTACAATACTTAATTTTCTACGAAAAGTCTCACAACCTCGTAAACAACGAAGAATCCGAACTTTATTTTCAGTTTATTTTCTTTGTTATAATGGTTATTTTTCAAATTTTTGTCTTTTTTCCAATTTTTAAATGTTATGATCTAAGATCAATATTTTCATCTATTCATTTCTTGTGGTTGCTAGAAATACCGTTCTATAATAATTTCTTTCAAAAATATTCTTAAAGGTCAAGAGAATTATCGAATTTGAAAGATCATT